>JAHRHJ020001455.1:0-600000 GCA_019776745.2 Taxus chinensis
TTCCATCGCTCTTTGTTTTGCTACCTTTTCCTATAGATTCCCTTAAGGGAAATCTCTTGGAATATGATGGGTATTGCAAGGAAAACACCAAGCGTTGTGATCTTCCACAAAATTGTTCTATCCTAGAATCATTTCTCTCCCCTTATTGGGTGGGAGTGTCTGAAGTGGTGTCGATATTGGGACAATTTGGTTAGATGGTTGTACTGGTGGTGGTTTCTGGGAATTTTTATATTGCAGAGGATAGGCGGGCCTATTCCCTTGGTAGCTTTGATAATTTTTTCTAGGGTACACACCTTAATTTCTCTTAAGGTTAACTATCTCATTAGATAAACTCCTAAGAATATTTTTTACTTCCTTCGTCTCTCCAGAAGATTATGATGATGATGATGATGTCCTTTCCATAGAGGTGATGGCTCCTTGAGGGGATGAGTAGTTATATATTGATGTAGGATTTTGAGTGGAACTTGAAGCCTATGCCTAAGGAAGGGGGGCTATCTTTGGATATACTAGTAAAGGGACCTTTGGGGGGAGTTTACCAGCATTTATAAAATTATTCTTATCCTGGACAACAATATCATATGCATGTGGCAAAGAATATCCTCCCAATGACTGAATCATGATAGATATATCTAAGTTTAGAGATTTTAAGTAAAAGATAATAGTCATACCTACTGGCAGCCTAGCTAGAACTTGAATCCTTTGCCATGTCTTATGGAATTTGGTGTTAAATTCATTCATAGGATCTTGCTGAGCTTTATTAATGTTGATAAGTTTCTATAAGAATGAAGACCTATCACCATTTTCACTTAATATTCTAAAGAAAACATATCCCAACTGATCCCAAGTACCAATGGAGTAAGGAGTCAAGGATCAATATTAATCAAGGGCTTTCCCCTTGAATGAGGAAGCCAATAACCTTAAGGAAACATCTTTCTCTATGATATAATGTACTTTGTATATCTCTGCAACATCTTGAAGATGTTCCTCTGGGATCTTAAAGTCTTCACTACTAAATTTAGGTAGTGCCTTCATCACATTTGCTGGGATGGGATTCCATGTCACCGGATGTAATATTAAGATGAGCAGACTTCCTTGATTCCATGAGATGAAATATCGTAGATGAGGAGGCGGTTGATGATCCATTATAATATGCTTGAGAACTCTAGTGGATTGTAAGAAGGCCTTCTAGGCAGAGGTGTCAAAATAGTCCAGTTTGGAGGAGAAAGAGATCTTTGAATCTATCTACCTCTTCTATTTCTTCCTGGGCACAACTATAGATATTCAAATGCACCTTCTTCTCTAGCTCTCGACCTTTTTTGAATCCTTCTCGTGAACTAGAGAGGATCAACTCGTCGATACTGTTGAGATTAGAGTCAATAGATGTGTTACTATAGAGCCTCCAAAGGCTAAGAATTGTTATGTCACACACCAAACTTATCAATATTTGAAGTTTAAGATTTCAATGTTTGTCCCACTGGGCATGCCAAGAAATTTTTTGATGATTATCTTTGTAGATGAGTCATCAAAGTCATGTGAAATATTAGAGATGTGGGACTTGGCCCCTAAGATAACCTTTAAGTTTTATAGAAGTTAGCTCTTCTATGCTTGTATTGAGGTGAGGGTTAGAGAGAAAATAGAATGAAAATCCTAAGGAGATGCATCGCAACTTTACTAAAAGCATAGAGATAGAAACCGAAATGATTAATAGACCAGGGTTCATTTTAAGACACCCCTATAAAATTGAAGGTGGAAAATACCTGGCGAATATCCCCGTAACCACTTTCAGTGAAAGGAGAATTTGACAGTATTCAAAAACAAAATTTTCGCCTGGTTTTCCAAGGCTAAATTAGAATCCTTAAAGACGCACGTCACAGGCGCGACAATAGCTCCTAATGACGTGCGACACTAGGAGCGACACTAGCTCCGTAATGACGCGCGACATTGTAAACAAATGACGCGCGACACTAGTCATCAAAATGACGCGCGACAGTTGTAAACAAATGACGAGCAACACAGTCACACAAATGACGCGCGACATTGTAAACAAATTGACGCGCGACATTGTAAACAAATGACGCGCGACATCGTAAACAAATGACACGCGACATCGTAAACAAATGACGCGCGACATCGTAAACAAATGACGCGCGACATCGTAAACAAATGACGCGCGACATTGTAAACAAATGACACGCGACATTGTACAATCATATGACGCGCGACACTGCAAGACAAATGACGCGCGGCACTATCAACCAAATGACGCGCGGCACTATCACCAAATGACGCGCAACACTATAAACAAATGACGCGCGAAACTGTACCATCAAATGACGCGCGACACTGTAGATCTATTGACGCGCGACACTATAAGCCATCTATTGACGCGCGACACTATGAAGAAATGACGCACGACATAGCAACCTATTGACACGCGACAAAACAAACTATTCACGCGCGACACTATAATCAAATGACGCACGACACTGCTTCCTATTGACGCGCGTCATTTGAAGCAAATGACGCGCGTCAATAGGGGCAGTGACGCCTATATATAGGTTATAAATACCCTTATTCCGCTCATTTTCTCGTTTACGTTTTCCTATTCTTGAATTTTTGCAGGTCGAAATCTTCTGACAAAGACGTAATTTCAGCTACAATGTCAACTTCACATGCCTCCCAATTGCAAGTTCAGCAAGAAAATGAAGAGAATCCAAGTCAATCGATTTCCAAGATAACCTACAGGAATCCCTTATGCCCTCACATCCATACGGCTTTAAGGATGTCTCCAGAATATCAAGGTATAATAGAGGAGTGTGGATTTACCGGGTTAGTTAATATGCCCCATTTCGAAACAGATCCCGATATTTTGAATTACCTTCTGTCATGCTACAATTCAGAGGACGGTATATTTTATGTGACTCTGAACGATGGCCACATGTTCCAATTCTCTATCGATCCGAATGACATACATCGGTTTACCGGCCTTCCTATCAGAAACTTACCAAATGTTACAACCAAAGCAACACTCGTGGAAGAAAACAAGAAATTTCTCGAATCAAAGTACGGTTTCCATGTTGATTGTAAGTAATTTATTCTGTTTTTTATTCTGTTTTTTATTCTGTTTTTTATTCTGTTTTTTATTCTGTTTTTTATTCTGTTTTTTATTCTGTTTTTTATTCTGATACAATTTGCTGTTATAAATTGATGCTAATTTTCACTGTTTCGCATTTGCAGCCCATGTCAATAAATCCAGGCGTGGTGTAGATACACAATCAATTGCACACCACTTTCTTGCTGCACTTATTGCATTTTTTCAAGCCAGAATTGTTATGCAGGGTCGCCAAACAGATATCCCAAATTGGGCCATTGCATACATTTGTGCCACTATCTCAAAACAACAATTCGATTGGTGCACATTTATATCAAAAAAAATTAGAGCTGACATATCAAATTCGAAAATGTCAGAAAAACCTTTCATTTATTCAACCAACTATCTCCTCGGCTTCTACTATGAGGCACTTTTAAATTTAAAAGCTAAAGAAATTCCTACTTGCTCTGATGAGGCTTTGATGAAATTCTCAATTCCATTTGCAGAACAACAGGTATAAACTTTTTAGTTTGTAAATTGTATTACAATTTTCTTCATTACAGTGCGAAGTTATTAAAACTTAAATTTTAATGTTTTGCAGAGAAGATATCTTGAAGCCATTCCCAAAAAAAAAAAAGATGTCGAGAGGAAGAGGCCAACTACACGCGGAGGCTTCGGGGGACTCCCATTCCGAAATGGAAGCTCACTCCTCTCCAGACCCTCAACAATTTGAACTCGTTAAACGCCAGAGAAGTAATACATTCTCATATATTAATTACAAATTCCAAAGTTGCAGATTTATTTTTCAATTTAAATTTTATCAAACTGAATTGACAACACTTAATATTGATGAATAGCAGGGACTATGGAACCTTCTTCCCCAACTCACTCAATACAGTCCCATGCATTGATATCTTCAGAACAGCCACTGAGTACAACTCCTACAAGGCCACCCGTAGCACCGAAAAAAACAACCCCTCGACAACAAGGTACAATTTTTGTATAGAACGTTTAATTTCGTAGTTTTTAGTTTATGAAATGTTTTAATATTTTTAATTTTTTCTTGTACTTTTCAGCACATGTCAGTCATGAGCAAGCCACGGCACCGACACCCACTCAACCATTAATTTTTAAAATGCCAACCAGAGGAACAGTGAAAAAGACCATTGGTAAACGAATGCCTTTTGCTCCGGCCCCTAGTGGGACACTGAACCTTGACTCCTCGTTTCGAATTCCATCTCTCTCACTTGGTGGCTTGCCCAGTGCAACGGGCATATCTGTTTTGAACAATATAAATTTAGATGAAGATTATTTGGGCATTGATAGCAATGACCCAACTGGTTTTTTCGATACCCGCGAGATGATTCAAGGCCAGCAGGTATACTTCAGTCTTCAAATTTCAATTTTAATATTCTTTACAATTTTTAATTACATTCTGATTTATCTAAATCTAAATATTCAGTTTTCAAATTTATTTATCTAAATCTTGATTTATTTTTTCAACAACAGGATCAGCCCACCCAAAGACAGAAACAAGGAGCAGTTGATCTTGGTCATGGTGAAAGCCCCCACTTCTTCTCCAGCAAGATCTTCTGCATCAGATTCAGAAAGTGAAGAGTTTCCACCTTTTCCTTTGGAGAACCTAATTGGTAATGATTGTCAATCCCATGTCAGTGAGTTTATAATTCCTCAAATGCAACAGCTTATAGAATGGGAAAAAAGGGCTAAAATTCTTATCAATGAGATTATTAGTCGTTATGAAAATTATTGGCAAAGGGATAGTTTATACGCTGCAGTCCAGAATCAACCTGCAAAGATGGATTCCCTACTTACCCAAGTAAAATGTGGGACTGTCACTTTTAACAACGACTATAAAGATGGCATTTTAGATAAAGCACTAAACAGATTGGAAAATATTAGTGCCGAGGCCCAGGCATATTTTAACAAATGGTCAAAGGACAAGGATTTGGTATCAATCGCAAATGCCGAAAGAGATAGAGCGGTTGTAAGTACTATTACATTCTAACAATCATTTTTGTTAATTTGAAATTTTGAATTTACATTAATACTTTGAATTGACGTTACTCTTTTTGTGCAGTTGAAATATGAAAATTTGAAGAGTCAGGCGAAGGTTTTGCAAGTTCACTTGGAAACAGCAAAGAACAGCTTATCCGCAGCAAAAAATTTGAAGCAAAATATTGTTTTGGTTAACAAACAAAACAATACACTAAAGCGGATCATTAAAGAGCACGGTCTCGACCCTGACATCTTGTTCAAAGCCAAAGCAGTTGCTGATCCAAATTTGCTGTCTCATGGAGATGCAACAAATCAAGAAGAAAGAATTATAAAAAATCTGGACAGTGCTGCAGAAGATCTTATAAGTTCAGGGGTTATTTCTGCTGTTGGGGAAAGGGTTACAACCATAGTGGAAGAAGCCGTTGGGGAAGGGAGCAGAGTTGTACAATTGGATAAAGAAAAAGAGGGTTGAAAACTAGAAACTTTTATTATTATTGGGGAAACTATAAATATTGAGTTTGAAAACTTCTAATATTGAGTATGGTATTTGAATTTAATTATATACAATCTTAAATTTTGATTACATTAGATGGTTGTGAAAATTAGAAACTTTTATTATTGACTAAACTTTTAATATTGAATTTGAAAACTTCAACTATTGAGTTTGTACTATGCTATTTGAATTTAATTATATGGTGATTAGATGGTGATTATCATGAATTATATGTATGTTTCTTGTTTACTTGCATTGTCATGAATAGTATGTGGACGTAGATGATGAATGATGACAATTGATAATCAATGATAGATGATGATGAAATACGATGATCGATTTAATGTGTATAATCTAAAATTTAGTGCCTGAATATCTTGTGGGACTTTAATTATCTTTAAAATTATGTCGTGGGACTTTAATTGTATCTGTGGGGTTATACTGTCTATGAAAGTAGACTTAAGGTTGATAGGTTAAGAATCTCTGTTGTACTATGATTTTTCAACGTGTTGAGGACTTCAAAGTGTGTTTGGATTTTATGAATGACCTTTATCAGTCTAAAATAAAGATAGCCAAGTCAATGATGCTAAGGTCTAGCAATCTGTCCTGTTATCTAGTTGGTAAAGCTCAGTCAAATGCAAGTTACTCTGTCAGTGCTTCAAGCTGACTCAGTCCTAGTTGGTGATGAAAATTCTCTAAAAGTGGTATAAGTGGTAATTGGAAACACTCTCTTCCAGTACAAGAAGATTCATGGTGTATGGTCAGGTTATCTAAGATGAGCTTTGTAACTTTGTTTGACCTGTCATAAGATTTGTGCATAGTAAGGAAGAGTATAACACATTGTTTCTTAAAGGATTCTATTTCTTAGAGGTCAATGCAAGGTTTGACAGTGGCTCCAGGAATGCGTTGATTAATGAAAGTGTGAAAGATGATGTGATATGTGTAAGGTAATTGGAAACAGTCTCTTCCAGTACAAAAAAGGATCTTAAGAAAACTGATGGAACCAAGAAGGGCAAATTAATTGATGTTCCCAAACTTGATGCAAATCAAGCAGGAGGGAAGAATTCTGATCAATGTACTTTAATATTAACGGAGGGTGACTCAGCCAAGGCTCTTGTGGTTTGAATCAGGGAAATGTGAATATTGAATTTGGTAGTATTGTGACATGTTTCGACATCACTTTCCAATTTAATTTTTTGTTATTTTAGGTATCCTTATCCTATCAGGTGGCAGGAATATCTATTTTTTGGGAAGCTACCACTCACCAACAAATGGAGAATAAAGAGATAGTAAATAGAAAAAAAATCCTTGGTCTACAGGAAGATAAAATATATTAAAAATAAATAAAATATAATTCTAAGAAATCAAGAAAGAATCATCACTGGTAAGAAATTAAACATAATTGCAAATATGCTAGGATTTAGCTTACCTCTTGCGTATTAGATTGCTGTGAAATCATCAAGGGTAACGTGCTAGATCTTTGTTTCACATGACATTGTAGATGGAGGGGTGAGTTGCTTGACATTGTCAGTCCTGAGAAGTGCCAGCAACATCTTTAAATATATAGACCAACAATATCTTTAAAGGTCAAGTAAATATAAATATTATGTTGAAGAAGATACCTATTTAAAATTGAAATCATCAACGGTAATGTGCTAGATCTTTGTCTTAAAAAATTCAACACAAAAAATTGATTAGTAGATAGATGGGTGAGTTGCCTGACGTTGTCAGTCCCGAGAAGTAAAAGCTTCCTCGGACGGATGTCAACCCACGTTTTCAAAAAATAAAAATTTTGTATTTAACTAAATGTAAATACATACACCTGTAACATTTTTAATTATAACCAGAGTTGAAAAAATGAATAGTAACAAACAATAAGATTAAGGGGAAAAAGATACCTGCTTAAAGTTGAAATCATCACTGCCACTGGTAACAATATAGATCTTTGTTTTAAAAAAATCCAACACGAGAAATGGATTAGTAGATAGATGGGTGAATTGCCTGACATTTTTAGTATATAGACCTGTAACATCTTTAATGATAAAGATAAAAGATAGATAAAGAAGATACCTACTTAAAGTTGAAACAATCCATTATCAGTAGCTTCATCAAAGTCGATGTTGTCTTCTGTAGAATGTGACGAAGAGCCAACTACACTCTCAAGGTTAAGGGGAAAAAGATACTTGCTTAAAGTTGAAATCATCACTGCCATTGGTAATGAGCTAGATCTGTGATTTAAAAAGAATCCAACACGAGAAATGGATTAGTAGATAGATGGGTGAATCGCCTGATATTTTTAGTATATAGACCTGTAACATCTTAAATGATAAAGATAAAAGATAGATAAAGAAGATACCTACTTAAAGTACTTTAATATTAACGGAGGGTGACTCAGCCAAGGCTCTTGTGGTTTGAATCAGGGAAATGTGAATATTGAATTTGGTAGTATTGTGACATGTTTCGACATCACTTTCCAATTTAATTTTTTGTTATTTTAGGTATCCTTATCCTATCAGGTGGCAGGAATATCTATTTTTTGGGAAGCTACCACTCACCAACAAATGGAGAATAAAGAGATAGTAAATAGAAAAAAAATCCTTGGTCTATAGGAAGATAAAATATATTAAAAATAAATAAAATATAATTCTAAGAAATCAAGAAAGAATCATCACTGGTAAGAAATTAAACATAATTGCAAATATGCTAGGATTTAGCTTACCTCTTGCGTATTAGATTGCTGTGAAATCATCAAGGGTAACGTGCTAGATCTTTGTTTCACATGACATTGTAGATGGAGGGGGTGAGTTGCTTGATTGACATTGTCAGTCCTGAGAAGTGCCAGCAACATCTTTAAATATATAGACCAACAATATCTTTAAAGGTCAAGTAAATATAAATATTATGTTGAAGAAGATACCTATTTAAAATTGAAATCATCAACGGTAATGTGCTAGATCTTTGTCTTAAAAAATTCAACACAAAAAATTGATTAGTAGATAGATGGGTGAGTTGCCTGACGTTGTCAGTCCCGAGAAGTAAAAGCTTCCTCGGACGGATGTCAACCCACGTTTTCAAAAAATAAAAATTTTGTATTTAACTAAATGTAAATACATACACCTGTAACATTTTTAATTATAACCAGAGTTGAAAAAATGAATAGTAACAAAACAATAAGATTAAGGGGAAAAAGATACCTGCTTAAAGTTGAAATCATCACTGCCACTGGTAACAATATAGATCTTTGTTTTAAAAAAAATCCAACACGAGAAATGGATTAGTAGATAGATGGGTGAATTGCCTGACATTTTTAGTATATAGACCTGTAACATCTTAATGATAAAGATTGATAAAGATAAAAGATAGATAAAGAAGATACCTACTTAAAGTTGAAACAATCCATTATCAGTAGCCTTCATCAAAGTCGATGTTGTCTTCTGTAGAATGTGACGAAGAGCCAACTACACTCTCAAGGTTAAGGGGAAAAAGATACTTGCTTAAAGTTGAAATCATCACTGCCATTGGTAATGAGCTAGATCTGTGATTTAAAAGAATCCAACACGAGAAATGGATTAGTAGATAGATGGGTGAATCGCCTGATATTTTTTAGTATATAGACCTGTAACATCTTAAATGATAAAGATAAAAGATAGATAAAGAAGATACCTACTTAAAGTTGAAACAATCCATTATCAATAGCTTCGTCAAAGTCGATGTTGTCTTCTGTAGAATGTGACGAAGAGCCAATTACACTCTCAAGGTTGGGAATATTTGTACTTGTAGCTGTATTATTCACACCTCTTCTTTCGCAAAGGGAATTCCAGTGCGCAATTGCTCTGTCAAACGGAAAGGTTTCGAGGGAGTATCGTGAAACGTAACACCTCATGCAACTTTCCAGATTTTTATCCAACCTGTTTCTCAGTTTTGATTTTATAAATGACAATGCACTGAAAACTCTTTCATCCTCCACAGACCCCAAAATCATTGTCTGGCATAATTCATATAGTCTGAAATACTCACTGATATCTTCTTGTAAGATAGAACTTTGATAGATTCCTCTCCACAGCCTTGTAATAGCACCACTTTCAGAAGGTTGATCTAAATTCTTATATTGGTTCCTCATTGTTGTTGCAAAATTGGTTGACTGAAACTTTAATAAATCGGCATTCAGTATACCTTTGATTTCCGTACCCTTGAGCTCTGACGTCTTAGTAAATTGTTCCATTATTGTACCCATTGATTTATGGAAATGCTTACTGACAAAGTCTGCACGGCCACCTTCTGTATTCCAAAAATTCGGATTCATCACACCCATGGCTTCCAGAATTTTATCTTTACAGAAACGTTCCCTAATTTCTGATGACAAGGTTTCTGAAATTTTTTTAAGCTTTATTCTGGTTTCAACTATCACAGACTCAAACAAATTACGTGTTACAGGAACATCTTCTCGCTCCGATCCTGTAATATCTTGACGTCTTTGCAAAATGTGCATAGGTATTTCCTTCCCATTAACAGAGATGCATAGGTGATCGTGGATATTAAATCTCAAATAGGTGTTAGGATTTTTAAGATCTAATAAATCTCTCCAATTTTCAAAAACAGGTGCATCAAAACTATCCTGGGAACAATACAATATATCAAGACTTTGACATACCATTTTCCTCATCCTTATAAAATCCACAATATAGATCAATCTGCCCTGTGCATGCTTCATCAGTGTATTGATCTCCTTTAACATTGGAAGAATACCAACCAATGTAAGCAAAGTCTCCAAATCAGTTAAGCGGAACAACAGGTCCCTTGCCCTATCAACTTCATGACGGTATTTGTGCATGAAACCAACCAATGAAGGATACTCCTCACGAACTCTGCATGCTGGTTCATACAAAGAGATCCATCTAGTCTCCACATCCTTCAGAAGTTTTTTGCCGTCTGTAATTCCAATTGCAAATTTTTGGAACTCCAGAAAACGCTTTGGGCTGCTTGACATATAGGCATGGAGTTCTCTTATTAGGTCTTCTAATTTAGCAACATTTTCATGGTTGCTTACCATTCTATACGCTAAATTCATTCTGTGAGCCATGCAGTGAATTGGTAGCATATATGGGGCCACTGTTGTTTGTAATCTAACACAGAGCCCTGTTCGGTGACCCTGCATGACAGATGCACCATCTACTCCAACGCATACCAACTTCGTAGCAATTTCATAATCAGTCATACCAGCAACATCTTTCAAATGAGAAACAACTATTTTGTATAGGTTTTCAGCATTGCAGTTTTCAACCATTTTCATAACACCCAACAGATGAGGTGTCCTTATATGATTTTCTAATGTATAGATGTGGATACATACCCATGCGGTGTTGTCGACTGCTGTCACTTCATCAATTGAAACAGAGATAAAGTTTGCTTTTTTTACATTCTCTTTCAAATCTTCCTTCTCTATCATCGAGAGGCATTTTGCCATTTCCCATCCACTACTCTCAGACCAATGAGACTGAGGTACATTCAGCATTCCGTTAAATTGATACAAAACTTTGAAATCAAGGAAATCTGACATCGCCCTTCCTTTTTTAAGTATTTGAAAAAGAGTAGAGAATTGTATGAATTTTGCATGTAGATTTGTTTCTTTCATCTTACCAATATGCGATGTGATTGTTCCTCCCTTTTCCAACAGATGTCTGTGTTTTTTCTGCTCTGCCTCATATTCCGCTGCGTATCTGACATGCATGCACTCCTTTTCAGTTTTCCACCTATGTGTTTTGATTTTCTGGCCATCCGCCCCTGTTACAGTTAAATATTGTTTTCCACAATGTTTTTCTATTGTGTCCAGCTTCAGTTGCATTTTTTGTTGCTTTCCCAATTTCCACGTACATATTGTACATGTACATTCACATGGGATTTCTTCAGAATTTGATGATTGTACAGGTTCAATAAATGGAAATTTAGCTGCCCAATCAAACTTGTATGTCCTGCCAATGGTCCACATATTCTTGTTTGTTTTCAATGCTTTACTTTTTTGAGTAGAATTTTGAGCAATATCGCAATCACCTGGTTTCCTCTTTCTTGGACCAGAGTTTGATATTGATTTCTGTCTTCCATTTTGCTTAGTGTTTGTATCTGTGATATCTAGCTGCACTTCTGGTTGCACCCCAACAGGAACAATATCTTCAAGATCTGGCATATTATCGTAGGTTTCATTTGTTTGACTGTGATACTGTGCAGAATGCATGTCCACCTCAATAATGCCTTCCACACAGTCAGTATTCTGATTCTTTTTGGTGGCATCTATATGATTGGTATTTACATTATCTGTATCCGCAGAGTTTCCAAAATACTTGAAGAGTGATTTCTGAGATTTCTTACTTACTTTTAGGTTATTCGTATTCTTTGAGCTGGCACCTTCCATTATTCTGAAAAGAGTCCTGTGTCAGCAAAAGAACCAAGAAGCGACTCTGTACAGTCTCTGAGGTCTTGTCGCGCGTGAACTGTCAGATGTCACGCGTCAATACTGCCAAGGTCGCGCGTCAAGCCTTCATCTGTCGCGCGTCAAGCCTTCCTCTGTCGCGCGTCAACACTACCTCAAGTCGCGCGTCAAGCCTTCCTCTGTCGCGCGTCAAGCACTTCCTCTGTCACACGTCAAGCACTTCCTCTGTCGCGCGTCAAGCCTTCCTCTGTCCCAAGTCATGCGTCAAGCACTTAGCCTCTAGTCGCGCGTCAGTATTTCTCTTGTCATGCGTCAATAATGCATTTGTCGCGCGTCAACAATCACAGGATAACAGTAATCTGAATCTCTGGTGCAAAGGGTATGCGAGTTCAAATTTCACAGTATTGGTAATTTGGTAAGCTACTTGAGGTATACTACCCGGCGAATCAAATAGGTTTTTATAGGAGATGTTTTCAAATGAAGGCGAAGCCGACCCCCCAAAAAAAATATACTTTATATTTTAGGCGAACAGGACACCGACCCACTCCGAATAATTCACCTTTTCAAATTTTCCTAAAATGAAATTTTCGCCATATTACGAATATTCGCCGCTAAAATTATCCCTGTGCGCATCCATGCACCCCACTTTCCATTGCATTGGAAAAATTTTTGTGATTCACCACCTGACAATTAGTTGATGTGGAGTCAATGTTTACAATGAGGAGGTAAGAGCACCATGGGTTGCTCCTTTTGGAGAACGGTAGACTTATCACCATTTTTCGAAAGTGGGGAAAAAAACACCGTGAGCAGGGATTTTTCAATGTGGTAGGAAAATGAGTACACCCATTTTTCCATTGCACCTTGGAAAAATACTCAACCCTTCACCACCATTGAGGAATTAGTTCTATGTTGAGTCAATTTTACAACAAGTGAGGAAAAGCATGCTGTGGGTTGTGCCTTTTGGAGAACGTGATCACCTTTTTCAAAGTGTTGAAAAACACCATTGTGCATTTTTCAATGTGGAAAAAATGTCACCCCTTTTTCCATCACATTGGAAAAATTAACCCTTCATCCACCTAACAAGTATTTGATGTGGAGTCAATGTTTACAACAAGGGGGAAGAGCACCATGGGTTTCTAAAATTTACCCTTTTGGAGAACGGATTGGTTTTTCAAAGTGCTGAAAAAACACTGTGTTATTTTTCAACGTGGTGGAAAAACACCCCTATTTTTTCCATCACATTGGAAAAATTCAACCCTTCACCACCTGACAAGAAGTTGATGTGGAGTCAATGTTTACAACAAGAAGGAAAAGCACCGTGGGTTGCTGCCTTTTGGAGAATGGATTACATGTTTTTCAAAGTGCTGAAAAATACCGTTTATTTTTTAACATGGTCGAAAATGCACCGTATTTTCCATCGTATTGGAAAAACTCAGCCATATCCACCTGAAAAGTAGTTGATGTGGATTCAATGTTTACAACAAGAAGGAAAAGCAACGCGGGTTGCGCCTTTTGGAGAACATGATCACATTTTTCAAAGTGTTGAAAAACACCATGCATTTTTCAATGTGGCGGAAAACGCACCCATTTTTCCATCGCATTGGAAAAATTCAACCCTTCTCCACCTGAAAAGCAGTTGATGTGGAGTCAATGTTTACAAACAATGTAAGAGGAAGAGCACCGATTGGGTTTACACCTTTTGGAGAACGGGATTCGTTTTTCAAAGTGTTGAAAACACCGTGCATTTTTCAACGTGGTGGAAAACACACACCACTTTCCATCGCATTGTTAAAATTCAACCCTTATCCACCTAACAAGTAGTTG
The DNA here is from genome assembly GCA_019776745.2 of Taxus chinensis. NCBI lineage: Eukaryota > Viridiplantae > Streptophyta > Pinopsida > Cupressales > Taxaceae > Taxus > Taxus chinensis. The sequence continues at coordinate 13,849 of JAHRHJ020001455.1, forward strand.
ATGTGGATTCAATGTTTACAACAAGAAGGAAGAGCACCGCGGGTTGCACCTTTTGGAGAACGTGATCGTGTTTTTCAAAGTGCTGAAAAATACCGTGTGTTTTTCAACGTGGTGGAAAATGCACCCCATTTTCCATCGCATTGGAAAAATTCAACCTTCATCCACCTGACAAGTAGTTGATGTGGATTCAATGTTTACAACAAGAAGGAAAAGCACCGCGGGTTGCACCTTTTGGAGAACATGATCGGGTTTATCAAACTGTTGAAAAACACATGCGTGCATTTTTCAACATGGCGGAAAACGCACCTTTTTTTTCCATCGCATTGGAAAAATTCAACCCTTTCTCCACCTGAAAAGTAGTTGATGTGGATTCAATGTTTACAACAAGAAGGAAGAGCACCATGGGTTGCTGCCTTTTTGAGAACATGATCAGGTTTTTAAAAGTGTTGAAAAACACCATGTGTTTTTTCAACTGGTGGAAATCACACACCATTTTCCATCACATTGGAAAAATTCAACCCTTATCCACCTGATAAGTACTTGTTGTGGAGTAAATATTTACAACAAGCAGGAAAAGCACCATGGGTTGCACCTTTTGGAGAACATGATTGCATTTTTCAAAGTGCTGAAAAACACGTGTGCATTTTTCAACGTGGCGGAAAATGCACCCCATTTTTCATCGCTTTGGAAAAATTCAACCCTTATCCACCTGACAAGTAGTTGATGTGGATTCAATGTTTACAACAAGAAGGAAAATCACCGGGGGTTGCACCTTTTGGAGAACGTGATCACATTTTTCAAAGTGTTGAAAAACACCGTGCATTTTTCAATGTGGTGGAAAACGCACCCCTTTTTCCATCACATTGGAAAAATTCAACCCTTCACCACCTGACAAGTAGTTGATGTGGAGTCAATGTTTACAACAAGGAGGAAGAGCATTGCGGGTTGCCTTTTGGAGAACGGGATCGGGTTTTTCAAAGTGCTGAAAAACACCGTGCATTTTTCAACGTGGTGGAAAACACACCCCACTTTCCATGCATTGGAAAAATTCAACCCTTCATCCACCTGACAAGTAGTTTGATGTGGATTCAATGTTTACAATGAAGAAGGAAAAGCACCACGGGTTGTGCCTTTTGGAGAACGAGGTTCATTTTTTCAAAGTGTTGAAAAACACCATGTGTTTTTCAATGTGGTGGAAAACGCACCCCTATTTTCCATCGCATTGGAAAAATTCAACCCATATCACCACCTGATAAGTAGTTGATGTGGATTCAATGTTTACAACAAGGAAGGAAAAGCACCGCGGGTTGCTTTCCTTTTGGAGAACAGGATCATGTTTTTCAAAGTGCTGAAAAACACCATGCATTTTTTAACGTGGTGGAAAATGCACCCCTTTTTCCATCGCATTGGAAAAATTCAACCCATATCCACCTGATAAGTAGTTGATGTGGAGTCAATGTTTACAACAAGGAGGAAGAGCAACATGGGTTGTGCCTTTTGGAGAACGGGATCGTGTTTTTCAAAGTGTTGAAAAACACTATGCATTTTTCAACGTGGTGGAAAACACACCCCTTTTTCCATCGCTTTGGAAAAATTCAACCCTTATCCACCTGATAAGTAGTTGATGTGGAGTCAATGTTTACAACAAGAAGGAAAAGCACCATGGGTTGCACCTTTTGGAGAACATGATCATGTTTTTCAAAGTGTTGAAAAACACCGTGCATTTTTCAACATGGCGGAAAACACACCCCTTTTTCCATCGCATTGGAAAAAATTCAACCCATATCCACCTGACAAGTAGTTGATGTGGATTCAATGTTTACAACAAGAAGGAAAAGCACCGCGGGTTGATGCCTTTTGGAGAATGGGTCACATTTTTCAAAGTGCTGAAAAACACCGTGCGTTTTTCAACGTGGTGGAAAACACACCCCACTTTCCATCGCATTGGAAAAATTCAACCCATATCCACCTGATAAGTAGTTGATGTGGATTCAATGTTTACAACAAGAAGGAAAAGCACCGTGGGTTGCTCCTTTTGGAGAACTGTGATCAGGTTTTTCAAAGTGTTGAAAAACACCGTGCATTTTTCAACATGGTGGAAAACACACCCCTTTTTCCACTGCATTAGAAAAATTCAACGCTTCACCACATGATAAGTACTTGATGCAGAGTCAATGTTTACAACAAGAAGGAAGAGCACCACGGGTTGCTCCTTTTGGAGAAATGGGTGATTGCATTTTTCAAAGTGCTGAAAAACACCATGCATTTTTCAACGTGTGGAAAATACACCCCACTTTCCATCACATTGGAAAAATTCAACCCTTCTCCACCTGATAAGTAGTTGATGTGGAGTCAATGTTTACAACAAGAAGGAAAAGCACCTGGGTTGCTCCTTTTGGAGAAATTGATCGTTTTTCAAAGTGTTGAAAAACACCGTGCATTTTTCAATGTGGTGAAAATGCACCCCTTTTTCCATCACTTTGGAAAAATTCAACCCATATCCACCTGACAAGTAGTTGATGTGGAGTCAATGTTTACAACAAGAGGAAAAGCACCACGGGTTGCACCTTTTGGAGAACGGGGTCCAGTGTTTTTAAAAGTGCTGTACCGTGTGTTTTTCAATGTGGTGGAAAACACCCCACTTTCCATTGCATTGAAAAATTCAACCCTTATCCACCTTGATAAGTAGTTGTATGTGGAGTCAATGTTTACAACAAGAAGGAACAGCACCTTTGTGGGTTTTCCTTTTGGCATCAAATTTCACGTGAGCATTTTTCAACGTTGGAAAACATTCTCCCACTTTCTATTGCATTGGAAAAATTCAACTTGACCACCTTGATAAGTAGTTGATGTGGAGTCAATGTTTACAACAAGGAGGAAAAGCACCACAGGTTATGCCTTTTGGAGAATGTGATCATGTTTTTCAAAGCTCTGAAAAACACCTGTGCATTTTTCAACGTGGCGGAAAACACACCCCATTTCCCATCGCTTTGGAAAAATTGAACCCTTCTCCACCTAAGAAGCTGTTGATGTGGAGTCAATGTTTACAAAAAGAAGGAAGAACACCGCAGGTTGCACCTTTTGGAGAAAGGGGTTGCGTTTTTAAAAGTGCTAAAAAACATCGTGCATTTTTCAACGTGGTGGAAAACGCACCCCTTTTTCCATCACTTTGGAAAAATTCAACCCTTCTCCACCTGACAAGTAGTTGATGTGGATTCAATGTTTACAACAAGGAAGGAAGAGCACCATGGGTTGTGCCTTTTGGAGAACATGGTGGTTTTTCAAAGTGCTGAAAAACACCGTGCATTTTTCAACGTGGTGGAAAATGCACCCCACTTTCCATCGCATTGGAAAAATTCAACCCTTATCCACCTGACAAGTTGTTGATGTGGAGTCAATGTTTACAAAGAAGGAAAAGCACCGTGGGTTACACCTTTTGGAGAACGGGATCAGGGTGTTTTTCAAAGTGTTGAAAAACACATGTGCATTTTTCAACGTGGTGGAAAATGCAACCATTTTTTCCATCGCATTGGAAAAATTCAACCCTTCTCCACCTGACAAGTAGTTGATTGTGGAGTCAATGTTTACAACAAGGAGGAAGAGCACCGTCAGGTTGCTCCTTTTGGAGAACGGGGTCAGGTTTTTCAAAGTGCTAGAAAAACACCATGCATTTTTCAACGTGGGAGAAAACATGCACCCAATTTTCCATCGCATTGGAAAAATTCAACCCATATCCACCTGATAAGTAGTTGATGTGGAGTCAATGTTTACAATAAGAAGGAAAAGCACTGGGGGTTGCGCCTTTTGGAGAATGTGATCACATTTTTCAAAGTGCTGAAAACACCGTGCATTTTTCAATGTGGTGGAAAACACACCCCATTTTCCATCGCATTGGAAAAAAATCAACCCTTCACCACCTGACAAGTAGTTGATGTGGATTCAATGTTTACAACAAGAAAGAAAAGCACTAAGGGTTGCGCCATTTGGAGAACGGGATTGCATTTTTCAAAGTGTTGAAAAACACCATGCATTTTTCAACATGGCTAGAAAAATGCACCCTTTTTTCCATCGCATTGGAAAATTTCAACCCTTCTCCACCTAATAAGTAGTTGATGTGGAGTCAATGTTTACAACAAGAAGGAATAGCACCATGGGTTGCACCTTTTGGAGAACATGATCAGTGTTTTTCAAAGTGTTAAAAAACACCGTGCACTTTTCAATGTGGTAGAAAACACTCCCCACTTTCCATCGCATTGGAAAAATTCAACCCATATCCACATGACAAGTAGTTGATGTGGATTCAATGTTTACAAAAAGAAGTTAAAGCACTGATGGGTTGCTCCTTTTGGAGAACGTGATCACGTTTTTCAAAGTGCTAAAAAAAACCATGCATTTTTCAACGTGGCGGAAAATGCACCCCATTTTCCATCGCATTGGAAAAATTCAACCCTTATCCACCTGATAAGTAGTTTATGTGGAGTCAATGTTTACAACAAGAAGGAAGAACACTGTGGGTTGTGGCTTTTTGAGAACGTGATCAGGTTTTTCAAACTGTTGAAAAAACATGTGCATTTTTCAACGTGGCGGAAAACACACCCATTTTTCCATCACATTGGAAAAATTTACCCTTCACCACCTAACAAGTAGTTGATGTGGAGTCAATGTTTACAACAAGGAGAAAGAGCACCTATGGGTTGCGCCTTTTGGAGAATTTGATCGTGTTTTTCAAAGTGCTAAAAAACACCGTGCATTTTTCAAATGGCAGAAAACACCCCATTTTTCATCCATTGGAAAAATTCAACCCTTCTCCACCTGACAAGTAGTTGATGTGGATTCAATATTTACAACAATAAGGAAAAACACCGGGGGTCGCACCTTTTGGAGAATGGGGATCAGTCGGGTTTTTCAAAGTGTTAAAAAACACTGTGCATTTTTCAACGTGGCGGAAAACACACCCCATTTTCCATCGCATTGAAAAATTCAACCCTTCCACCTTGACAAGTAGTTGATGTGGAGTCAATGTTTACAACAAGAAGGAAGAGCACCGCGGGTTGCTGCCTTTTGGAGAACAGGGATCACGTTTTTCAAAGTGCTGAAAAACACCGTGCATTTTTCAATGTGGCAGAAAACATGCACCCCTTTTTCCATCGCTTTGGAAAAATTCAACCCTTCTCCACCTGAAAAGTAGTTGATGTGGATTTAATGTTTACAACAAGAAGGAAAAGCATCGCGGGTTGTGTCTTTTGGAGAACTTGATCGTGATTTTTAAAGTGCTGAAAAACACTGTGCATTTTTCAATGTGCTAAAAAACACACCCCTTTTTCATCGCATTGGAAAAATTCAACCCTTCATCCACCTGATAAGTAGTTGATGTGGATTCAATGTTTACAACAAGGAGGAAGAGCACCACAGGTTGTGCCTTTTGGAGAACAGGATCATTGTTTTTCAAAGTGCTGAAAAACACCGTGTGTTTTTCAATGTGGAAAATACACACCCATTTTCCATCGCATTGGAAAAATTCAACCCTTTCCACCTGACAAGTAGTTGATGTGGATTCAATGTTTTCAACAAGAAGGAAAAGCACCGCGAGTTTCTCCTTTTGGAGAACGTGATCATGTTTTTCAAAGTGCTGAAAAACACCGTGCATTTTTCAATGTGGCGAATAACACACCCCTTTTTCCATCGCATTGGAAAAACTCAACCCTTCTCCACCTAACAAGTAGTTGATGTGGATTCAATGTTTACAACAAGAAGGAAAAGCACCACGGGTTGCACCTTTTGGAGAACGTGATCACATTTTTCAAAGTGCTGAAAAACACTGTGCATTTTTCAACGTGGTGGAAAATGCACCCCTTTTTCCATCATTGGAAAAATTCAACCCTTCTCCACCTGATAAGTAGTTGATGTGGAGTTCAATGTTTACAACAAGGAGGAAGAGCACCATGGGTTGCACCTTTTGGAGAACATGATCATGTTTTTCAAAGTGTTGAAAAAACACCGTGTGTTTTTCAACATGGCAGAAAACACACCCATTTTTCCATCGCATTGGAAAAATTCAACCCTTCACCACATGATAAGTAGTTGATGTGGAGTCAATGTTTACAACAAGAAGGAAAGCACCACGCTGGGTTGTGCCTTTTGGAGAATGGGGTGCATTTTTTCAAAGTGCTGAAAAACACCGTGCATTTTTCAATGTGGTGTAGAAAATGCACCCCCCTTTTTCCATCACATTGGAAAAATTCAACCCTTCACCACCTGAAAAGTAGTTGATGTGGAGTCAATGTTTACAACAAGAAGGAAAAGCACCGCGGGTTGCGCCTTTTGGAGAACGTGATCAGGTTTTTCAAAGTGCTGAAAAACACCGTGCATTTTTCAACGTGGTGGAAAACGCACCCCTTTTTCCATCGCATTGGAAAAATTCAACCCTTCACCACCTAACAAGTATTTGATGTGGAGTCAATGTTTACAACAAGAAGGAAAAGCACCGTGGGTTGCGCCTTTTGGAGAACGTGATCACGTTTTTCAAAGTGTGAAAAACACCATGTATTTTTCAACGTGGTGGAAAATGCACACCCCTTTTTCCATCGCATTGGAAAAATTCAACCCATTCTCCACCTGACAAGTAGTTGATGTGGATTCAATGTTTACGACAAGAAGTAAAAGCACCACGGGTTGTGCCTTTTAGAGAACGTGATCATGTTTTTCAAACTGCTAAAAAACACTGTGTTTTTCAACATGGTGGAAAACACACCCCAATTTCCATCGCATTGGAAAAAACTCAACCCTTATCCATCTGAAAGTAGTTGATGTGGAGTCAATGTTTACAACAAGAAGGAAAAGCACCTGTGGGTTGAACCCTTTTGGAGAACAAGATCCCATTTTTAAAAGTGCTGAAAAACACCGTGTGTTTTTCAACGTGGTGGAAAACACACCCTACTTTCCATCGCATTGGAAAAATTCAACCCTTCTCCACCTGACAAGTAGTTGATGTGGATTCAATGTTTACAACAAGGAGGAAAAGCACCGCGGGTTGCGCCTTTTGGAGAACGGGATCAACATTTTTCAAAGTGCTAAAAAACACCAGTGCATTTTTCAACATGGCGGAAAACACACCCCTGTTTTCCATCACATTGGAAAAATTCAACCCTCTCCACTTGATAAGTAGTTTATGTGGAGTCAATGTTTACAACAAGAGAAGGAAGAGCATTGTGGGTTGCTCCTTTTGGAGAACGGGATCACGTTTTTCAAAGTGCTGAAAAAACACCGTGCATTTTTCAACGTGGTACAAAAACACACCCCTTTCCATCGCATTGGAAAAATTAAACCCTTCATCCACCTGATAAGTAGTTGATGTGGAGTCAATGTTTACAACAAGAAGGAAGAGCACTGCGGGTTGCTCCTTTTGGAGAACGTGATTCATTTTTCAAAGTGCTGAAAAACACTGTGCATTTTTCAATGTGGGGGAAAATGCACCACTTTTTCTATCACATTGGAAAAATTCAATCCCTTCACCACCTGACAAGTAGTTGATGTGGAGTCAATGTTTACAACAAGGAGGAAGAGCACCATGGGTTGCTCCTTTTGGAGAATGTGGTCATGTTTTTCTGAAAAAAGTGCTGAAAAACACCATGCATTGGTTTTTCAACGTGGTGCAGAAAATGCACCTTATTTTTCCATCGCATTGGAAAAATCAACCCTTCAACATGCATTCAACTCCTTCTCCACCTGATAAATTAGTTGATGTGGAGTCAATGTTTACAACAAGAAGGAAGAGCACACAGGTTGCGCCTTTTGGAGAACGTGATCGTGTTTTTCAAAGTGCTGAAAAACACTGTGCATTTTTCAACGTGGTGGAAAACGCACCCCTTTTTCCATCGCATTGGAAAAATTCAACCCTTCACCACCTGAAAAGTAGTTGATGTGGAGTCAATGTTTACAACAAGAAGGAAAAGCATTGTGGGTTGCGCCTTTTGGAGAATGTGATCGTGTTTTTCAAAGTGCTGAAAAACACCATATTTTTTAACGTGGCGGAAAACGCACCCTTTTTTTCCATCGCATTGGAAAAATTCAACCCTTCACCACCTTACAAGTAGTTGATGTGGAGTCAATGTTTACAACAAGAAGGAAAAGCACCACAGGTTACTCCTTTTGGAGAACGGGATCTGGTTTTTCAAAGTGCTGAAAAACACCACTGTGTATTTTTCAACGTGGTGGAAAATGCACCCCTTTTTCCATCACATTGGAAAAATTCAACCCTTCATCCACCTGACAAGTAGTTGATGTGGAGTCAATGTTTACAACAAGGAGGAAGAGCATCGCGGGTTGCTCCTTTTGGAGAACAAGATTGGTTTTTTCAAAGTGTTGAAAAACACCATACTTTTTTCAAATGGTGGCAGAAAACGCACCCCATTTTCCATCTGCATTGGAAAAATTCAACCCTTCACCACCTAACAAGTAGTTGATGTGGATTCAATGTTTACAACAAGGAGGAAGAGCACCATGGGTTGCTCCTTTTGGAGAATGTGATCGTTTTTTCAAAGTGCTGAAAAACACTGTGTGTTTTTCAATGTGACGGAAAATGCACCCCTTTTTCCATCGCATTGGAAAAATTCAACCCTTCACCACCTAAAAAGTAGTTGATGTGGAGTCAATGTTTACAACAAAGAGGAAGAACACTACGGGTTGCTTCTTTTGGAGAACGTGTTCATGTTTTTCAAAGTGTTAAAAGACACCGTGTATTTTTCAACGTGGCATTGGAAAATGCACCCCACTGAATAAGTAGTTGATGTGGAGTCAATGTTTCAACATTGGAAAACCATGGGTTGCACCTTTTGGAGAATGTGGTCATGTTTTTCAAACCACCATGCATTTTTCAACGTGGTGGAAAACACACCTTTTTCCATCACATTGCCATGAAAAATTTTATGTAAGTAGATGTCAATGTTTACAACAAGGAGGAAAAGCACCGTGGGTTGCACCTTTTGGAGAACGAGATTGTGTTTTTCAAAGTGCTGAAAAACACCATGCGTTTTTCAATGTGGTGTAAAACACACTCATTTTTCCATCGCATTGGAAAAATTCAACCCTTCACCACCTGATAAGTAGTTGATGTGGATTCAATGTTTACAACAAGAAGGAAAAGCACCGCGGGTTGCACCTTTTGGAGAATGGTATCGCGTTTTTCAAAGTGCTGAAAAACACCGTGTGTTTTTCAACGTGGTGGAAAAACACCCCACTTTCCATCGCATTGGAAAAATTCAACCCTTCTCCACCTGACAAGTAGTTGATGTGGATTCAATGTTTACAACAAGGAGGAAGAGCACCACGGGTTGCTCCTTTTGGAGAATGGGGTCATGTTTTTCAAAGTGCTAAAAAACACCGTGCATTTTTCAACGTGGTGGAAAACGCACCCCTTTTTCCATCGCATTGGAAAAATTCAACCCATATCCACCTGATAAGTACTTGATGTGGAGTTCAATGTTTACAACAAGAAGGAAAAGCACCGCGGGGTTGCACCTTTTGGAGAATGTGATCACGTTTTTCAAAGTGCTGAAAAACACCGTGCATTTTTCAACGTGGTGGAAAACAAACCCCTTTTTCCATCGCTTTGGAAAAATTCAACCCTTCTCCACCTGATAAGTAGTTGATGTGGAGTCAATGTTTACAACAAGAAGGAAAAGCACCGCGGGTTGCACCTTTTGGAGAATGGGATTGGGTGATCATGTTTTTCAAAGTGCTGAAAAACACCGTGCATTTTTCAACGTGTTGAAATATTTTATATAGTGTTGAAAAAGGTTTATTTTTCAGCACTTTGATAGTAGCAATTAAACTTTGACATGATAATTTTTTACTGTTGATTACATCATTTCATCATAATTACATCAACTTTCTGCTTGTTAAAATATTTTATACTATCCATATATTACATGAGCGGTTCTGCGTTGGCTAACACCATTTTTCGAGCACTTTTTTTTAAATACTCTAAAAATAGTCAAAGAGTAGGTCAGTTGTACACGTTCCATATTTATGTATTTTAAATATACGCAATGTACAATCTCATATACATGAATTGGCAATGTTTACAATTATAATTTAGGCCCACTCAACATGCCATACATTTACTTTCCAAAGCTCAACCTGCTCATTCCGTAAGATACATCTCTTTCATATCCGTTGCATCTGCAACACAATGCATTAAATATTAGACAAGGTATCAAAGGATTTTTACCTTACATACAATAAATAAATGTTATGAAATTAAGGACATTCAATACACATCTTGTGTAGACACTAAATTGCTGAAAGATAAGCGGCGGACGGGGAGATGTTTCAGCTGCATTTGAACCACCTACAAAATAAATGATCAATATGTTAGTCTTCACCTCCACAATTAAAATTTCTTGCAAATAGTTCACACTAATAGTTCAATGTTTTAACCTGTATGTTCCATTTGTGTGGTTTATCTCCTCTTTGCATGATTGCCGTTGGGAAATTGGAAGCATTCGTAGTCTTCAACGTGATTGTTCAAATCTTCTACAATGAATGGCCTCTTACTCACATTGCAGTGGCGATTTTTTACTCGCACTAAACCATGGATGCATGCGGGTGGTGGAAATCTCATTGACATCTCCTTTGAAAGCAACATCCAACATATTTGATGCTTCTAGGTCTCTCCTAAACCTTTGAACACATTCAAAGAATGTTTTTTTTTGTTCATCTGTACTCAGTCGTGTATCGAAGACTGACTTCAAGAATTCTTTGGATGTGTGTTCCATAAAATCTGAATCACTTTCTATCATCAAACCACCAGCCCCAACTATTTTAGGAGTTCCTGTGACGTATAAGACATTATAGAAAGTTATTTATTTATACACTAGGTTTTTCAATATCATTGTACACATGAATACACAATGCCACCTAATCATAAATATGCATGATGAACATTATCATTGGAATCAATTAATTGATTGAAGGCATTAACAACTAACCATCAACTGTAAGTGAGTATCGAGATAGCGAGGAGGGGCCATCCCATAACATGCCATCATTTACAATGCTTGTGTCTGCATAGGTATTGGCTGCTTGCACGAGAAATGAAAACAATTTCAACACGATGGTTTTTTCGTTACAAATTTTGCTTAGAAATCTATATCACTACTTGCCACATACGATGACATTAAATTATCTTCAAATTCTGCTATTGGATACGACAAAGAGGGACTGTGTTGGAATGTGTCTTCATTTACCCTGCTTGTCTCCCCATAAGTATTGCCTCCTGTACGTGAAATGAAAAGATATTCAACATGATGTTCGTTACGACTTATACTTAGCAATCTACATTGGTAACATATGATGGCATTGAATTACCTGTCACTTCTGGTGCTTGATATGATGACATCGACACATATTGCTTGCAAAAATCTAACATCTTCAACACGTGCTTACATTTCATTTCCTCTGATAGCCAAAGCACATGTCTTTTCATACAACCAAGGCCCACCATTTCCTTACCAAATAACATGTGCTTCAAGTTGATTAGCACAATTGATTGCAATCAGGCATAATTGCAAGGAAATCTGTATCAGGAATACTCTTTGCACCCCTTTATCCATCGCTTTGGAAAATTATATGTCTCTTTCCTCCGCATGACATAAGTTCGTGCTCATGGCATCATCGACATGCTTTTGAGACCTTCTATAGTGAACTCTTTTCCACGCGTTCACCATGTCCTTTCTTGTCATGTATTCATCCCTTCTACTTGATATACCCACGTTTGATGGATCCTCTATATATTTATCGTACACCATGTCCACGGTGACTCCCATTAACAAAAGACTCTCGATATAAGTTTTGCATTCATTTGATAATTACGAGGCAACATTCAAATGAGGATCATTAATGGTATTTTCATTCCTCCATGACAACACTCACCATTTACATCATAATGAAACAAATGATTGTATAATATTATGGCCGTTGTCGGTCTCGCATAAAAAACCTTCACATTGAAATGACATTGGAAACCCCTTTTAATTATACACCTACTCACTTTGTCACTTGTTACTGACTTATTTATATTGTCATCTAGACCATATGAACACCAGTAGCTACATTAAAAATGGTAACATCAAATGTCATACAACTATTTACAAAAAGAACGTACAAAAAAAATTGTAAGTGAATTTCCAAACCTAGAATATGACTTGGTTGTATGCGGTTTTGGATTTTCTATATTTTTTGGCATGTGATTTGTGTGGGTGAAGACAGTCTCGAATATTTCGTTAGAATCTTCCCCCTTTAGAAATGCATGTAGTCCTGGGAGTAGTATGGCAGCATCGGATTTTCAAAGTGTTCGGACTCAACACCTATGCGTGTCTATTCATACGTCATCATATGAATACATGAACCTGTTTCCTCTATCATCTCTTGGACAGGAAAATCGATCATGCTCTTCCATTTGGGCCTCCTTCCATCCTAAAAAGTACTTGATGTGGAGTAAATTTTGTACCGTAATAATGAAGGATAATTATTTCACTGGCGTTGCAAAAATAAAATTTTGGAGAACGGGATGGGGTTCATCATCATCAACAGTGTTGAAAGTCACCGTGCGTTTTTCAACGTGGTGGAAAACGCACCCCATTTTCGTTCGTCTAATTGGAAAAATTCAACCCATGTCCACATGACAAGTAGTTGATGTGGAGTCAATGTTTACAACAATTTATAGGAAAAACTACCTGCTTCTAATGCAAAAGCATTTTGGAGAACGATGGTCAGGTCTATAATGTGACAAAGAAGCAACATAATAAACACCATGAGACAAAGACTTTTTCAACGTGGCAGATATTACGTCAAACCCCATTATTCAATCGCATTGAGAGAAACTTCAACCCATGTAAAATATTATGACATTTAGCTAAAAACAATAAAAACTATGCAAAACAAGAACATGTTTCTTTAAAACAAAAGTTACAAATAAAAAAATTAAAATATTAATAACATATTTAATATATATATATATATATATATACATTTCTGCATGCCAAAAACACAATAATTAAACAACAATAAAATAATAATTATCAGCAACACCCACATTACCATTCTTTTTCAAAAAAATTGAACTTACAAACTAAAATTGAGGAATATAGACAATTCAAAATTTTCACACTTTTATTTGAATATAAGAATTGGTGCTAAAATTTGTGAATCGCAATAAAAATTATTTGCTATACATTATGAACAACTAGTATTCATTGGCATACTGAACTATCTATAATATACATTACATAATTTATAAATTGTTAATAAATTGATGGCTATTTTTAGGAACTCTTTGTAGTTTTCACACTTTTTATATGAACACCCTTCATCTTCAGTTTACGCGGAAGCTCGTATTTTTGTATCTCTTCATTTTACAAATAGGATCGAGAGAAATTAGGCTCATGGTATTCATATTCACTGGCACAAAAGAGTAACTAGTACAAAACAAAAAATATACAATTAACGTTAGTACGATACATGTCAAATCAAAATATACTGTCATCCAATATGATAAAAATAATCACAATATCCATGACAAATTCAAGTATCGAAAAATGCCAACGGCTATCCTTCGCTCAAGATGCACCCTGCCATAATATCACAACCGTCCATTGTAAAAGTGACGGTTGTGATATTACGAGAGAGTGCCATTTCTGAGTGGAGGGTCGGTGGGTGACTTTAAAAACTTCTGCTCAGCACAATATACCTCCCAACTATCAATTCAGAATCCTAAGGGGGCAAGACCCTTCATCACGCAACGATAGTTGGGTGTATCAATGTTGCATCCTAAGGGGCAAACCCCTACAACACGCACTGATTCCTATCTTTGTGGAGGCACATGTCCCCATATTGACAAATTAAGAGTTCAGAGTATGATATCACATAATTTTTATATCTTCAACTTTCATTAAACATTCACAACATTACAATTACTAATATTTAACAACTAATAAAATATATATATATATATACAAATGATATCCAAATTTGCAATATTTACAACTATAATGCATCAAAGAAATCAAACTTTTCCTAATGTATTTAATTAATAAAAACTAAGAGCAATGATGTCTTTTATTTCTTCCCTTTGTACCATTTACTATAATACTCTACATTTGACAAATTGAAGTGGAAAAAGATCAAACCGTATAAGGTTTTGAGGAAATTTACAACCAACACATATGAGATAGTGTTTCCTTATGGGATAGTTATATCACTTATCTTCCATGTTGTGGATTTGTACCCATACACCGAGGGAAAAACAAACATAGAATGATAGTGCAATCTCTAAAGAGTTGGATTGGAGACAATGATTTCTTGAGAAAGTGTGTGAGGAGAATGAATAAGATATTGAAACCATTGTAAGAAGATGTGTAGAAGGGAATACCAGGAGTATCTAGATAAGTGGAAAGGAAGGTAAGTTGAAGGTGTAACATGGTTGAGTGTATACAAACCTACTAAACATAAAGGATCTATTAAAGACCTCGTGGAATACACGAGGAAGATTTCATGGTTCATTTCTCTTACCCTGAGTTGTATGATGTAGGAGCATTAGAATGTGCAAGAAATGCACATCACCCAAAAAACTTAGGGACAAGTGTTTTATGCAACATTGTGCATGCACAATGTAATGTCATAGAATAAATACTTTTGTTCTTATACATAGTAGTCATCTTGCATAAAGGTTGAAGTTACTCCCTAGTGCGAAGAAGTGTTGAAGAATGGCACAAAGGTCAAGCTTGTGAATCATAATGGGAGTATTATGCACTTACAACATCATACAAAATGGGGCATGCAATGGGTTAGAAAGTATTAAGTGTAACTTTGGTTACTTGCACAAACTTGAGCAAATATGAGATGAAGTGATATGTAAGTGTCATATTTTGTGTTGGTTAAATGTCATATGTCACACAAGGAAGACCATGATGGTTGAGAACACACAACAATCAAAATGTGACGAGTCACATCCAAATAGTTAAGAGGATTAAGAAGGTGACGCACTTCAACTATTGTAGTTACTTCTTGTGCCTATAAATATGATGGTTGGATTTATTGAAGGGGTTGGTAGCCAAAGTAAGAACATATGAGCATGCACAATGTAGTGTCCTGGAATAAAGAATTTTGATCCTATAAGTAGAAGTCATCTTGCATAAAGGTTGAAGTTTCACCCTAGGCTCAGAAGTGTTGAAGCATGGCACAAAGGTAAAGTTTGTGCAACAAAATAAGAGTATTATGCACTCACAAGATCTTGCAAGATGGCACATGTAATTGGTTAGAAAGGTTTGCATGCAACTTTGGTTACTTTCACACACTTGAGAATATAGGAGGATGAAGTGAATTTCAAGTGTTGTATTTTGTGTCGGTTAAGTGTCATATGTCACACATGGAAGATTGTGATAGTTGAGAAGACATAACGATCAAATTGTGATGATTCACAACCAAATAGTTAGAGGACTAAATAGGTGAACTACTTCAACTATTGTAGATAAATATCTTCACCTATATATATGGTGGTTGGAGTTATTAAAGGGGTTAGTAGCCAAAGTAATAAATATATAGATTTGAACCTGAGAGAAGACTTCTAGTTGGTGCAACAAGTGTGAAAATAATTGACCATTATTAGTTCACATAGAGTCGTGCAAACCCTGTATGACTAGGATAGAAGCATTGTGTTTGAACATACCATTCAAGATCCTTGTAATATTTGAATTTCAAGATTGTAATTAAAAATCCATGTTATATGTCTATAATCTAAATTTCCTCCATTGAATAAAATTTTTGTTTGGAATTTTGTGCTATAGTTGAAATATTGCATTGTCCATGTAGTCTGAGTATTAGCACATGAGTATTATGGGTTGTATGGTCAAAAATTGTCCTTGATTGGACTCTCACTACTAAATCACAATGTCTCTAGCTAATAATAAATCTCGTGTTGGATGAAATGATGGCAATAGTATTAAGCATTGTTGTTGCAGGAACATCTCTAGCTAATACATCCCAAGTTGGATGGATTCATATCAATAATAGTCGTATTGACGTTGGCCTTTTTTTTGCAATCCTTCATTTAAGTATACGAACCAAGAAATAAGAGACCCCTACATAAGAAATTGGATAACAAAGTTGAGGACAGTGGTAAATAAATTAGATGTTATTGCATGTTGTCATTTTGTATCTATGGAGAATTTAATCTCAGTTTATAACATGTCTCAGTCATTCTCACGTTTTCCTTATTCCTATATATTACAATGACATTGATTTTTCTGTAACTAATTTTCTTAGACTACACATTGGTTGTTACAATCCCATATCTAAAAACACACAAATCAAAAACACAAAATAATTTTTTTTTCTCTTGTAAAAGACTCAACTCTTACTTGTTAGGGTTCGAGAATTGTTTTACACTGATTTGCATTTCCTCAGCTGCCATAATGAGATTTGAATGGAATCACTTTGCCCTGAAGGGAAGAAGTGGCTAATGGACATCAAGCAGGAAGTAGGCAGGAAGCTTAGCCAACTATTCATTTGTGGTGTGATGTACTTTTCTTGGTGTAATCCACTATACTATAGAAATAAGGATATTTGTTGTGTAGCAGAGGGGTCCACCCATGAACAGAAAAATAAAATAAGTTAACCTTAGCAGGATTCATGGTGGAGACAACTACGGAAAAAAAGGAAAAATGTAATAAATAATTTAGATAGAGTAGTTGCTTTGTACTTATTTCTGTAGATCTCCTAGATCTCTAATGGCAATCCCCTCACATAGGGAGACCAGCTGAGTGGCGGCAGTGATTTTGACAGGTGATGGGACCTCCTCCTGGCACTAGGAAAAATGCCCACATCATGGCACATGGCATGTGGGATGATAGGCATGGCCACAAAATGCACATACATGAGTGCATTTTCATTGGAGGGTATCCTTCTCCGCTTGGATTTGAGGGTTTTTCCATATTTGTAATGTTGAACTCTAACCCAATTCTATTCGATGAATAGATAATCAAAATTAGAATTAAACATAATATCATATTCTAGTAAATGAGAAGGGATAAAAAGTTCCATTGAATTCATTTTCAAGTTGGTAGTCATATAAATTTATTTTAGATTGGATATTATAACTGGAATAATCACTTGGATATGTAGAAAAATGATCCCTACTCATGAACTGATGAAGGACATAGATCTAGTTGAAGGGATGGTATCCCTCATCATCCTAGGAGGAAGGAAACATAGACCTTAAGCCACCCATGTAAATACAAATTAAGAAAACCGTATCGAATATACATGAAGATAAATACATTTAATATTCAAGGGTTTAAATATTTAATTTTTTGGCATTAGGTTCTATACATATCTTAAATTGATCAACCTAATATTGATATTATAACCCCAAACAATACGACATAAAGGTTAAATTACAAGGAGGTAGGAAAAAATATTAGAATAAGTGTAATGGAAATATAAGTGGGATCCTAGGGTATTCTATGTAATTATGAGGGTGGTAAAACTTACAATTTAAAATTGTAGTAAAAAGGTACTAAGAGGATAATAAGGAAGGTAAGAAAATATGTAGTAGAAATCCATTAAGGGGATACACCAAAAGGTTAGAGATATATATTAGAAAAACCTAGCGAAATGTTAGACACACAAAAAATCCTCATTTACTAAACATCCGACCATAGTACTTTTATACCATCAATCATAGTTCTATTTTTTCTTATGTATTCAAAGAAATAGTTGTCTTTATTGTGAAATAAGCCTAGTTATACATAGTTCTAGATCATTACCAATTGTGGAATAAAATAGTAATCTCTCACAAATGATCTAGTTTTTTTGGACCACACATGTGAATTAGTTTTCACTAATTAAAAAATAGAGATTTTCCTTTTATACATTGTTGGAGAATCATCCTATGTTATTCTATATTACATAACCATTTCATTTAACATAGTCATTTTGAAAAGTAAAAAAACATTTCATAAATCTTATACATTGGCGCACTTTTTTTTATTTAAGTTCCTAACGCATTTAAACAATTACATTAATCTTGTATAGGCTTTCCACTACATTTTTTTCATGTCGCTTTGTAGTGATCTTACATATCCTTTTTCAAGTGTGAATTCAATTATAGATCGCATCGCCAATGTTTTTCCTTGTTCCGAAAAACAATTAGCAACCTAACTAATTTTACATCATATATACATTTTGTCTCATGCTAAATATAGATCACTAAATTATATTTCTTGTCATTCTAGATAATTGCTAGAGAAATTATCCCATGAAATTGCCTTTTTATAGATAAAAAATACACAAAGCATTATATAAATTCTAGGTAATCTTGATTTCGATTAGTCTACTCAAACATTAGTAAAATTTCTTCAAAATTAAATTTAGGATGGTCTTAATGGATGATATTAATTTAGGGAAGATTTGAATAGCGTTGATATATATTTACTAAAGTAGTTGTTTAGAATTCCAAGTTGGTAAATGATTTTGATTAATTTATGTTTACATAATTCCATGTGATATACTATTTCTTTCAATCTCATTATGAAGTCAATATAAGATAACCATAATAAAATATAGAATCATTATAATGTTCTCCATAGACTCACGAGGTAGGACAAAACCATAATACACTTCTAGTTATTCCAGAAGGTGGTGTGCATGAGAACTAAATGATAGAAGCAAATATATGGACAAGTTTGACATGATAGAATGGATTTTACTTAGTAAATAATTAATTATTCTTCACACTTATATATTTCCTTGATGATGCCCCTTTTTGGCATATCTTGACATATGGTTTTCGTCCTTTGGTTTGCTCCAAGATCCAAATCATTAAAAATAATGTTGGGTTCTAAAATCCTTTGTAAATTATATGAGTTGTTGGGTGAGTGGTTGAGAAATAACTCATAATTTAGTGTTGAAACTAGGAGATCTAGGTTTTCCATCCTATTTTTCTATAAACCCAAAAATTGCATCCTAATGTCCTATTAACCCTAGAATATTCTTAAAACTAGATTTAATATTCGCGTTATACCATGTAAATCGATCTTATTTCTAGATCTAGGTTTTCTATAATTTTATATTATAGGTCCTTAACTCTTTCCTAAAGTTTTGAATTTTAATTATCATCCTACTTTTTTTACAGTTCAACTAGACAAAACAATTTTTTTTTGAAGATTTAACATACATATCAAAACAAAATTACGATTTCAAGTAAAAAAATTGCATGCCAATGTTTGCTTGTTCAGAAATATCTTTTGCAGCCTTCTCTACCTCTTTTTTATTTTTCCTACGAATTGATCTTCTAACACGTTGCTCTTGTAACTATACCTCGCTATAATTTTTCTTGTTATTATTCTTGTTTTTCATGATTCCTCCACTTCATCACTTTTTCACCTGCACACAAATTGCTATTTGAAACTAAGAATAAATTTAAAACAACACTATACACAAGCTCTTATTATATAGAAATCTTAATAGATTAAGTTGTATTTAATTAGTGGATTTTCTAATTTTATTTATATTAGATTATTTCTAATTTCAAAAATTTTTTTTCTAATATATAATTATTAAATATTTATAGTGTCTTTTATAAATTTAATATGATTTATAACTATACATGGTTTTAAATTTAATTTAATAATATACATATTTTAATAATAAAACACATCTTATCTATGTTATTTTTTAGAAAAAAATCAATAGATTTTAAATAATAACATATTATTCATTAAATATAATAAAATCTAAAAATAAAAGTAAATTAGAAAATATATTGAAAACTATATCTTAGAAAAAAATAATTAAAAATGATGCTTTAATAATAAAATCATTAAAAAGTATTGTTAAAAATTAAAATTTAGTTGCTATGTTTGGGTGGCAGAGAGTGTTGCGGGAAGGGTATTTAGGGTGTTCACACGAAGGGGGTTCTCTTAAACCCCCTTCGGGCGAACACCACTTTGGTCGAACACCCTTACATGGAGCCCATGTGGGATGTTTGCAACCATAATCTATTTGTAGGATACTTATAGGATCAAAAGTGCCACATAGATGTCTCGTATTTAGATTAAATCGATTAACTAAATTACCAAAATGTATACTTACATAAAAAAAATTAATAAGCTATCTAAAAATAGAATTTTGGTTTTTTGAAAATATGTTTTACTAATTTTTTTAAATTATTTCCAAAGTATGGTATTTTGAGAAAATTACCACTACACATTCGTCACAATATGGAAAATAGTAAAATATACCCAAACTATTTTAATAAATTAAATTTACTTTTTTGAAGTCTTTTTCATAATTACAAAAAAGACAATTTCGATAGAAATATGAAAATATATTGTCTTAAAAATACATACGTCCCTGAATCCACACACACACAAAAAAAGTCACATAGTTGATATTGGAGTATGGAATGCATACCTAAAATTTCATGGTGAATTAGTAAATTTTGACTGCAAGACCCCAACCCTGTTTCACTCTACTATAAAATAAGAAACTATCTTTGAAAAAAAAATAAGAAAAACAAAAGGAAAATTTTAGTGGCTAATATTACTAATATGGATAAAAGTAGTAATTATGGAATATGAATTTGACTTTTTTATGACCATGGCAGTGACCACGTTTCCCTGAAAAATTCCACGAATAATAATTTGTCTGATGTGACTATTCAATAGATCTCCAATCCCAACATACAATTTTTTTGAATCGCCGCATGATAGATGGGTCATGGTTTTAAAAATTTCTCGGATTGCCAAGAAATCTATGGAACCTTCCTGTTCATTTGGTCTCATTGACCGACATGTTTATAAAATTTTATTAAATTTGATAAAATTCAACATATATATAGAGACACACACACAATAACACACACACACACAAACACACACACACACACACAACCACACACACACACACACACACACACACACACACACACACACACACACACACACACGAGCGCACGTGCATGCATGCATGCATGTAGAGAGATAGATTAGAAGTTGTTAAACATTTAGAAGAAACATAAAATTTAAAACACTCCGCTAACTACCTAGGACGATGCTAAAACTTTTGATAAGCCTCATCACATGAAGACCATCCAAGTGTCACCCATTCTAGGAACATGAGTGTAAAGGTATGGAAAAGGATCCCCAATGCCTAAAATTAAATATGTGGTGGACATGTGATGGGATTCTAGGAATCCTGAAGGAAAATGTATTATGTGGACTCCAAGCCCATGAAATAAACCAATTCAAAAAAGTTCTTGGTTCCCGATTAGATGAGACAGAGTGGCACTCATGGGAACAACTTGTAGACCTTCGTTTCGACTTAAAATGCATTTTATTCAGTAAATATCCTTCATGACAAGGAATCAACCTTCATTTTCTACTCCATATAGAATTTCCTTCAAAAAAACATTATATTTCTTTAATGCCACAAATGTAGATTTTAGATAATTCACCAACCTAAGGAATCTGGTTCCAACCATATTCGCCATGATTTATATAAGGTTTTTTCAAGCTAGTTCCTTAAAATTTTCCCTCAAAAAATAAAAAATACATATGTTTTTAAATAAAACATTACATACATTTTATGCCCAAAACATAACATTTTGTTAGTTCATGTCATTTCATGCATGTGTACAATTTTATGGAAATTTCCTTTGTAATTTCAAATGAAGATGAAAATTCATGTTTTTAAATGCACAAAAAATGCAAAAAGGTGGGACACAATTATGTGCTTTGACTTGCAACTAAAATTTTGGGAGAAAAAAGAAGAAGGTAAAACCCATAGACTAGGGTCATGACCATGTACAAACATTCATGCCCCTACTTTACATTTTGTAACCATGAGGGATAATCTAATGTGTGAAGTTTTGAAGGTTACAAGTGGAGTTTCTGAATAGGTTTCATGCATTCAAATCTTATAAATTATCGACAGATGAGTGTGTATGATAAAATACGCTAGAAAGGAGACCTAAATAAGTATTGTATGAGAATGTGTAAATTGTACTTGTTTGAACATGAGAGAAATGTGAGGACTAGCAGTGTTAAATAGTTGATCTAATAAATTTGTGTGTCTACACTACTAGATTCTTGTATACAATGCCAAGATATGAATCCCAGTATTTAGGATTTCCCTTTATTAGATGGGCATAATAAAAACAATTAAATCATAATATTGTTCCTTCTCAGTCCTCTAGCGAAGATGGTTTGACCACTTCGATTCACATTAAAAACTATAGCAAATCCCTTAATCCCCACTATACACCTAACACTTTAAATACTATTCAACCAAAGCTAGCCAATTTTCATTTGTGCAGATCCTGTTATCCAATTTTACCCCTTGGGCAAAATTGATGGGAGAAAACCCTGTGCAGGAGAAATGGAAAGGTTGGTTCTGTTATACTATAAAATTGACAAGAGAAATTTTGTAGGTAACCATACAAAAATTTCATTTTGGTCCCCTAAAAAGGTCTGTCAACATTCAAAATGTCCTAAAATTCCATTCCAGAAATCAAGTTTTAAGAACTTAGCCATTTTTCAACCTTTTTGAACTGGGTGCAAGAAATGTTGTGTCGACATCATGAAATGTGCGCCCCTTAGAAATTCCCTTAGGCATAGCAAATGACATGCTAACATCTTTAAATATGTGCCCTTTTGGCGCTAAAAGTTCCATGTCAACACCTAAAAACATGCGCCCAAAAGTTACGCCCCTTTATAACTAGGCGCAAGAAACATGATGTTGGCATATCCAAATGTGTGCTTAACGTGCTGAAGCTATTGTGTCAACCCCAACCAAGTTGCACCAAGGCACATTTATACCCATGTCGACATTTCAAAAGGTGCGCCAACAGAAAAGTTGGTGGTGCAATAAATGCCAAATTTTCTATATATAGGCGCTTAACACCTTTCATTTTCACGATTTGAAAATCATGAAAAATATTCCTCTACACCAGTCATTTGTCCCTATCACACCTTCATTCCTCTTTTTTAGTTTGTGGATCCCAATGTCATCCTTCATCCTTTATTAAACCAAGTAAGTGGATTTTATCGCTCTTATTGCTGTTTGCAGTTTCTGTTTCTTGGTTGTTGGTGGTTTTAGGTTTGTTATAAAAAGTTAAAACTAAAATGAATAAAACACTCCCCCCATCATCATTTGAAATCACCTTAGCCCTCCTTCCAAATCTATAAATCTGAGAAGGCTCTGCCTTGCATAGAATCCCACCAAACCTCTCTCTATCACTTTGCAAAAAATGAAAAATTGAGAAAGGCCATGAAAAGAGAGAGAAATCTATATTATCAAGGAAATTCAACATGGTTATCCTTTGGTGCACTATTTTCATATGTTGCCCACCTCACAGTACCGCCTTGGCACATTTTCCCCACATGCAATGCTTTCCAAATATGTTCCAGTATCACCACTTACACATTTCCAAACGGCGCAGGCACATCCCAACTAGCATCAACATTTTATGTTGACATCTCCAAATTTACACCATTTATAAACCCTTTGGCGCATCAAGCTTCCATGCAGCACATTCCAAAATTGCTCCTTGGGTGTACTGAAACTACATGCAACATCATCTTTTGCAGTGCCCAGTTAATGCAATTATCCTTGGTGTTGGCGCATTAGTTCCTAAACACCAACACTGCATGTTGTGTGTTGTAAATCTGTGCCCTGCACCTTTCTCCTTGGCGCTAAAACCTCTTGTGCAACACTCTTGAAGAGTGTGCCCTTTATAATCCTTTGTCACAACCTTTCCCCTCTCAACACAGGCACACCTTTTTGCATGTTGACATCTCCAAAAGTGTGCCCAGCCTTTTTAAGCCTCTGCAGTATGTTATGAACTTGCACCTTGCGCCCTAGGCCTTATCCTTGCTCATTCTTCTTTCTGCAAGCTTTTATTATGAATGAAAAGTCGATTGACATGGCTCTTTTGCATTGGATTTCCTTGATCCTTTTTATAGAGAAAAAACTATCTTCAAACTCACACATGTCTTCGTCAAGCAAGAGGACGAAAAAGTCAAAGGGTAAAGCAAGGTTGATAGAACAAGAGATGAAATATAAATACCAGAAAGTTAGGATGCCTGACTCACTTACAGAGTGCAGTCTCTACATCAGAGACTCTGAGTTGGGACACATAGATATGGATGACTTCTGGGAAAGAACCAAACAAGTTACTGGTAGGGCATTGATGGATAAGCTGGTAGGCAATGGGCTATATTTTGCAGTAGGTCTTCTAGTAAGTGCAATAAACATCGAGTTCATGATGTTGGTGGCCCGTTGTTACAAAAAAGACACAAGATGTGTTGAAGATAAGGAGGGAAAGGTGATCATCAACCTCACTACTCACCATTTTTAAATAACATTAGGCATTCCTCACCATAGCCAGTACGTTGCAATAAGCCACAAAGAATGCTTAAAGACATGGACCGACAATGAAGACAATTGTATGCAGATGATGAACGAGGTCTATCTAAAAAACAAGAAGGTAGTAAGTAGATGGCCTCAAGTCATCCATCACAGAGAATTCAACGAGGAATTGAGTGATACTGTCACCTTCCTCAGCAGAGTATTTGGGCTTCCTGATTCCCACTACTTTCACAAATGGATGCTCAGGTATTTAGAGACCATGAGTAAGAATTTTCTTGATCAACGCTTCGGCTGGGGGGAAATTATAAGTGATACTATCTTGGAGCAACTCCAACATGTTTCAATAACTTGGAAGTTCCATATGAATTCCTATGTTGTATATGCAACTGCATCAGATAGATAGTTCCCAGGTATAATTCAAAGTGGGGTATGGCCCCAGGTAAAAATTTATGAGTACCTCCTGGAGCTAAGGCTCAAGAAAAATATCTTCTAGTTCAATAAAATCAATGATGCATTCTTCTATGAGGTGATCTACCTATTAAGGCCGAACATGAGATACGGTCAGACTAGCACGAGCGTGATCACTGTCTCGAAGCAATGGGGGGATTTGTTTACAAAATTCCCCATCTTCACATATCTCAGGGCTGCCAGCTTTCTGGGGGAGCCAGCAAATTTACCAAGGTATGCAGGACCCAAGCTGATTCTTCTGGAGCTATCAAGATAGCTAATTACATATCACGAAAGGTTTATAAAAATGAAGAAACCCCTCACAGTTGGTAGATACACATGCACCTCAATAGGTAAAGTGCGAGAAATGTATGCCGAGCTAGAATTTCTGAACTTATTGCAAGATTTCCTGGCAAGGCCAACATTCAACTATCGGAGTTCCCTTCCCAAGGAAAAGATCGATCCCATCCATGTCCCAGAGATCAAGGACATATGGATTGACGTGAATCATGAAATTGAAATCAGGAAAAAGGATCACTCCCAATTGGCTTTGGTAGAGATCATACACTATGGAGTTGCCATCATCCCAAAAGATTTCCAAGAAACTGATCAAGAAACTGATCAGGTTTACCTTGACACGGATGGGGATGATTGGCCATTTGCTAAGTATCGACAGAACTAAAGCACCCAATACCATAGAAGAAAGGGTCAAATCCAAGTTGTAAGGCACTGAGCATTGGTGCAAAAGAAATGGTCTCATCTACCTTGGAGTGGATTTCACTACTTCTCCCTTAGCAAGGGCACCTCTAAGGCCAGAAAATTTTCCTAAGAGAAAAGGAAAAGATAAAGTTGGGGAGCTGAGAGAGCATGATGAAGCTCCTAAAATCCCTCCTTCTACTTCAGAGCAAATAGTGGACTTAGTGTCCCCAGGACAAGAAGAAGCAGCAAGTGTTCCAATGAACACATCCACTCAGGATGTTGACATAACTACAAGTATTGAGGTGACCACCCTTCCTATCTCCAGACCCCTTCCTCCTCTTGTTGCTCCAGACAACCACTCCTATGGTTGTATCTTCTCCTCCATCTCCCTCCTCTTACCATCTTCTCTTCTCTCATAGAGCTTTCCCCCAGCATTTCTTCCATCATGTTGCAAGATCCCTTCTGTTACCATGTTCCTCTCTTCCCCTATGGTGACTCCTAGCCCCCTGAGTGTTGGTACATTGGATACCTTTGTCGATGCCACCACCAAGTGTATCCACGTTCTTTCTGGGGGGCCCCTTCTATTTCTTCCTCTTTTACTCCCGTTTCTTCTTCTTCGTCTGGCCCCACTCCCATAAGTCCAAGATGGATCTCTTACCATCTAGGTCAACTCAAGAAGAAAGGTCCCCGTAGCACCCATGGACTTCTCTGTCATTCCGACAAAGGACCCAAGAAGCAAAAGGCAATAACTCACTTCTCAAAAAACACCTCAGGAAAAAGGGTCATGGAGATAGCCTACCCAAATCCCATAAAGAAGAAAGAAGATCTGTCTCCTACAAAATTCACAGTGACTCAAGTCACAATGGGAACATCATCAGAAAGTCTACAAGGGGAAGCCTTGTCAATTGTAGATGCCCTCTATAAAAATCTACAAGAGGCCAAAGAGGAGAAGAGAGTGCTCAAAGAACAAAATAAACATATCCTTCAAACTTTGCAGAAAATGGGAAAAGCTCCCTCAGCAACTTCCTCGGAACCTGTTCAGGCTCCCAGTCAGGAAAATATCAATAAGTATATCAAAAATGTTGAATAGGGAACAACTATGTCATCCTAGATTGAGAAGATTTTCCAAGATTAGTGAGGTGATGATTGGAAAATTCACATTGCTATACCAAGATATAATTCAGGAAAATGGAGAGCTACAAGTAGTAGCAAGTTCCCTCTCTGAGGAACTAGATAACGCCAAGTTACAACAAGAAACATTTCAGATGATGGTCAACTGTTCAGCTGACGACCTATTAAAGTTCGGCGTTATCGATCACCCACAGGAACATTACAAATAACTCACTGCTTTAGATTACCTGGTGGATCAAATGGAATACATCTTGGAGTGTATTGATAAAATGAAAGATTGAGTCTTAGACGATGCTATGCAGAACATGGAGAAAATAGTCTCGAAGATGGATCCTGAGCTACTCAATTTTTCTTATGAGTTGAGAGAAGCAGATGATACATATCAATGCTTCAAAGCTATTTTCTTTCAAGATCAGATGCAAGAGGTCACCTTCGACAGAGATCTATCAAAAAACTCTTGACCTGTCGTGACTTCATTGGCTTTTTAATCAATGCAAAATGAAGAGTTCGCTGACTTCCGCTGATAAGCTCAAGATTGAAAAGAAAACTTGTGAAGTCATTCACAACCACTTCAAGGGTCCTAATCCATATCAAATTCAAGAGATGATCAGCAAGTTTGCAGAGTATCAAGCACAATGTCACATCAAATCACCTGAGCCTCAGCCAGAAACCAAGTTCGAGCTGAGAGATGATGATGAATAGCTTCTTCCTCTAAGATGTTATTCTATTTTTGTAAAAATATTTAAAAGCATGTTGGCACACACATGATGACATCATCCATGTTGCACCATGGGATGTTGTCATCCTAAAACTTTCCCCAAAGTCAATAGTTGACTTTTAGATATTTTGTAGATATTTTGTAAATAGTGGTTGGCTTTCTTTCGTCTTCTTCCTCCTTCTCTTTCTATAAATACTGGGATACTTGTTGTATTCCAGGTGGACATTTTTTAGATGAAAAATAGAAGTGAGGAGAGAAAGACTTTGATGCTTTCTTGTAATAGAAGAAAATATTAATACAAAGATTGAGACTTTGTGCTGAATTCAATGTGTTATGTGCATTAGATCTCTCTTAAGTTAGATCTTTGTTTCTTTTCTGTTAGATCTATCTCTACTTGTTTGTCATTTTTTGATCATTATTGCTTTGTTTGTTTATGCAAGTAAGTTTGGCTCTATTTACTACCAGCCCAAAGCATAAACCTTCAAACCTTTCTATTTTGGAATTCATTTCTTTTCTCCCTTCAGATCTATCCTTCTTCCATTCCTTCTTTCCTACCTTTCTGTTCTTAGTTGGAACTACCCCTACTGGGATGAGATCCCAAACCCCCTGAAGGCAGAATACTGTAAGATTTGCACAGATTCCTGCTTGGTAGAATAGTAATAAACCAGTTTCACTTTGTTGTCTCAAAGAGGGGCTTTGCCCTGCACACTGTTGGCTTGTTTATCCATAGATCTGCCCACCCGACAAGATTTTTGGACCAACAGTTTATTTTAGTGACTCTACTGGGGATCGAACTAAGGAAATACTTAAACAATTGTAAAAATCACTGCCAGATTAGAAAATTTCAACAATCCTTTGTTAAAAATCAATTTTTTTGCAAAATTGATCAAAACCAAAAATTTCCTTACAAAAATCTGTAGATCTGGCCCAGATAGGAGCTTTTAGTTCACTGAGTTTTTCAAAAACTTGTATATTTATGTAGATCTGAGATTCTAATGTTTTCCAATATTTTTCAAAACCCTTGCAAATTCAGGTCAAAGATCTTAAAATCAGCTTTCTAAAGTCAACCCACTTTTTATCCTTGTTAATTTTTGTCAAGAAAACTGCAATCGGTTTTATTAAAAGGATAAATTTAAATATTTAGAAAAGTACATGCTACTAATTTTTACCAGAAAAATTAATAAATCAGCAAGTACAAACAAAAATTATTGTAAATCTGCTCTTCAACCGTTGCAGATCTAAGATGGTACGCTGGTGCCTTGTAAATAATTTACTCATAGTAGAAGAGCTCGTGGAGAAGTTGATCCAATTTTTGATCTACTTCGAAGGCACAATTTCAATATCACACCAACACGATTTGCATCACTAAGCTCAGCATATCAATCAACCAGAAGTGTCTTGCCTCCACAGAAAAGATGGATTTCACAAAGTGCTTTGACATCAACTTGCAGTGCCCTTTTACTAAGTTAAACTACACTCCCTTCTCGTGTTCTCTTTCCTAATTTTTGAATGGGCAAATCTACCTGTACCATGGGGAAACACCATGGGTGCTCTAGCACTGTCGCACATCCCGTACACCCCCTCCCTCATGGAAATCACAAGAATTTCTCAAAATTTGATGGGAGCGGAAATCAAATCACAGATGCACATATTATTGCATGTTTATTATGTCATGCAACATTCTAGATGTCACTCATGAAGATGTATCGGTACGTCTCTTTCTGGAGACCTTGCAAGGACCTGCACCAAAATGGTTCCAGCATTTACCAGCCAGATCCATCACCAGTTGGGCCACATTACGAACAATCATTTGAAGATAGATACAAACCTTCAGAGGATGCATTTGCATTGTTGTCACAAATCACTCACATGAAGAAGGAAGTTAGTGAAACCATGCATGATTTTATCACCAGATTCAATGCACTAATCAACTGTGTGCCGCTTGCCATGATACCAACGTTAGAGAATCAAAAGTGTTTCTTTGTGAACGCAATGAGTTCAAAGTAAGTTTCTTACTTTTGCACAGAACAGATACCCACATTGGTCCTTGTCATAAGCTACGACCATTCGAATAGAGGACAATATTCTTATATCTGGTGAGTTAAGACAAGAGCCATCAAAATCAAAGGCTCCAACTCCTTCTTAGGCTACCTCATCAGATCCATCATTCCATAAGATGGCAAATGATTTGCTCTCATTAAAAAGCAATTGACTCAAGCATCACCTACTACTCCGTACCGGGATATCCCACAGAGGAACTTCACTCCCAACAATGCCCCTCAAAGGCCGCATTTTCCTACTGCTTCCCAAAGGTTAGCAATTAAAGCCCCTTCAGTTAATGCTTTGGTTGAAATTGAAGAAGATGAGAAAAATTACGAAGAACCTTTGTCGCAAGGAAGAAGATGACCAAGATTTTGGTGAACCGATTGACAACTCTACTTTCGGGTAGTATGGAATTTGAAGGTGAGGAATCTGATGAAGAATAAGGTACCCAAGGATACACAAGTGGACAATCATATGTAGTTTTCACTCGCTCACAAGGAAAAGAAGTTAAAGGTTGATGCTTAAAAAAAACAAAAAGAAGTTCTGCAGTAAATCCTCCTCTAACGATTGCTATGAAGAGGTAATCCCCTTTCCGGCTCAACCTACCATTAAAAATTTTGTCAAGATATCCTTGTCCTCCTATTCAGCCTTCTTCCAGTTCCATAAATACCAGTAACCCTCCCCCACAAATGTGAAATGAAGGACTCATTCCTTCATTAGCACAACCCTTGGTCACATTTAGATATAATTGATCATGCCAAAAAGACCAAGATCCAAGATGTCTGAAGCAAAAATACCTTCAGTCCAACCCAGAGCAACTTGTAAGATTAACCAAGTATATCCTAGATCCAAGGATACCGATTACTTCCTCCCATTTCCCCAAAAGGAATTTTCCCACTCCTCCTACATCCCGCGTAAATGTTGCCTCAACATCTACGTCAGGTAAAATTGAACCTTTTTATCTCTCTCTCATGATCAATGGTCATAAACTTAAGAAACTACATAATTGATTCTGAAGCTTTTGATAATGTTATGCTAGTAAAGGTCACCCATGCTTTGGGCCTCATGCTTACTAAACCTTTTGGCAGATGATACTCCATGGAAACCAAGAAAGTTTCATTGATTGGTTAGATCAAGGATGCACAGTTTGCATTCGCAGCATTCCCTGAGAAGAGGGTAAAAATGACTATTCTCGTAGCTAATATTCCAGCATGCATATAAGATATTGCTAAGAAGAAGCTTTTACAGAGAAGTTGGTGGAGAAATTCATATGGACTGGTGTAGATCAAGAATTTCACGCTTGTTACCTGTCAAAGTTAATGCACCAAACTAAACACAAAAACCTTAAAAAACTCCAATGAAATCAGATACCTGATGGACAAGATCCGAAGATGTAGATGGATAAGGAAGCCAATGTAGATAAGACGGGCGCACACGAGCAATTCTGCACAGTAGATCTCAAGTAACCTATGAGACACCGATGCTTGATAGAAAAATACCACGTTAAAAGATATTTAGGTGGACTGCAATGAGAAGCGGATCTGGGAAGTGATAGGCTCCCTCGGCGGATGTCAGTCCACTTTTTCAATTAAGTAAAGAAGTTATACATGATAAAATATGTACGTACAAGACTAGATTTTCTAATCAAAGTAATAGGTGAACAAGAATCTAAACAGCAGGCAAAAAGAAACAGAAAATATGGAACTTGAAAATCAAAGATGGATTTGTGTTACCTGTATCTTTTTACCTGTCTGCAGGGAGATCGGCGTCAATTAGTATAATCGGCGTCGACTATTTGAAATCGGCGTCGACTGATGCAGATCGGTGTCGATTGACATAGATCGGCGTCGATCTGAGATAAAGTGCCAGAAGATTTAAAAATCAGAAAGCGAAGGCCAGATCGTCAACGTCTGCTGGATCTGCGGAAGCTGGAGAGATACTAGAAGACTCCACTTATGCTGGGTGCAGGAAAAGAGTCACAGAAAATCAATGGAGACTGAGATTTTGATGGATAAGAGCAAAGTAACGGTGCTCCTCTCATGGATTGATTCGGACAAGATACAGTGATCTCATTCAATAGATAATGATTCCAAACTTGATGCTAAAAGATCTCTTGTTCTCTCTCTTACTATCTGCGTCTGTGTCACGAAGGAAGTCTCTCTCTCTAGTTTTTTCGTCCTCCTGAGTTCCCAGAATTGAGTTCTGGGCTTCCATTTATAATCGGCGCCGCTAAGGAAAAATTGGCGTCGATCGAGTACCAAAGAAGTCACCACGCCGATCACGGAACAGACTCCCGAGATGGCCAAAATGAATGATTTCTGGAAAGATAAGAGTTATCCCTCCACCTCAAATACGGGAAATATCCCTCTTTGGGAGGAGGAGAAATAGGGGTGATACATGAAATAGGATAAATATGGGGTAGATAAGTGGTTAGGATACATGTGAAGAGGTGTAATTAAATAGTTAATATTTAATTACTCACGGGTAAAATATAATGGGGTGAATTAAACTAATAGATACGCATAGGTGTTTAAATCACAAATTGAATAATATCCCAAGGGGATAGTGGTGATATAAACGTGCCCCAGGTTACATAAAAGGAGATGAACAAATGCGCACAAGGGATACCAGATTCAGATAATCAATTTTAGGTGTCTACATTTTGCCCCTTTTTGTCAAGTAACTTGCGATAAGCAAGGTTATGAGACAAAAACAAGGAGATGGAAGAAGGGAAGAAAAAGTGATGATGTGATCCCCCTCAAACTAGGGATGGGATGGGTGATAGAACAAACGATCCCAAGTTTGAAAAAGGTAGATGAAAATGCAAGAAGCCCCAGCTAGACGTCTGGAGTAGACCGGATCATTAATGATGCACAAACATGAATAAAGAGATAGCAACACTAAGGAACTCACATTGGTAGGGCAACTAGACGGTCTCCTCATGAGACGACGTTAGTACCTACAGACCCATGAGTGTACGGAGGGCTGTAAAATAGTCAGCATCTAAAGAGAGACACATTGGTAGGGACAACTAGACGGTCTACAAAGCAGACGACGTTAGTGCCTACAGACCCATTTAACTCTAAGTTGCCAAAAATTGAGGAAGTGCACCCATGCAAAGGGAACAAACTCAATTGTTTGGACGCTTTGATATCGAAAAGTATGTGCTGACAAGGCAACATTCAGCACACAATAATGATCAGATAGATAAATAAGCCAAGCATCAACACTATGGCAAAGAGATATGGAAGAATTGATGGCGATTACACTAATCGGCATCAATCAAATAAACGGTAAAAGCTGCGCTACCCAAAATAGTCGGCGCCAACCGTTCTTAAGGCACATATAAATATGTGGATCAGAAAACGTGAACTGATTTACTTTACATCGTGACGCAATCGATTCAGAGAGAGTCAAAAATTGGATTTGAGCACCATGGAAGCCTCTGGAAGCAGTCAGAAGCGGAGGAGGACAAGTTGGTACCTGGGGTAAGTGGTTCATTCTCCTGAACTAAGTTGTACTTATTTGATTATTCCGACTATATGTATATATATATTTTTTTGGGTTTTGCCTGGTGGGAGGCCATGGTGTAAATTCTACATCCGGCCGAGCAATTGGTGCCGATTACTGTATAATCGACACCGATGATATTCAAGCGACGCCGATTTGAATCAATCGACGTCGACTATAAATAAACGACGCCGATTGTATTTAATCGACGCCAATTGTATAGAATTGTGAATAGATTGAATCTTAGGGAACCGCAAAATTTCAAAAGCTTTTGATGGATGTTCAGATTTGGGTAAATATGAGGCTAATTATTGCTCTTGATGTCGTGTATGCAGGCACGAGAGGTTCTACACATGAGGGATGTTATTCATTGAGTTACTAGAGACTATTCTCCCTGACGTGACTGATGCAGATTGGCAGCATTTAGAGTTAGCCGGGCTCAGGGGCTATTTAGGTACTACAGACTTGAGTACCTGCGAGATGTAGAGTACTTGATGCCAACGAGCACTAGTGCAATGGTCGGACAGCCAGATTTGCACTTTTTGGTTCAGGACGGGTGAGATGACCATCACCCATGAGGATATATACAAGATTTTGAGATTTCCGATCACTGGGGACCCGATAGAGATTACACCACGAGAGCAACAGCAGAGGGCCCTAGTTCGACTTGTATGGAGATAGGGCAGATGATTCAGAGATAGTGTCCACTTCTGAAGTAGATAGCCTCACAGTATAGACAAGATAGTCCCAGGAGTAGACGAATAGTTTTGATTCAGATGGCGTTCAGTTGAATATCCTATTTTGCTTACGGGACCAGATTCAGGAGGTGGGAGATTCCCACTATTATTATTAGATTTGTTTGTGACATCCTGCAGTTCAGACAGGTATTTAGCCTTTTGTTGATGCTTTGATAGCCTAGATATATCATGAGCTATGGATGTAATACCACTAGCCGGAGGATAGGTATTGATGTCAGTTTTGTGCTCCATTGCTGGGCATATGAGTATATAGCAGTGTTTCAGGCCTGTCATCACCAATCCGGCACTATGATAATTCTTCACCGGGAACTCCTCGTGCTATGATTATTTACTAATGCACAGCCTTTAGTTTGGTGGATGTAATCTGGAAACAAAACAACAACATAACACAAGAATACCATTGACTATGATAAGACAGAATGATGACAAATCTGAAATATCAAAGTAAATTATAATATTAACATGAAATTGTTACAATCTCACCCATGAGATACTTCAACAAGACTATGGGAGAAACTTTACAATTACACCTCTTGATGGCTTCTTCAACACACCTTTAAACTGATGGCTTCCTTTGCACACTTCCTACAATATTTCTCACTACTTCTTTCTATGCTAAATGAGGGGGGGTGGCCTCTCTATTTATAGAACTTCTAGGCTTATCCATCCTATCTCTAAGATAGGATAAGAAATCCACTCTGACGAATCATATTCCATACCTTAACTCTTATCTGTACATGTAAGCTTATCTCTTAAGATAAGATAAACCTTATCATTTTACATGGGTTCCACATTTTTAGACTTTTTACAAATAAAATACACAAAATATTTATGACCTCACTCCTTGTCCTTATTACCAATATAATATTTCTAATTCCTAATCATGTAGACCCTACTTCTCTAATTACCCAAACTTTGACATTTTAACATTACCGGACCACTTACGACAAATATTTACTTTTTACAACATTCCTATTGTACTTTGACTGTTACCGTACTCCACATTATTGGCGGCACCGTACTGACGGCGCCGTTATCTTCTATCGGACGCTACTACTAATTACACTTAACAACATCCTATTCCTAATACATACATTAATGAAATAGAAATTATGGAGGAAAATTTTAGTGTCGACATCTTCCCCCTTCCTAGCTTCTACTCCGTCCTCGGAGTAGACTATTCTGGTGCTTGGAAAATCTTCAACTTGTCGTGGTTGACCCATTTCGTAATGGGAGTGCCATCCAATTCCTCCAGTCGGTACGTACCATTTTCATGCACAGTTGCTATTTTGTAGGGCCCCATCCATTTTGGAAGAAATTTTCTCTGTCTTCTTTTTTTGTATCTGGAATCATATACTAGAACCAAGTCATTCACATGAAATGGAGACCATTAGATCTTTTGATCAAAGTATTCCTTCTGCTTCATTTTCTTCTTATGGCTTGTATCCTTTGCTATTTCCCTCATTTCCTCTAGCAAATGAAGATGTACCAACCTTTCTTTTACTGAATCACTTTCATCCATCCTTTCATTTTTCATAACTCTCACAGTGGGAATATCAAACTCAATAGGAAGAACTGGATCAATGCCATAGGCCAACTGAAATGGGGAGTATCCTGTTGCTGACTTTGATGTTGCCCTATATGCCCACAATGCTGCATGAATCCTTTTATCCCATTTATGTACCTGCAAGGCTGCATCTTTTGCTAGAATTTGACACAGCACAAAATTTGTTCGTTCCACCTGTCCATTTGTGCTTGGCTTGTATGTTGTTGCCTTCCTGTGCTTGATAGAAAACTTATTGACTAGGGCTTCTACCACCTCATTAATGAAGTGGCTTCCTTGATCTGTTACAATTTCTAATGGACAACCAAATCTGGTGACAATGCGTTCATATATGAACCTTGCCACTTCATCCATGGAAGCTGTTTTCAATGGCCTAGCTTCAACCCACTTGGTTAAATAATCTGTGGCAACTACAATATACTTATTTTGGCGTGATGTAGTTGGAAGTGGACCTACAATGTCTATTCCCCACTTTTCAAAGGGACCAAGTGGAAGAATAGGACATAATGGAGCTGATGAAGTCTTACGGTTACCATGTGTTTGACAAATATCACATGTCTTACAATAATTATAACAATCTTTAAAAAGAGTGGGCCAGTGATAACCTGCATCCAAGATCCTTCTTGCTGTAAGTTGTCCAGAGAAGTGCCCTCCACATGTACCATTGTGGAATTCTTCTAGCAGCTCCTTTCCTTGATCACGTCCAACTGCCCTCTTGTACTGTCCATCAGGTCCTATTCGAAATAATGCTCCATGCAGAATAGAATATGGACGACTGGCTTGAGTAATCTTTCTCTTAGTCTTTGCATTGGCACCATCAGGAAACTTGAATTCATTCAGATAATTCCAAATATCTATGTATTCACTAGGGATTGTGTCAAGGGAGAACAATGCTGCATCGGGAAAATCATCATCATCACAAGATGATCCTAAACCATCATAGGCTCGAGAGAGTGCATCTGCATTGACATGCTTCTTTCCTGGCCTATCTATAATATCAAATTCAAATTCTTGTAGCAAAATTATCCATCTTGCTATCCTCCCTGATGGGTTAGGCTTATTGACAATATATTTCAGAGCCTGATGATCTGTTACAACTATAAATTTCTGCCCTAGCAAGTAATTTCTAAACTTCTTTACAGCAAAAATGATAGCCAGAGCCTCTTTTTCAGTTACAGTATAGTTTACCTCAGCACTGCTCATTTGTCTGCTCCCAAAGTAAATTGGATGTTCATTCCCATTTTCATCCTTTTGGCTCAAAGTACTTCCTAGTGCTGCATCTGAGGCATCAGTGTACACAATGAATGGCTTGCTCCAATCTGGATTCTTCAAAACAGGTGAAGACACCAGGGCTTCCTTCAGTTGTCCAAAAGCTTCATGCGCCTTATTTCCTGGTTCATAAGTAACATCCTTCTTCAAGAACTGGGTTAGTGGCTGTGCAATCTTTGAGAAATTCTTGATGAACCTTCTATAGTAACCCACATGGCCTAAAAATGATCTCAACTTACTTCTATTCATAGGAAATGGTAAATCTTTGATTTTTGAAACTTTATCAGGATCAGTACCAATACCATCTCTGGATACAACATGCCCTAACAAAACGCCTTTAGAACATCCAAAGACACACTTTGTAGGGTTTAGTGAGGCTTGTGCTTCATCTAACCTTTGAAATGCTGTCTCCATCTGGTGCAGGTGGTCCAACTTGCTCCCATAGATGCAAAAATCATCCAGAAATACTCTGATGAAGGTCCCAATGTAGGGTTCGAACACCCTATTCATCAAACGCTGGAATGTTGCTGGAGCATTACACAACCCAAAAGGCATAACTCTATAAGCAAACGTTCCCCAAGGAGTGGTGAACGTGGTCTTCAGCTGATCTTTCTCTGCTATACGAACTTGGTTGTAGCTGCTATATCCATCAGCAAAACTATAGCACTCCTGGCCAGCTACTTCGTCCAAGATCTGATCTGAAAATGGAAGAGGGTAATGATCCTTCTTTGTTGCCTTATTGAGCTTCCTATAATCAACACAAATGCATAGCTTCCCATTCTTTTTTATTGAGATCACAATGGGAGAAACCCATTCTGAATTCTCCACAGCAAATATGAATCCTGCATCAAGCAACTTATCTATTTCTTCTTTTACAGTCTTGGAAAAATTAGGATTCATTCTATATGGCATTTGCTTTATGGGCTTAGCACCATCTACCAGCTCAATAGAATGTTCTACCCAACTTACTTGGCGGAGTTCCTTGTAATCAAAAGTGAATATGTGTATGTACCTTCGAAAGAGCTGGAGGTAGGATTCCTTCTCACTCTCCATCACAGCATCACCAATCTTTATTTGTTGGAGACGATCATCAACTTCTTCTTCAGATAATTTTATGGGGTCATGAGTTGGTGTGACTGGAAGAATATCCATGACTGAAACATCAACCTCACTTTCTTCATCTTCAGTGTCCACTTCACTGGTACTAGAGTAATCAGAGGATGTCCAATCATCAGTTTCATCACTTGAATCCACAGGTTCTGCTTTATGATGTCGAGGGATCACGTTTATCTTCACCCTCTCTCTACCACGTCCAAGTGTCATGAAACCTTCATTCCAGTAGTTTCTTGCATGAACTCTCCTTAGCCATGGTCTTCCCAGCAGCATTGGGTACGCAACAGTACCATTTCTCATCACCTGAAAGTCTACCACACATACAACACCCATAACAGATATTGCCACATTTGAAACTACACCTTCTGGTTTAGTTTTTCCCTTATTTAATGACCTTAACATAAGTGTTGAAGGGCGATCAATTTTTAAACCCAACATATTCATTACAGACTCGGTCATTACATTAACTGCAGCACCTCCATCAACTAAGACATCATGAATTGAAATACCATTACATAATACCTCAGCTTGTGGAGCATAGGGATCTGCCTCTGCCTCCAAAACAGGGACCTCAACCTCCTTCCTTCTTCGAGCATTGAGTCCACCTCGCAACTCCCGCCTCTTCTCAGAAGACATAGCCAAGAGTTGACCATATGTAATATTTGCAGGCCTTTTGGACAGATCTTCCAAGATGGAGTATGGTCCTTGTCCCTGTGAAATCAGAAAATCCTGCACACCCAACTTTCTTCTCCTATGTTTCTTACTAGTTTCTTCTTTCATCTTCTTAGGATCAGTTCCATCTTGATTATCTTTTTCTTTCTTTCTTTTTGTTACAAACACATCTACTTCATTATTTATGCTCTTATCTACTACATCAAAAGAATTCACAGGTGCTTTTCCTTTATTATTATCTCCTTTTACCAGATGTAGAAGCTCTATCTAGACAATTATACTTATAATGACCCTTTTTATAACAACCATAACAAACAACTTCAGAAATATTTCTTTTTGGACCTCTATCTCCTCCCTGAGAACTAAATTCCTTTCCTTGAAGAAGATTAATAGTTAACTGACCCATCTTTTTGAGCAGATCTTCATACTCAGTAGATGTATTAGGAGAAATATTTGTGCTCACCGGGAGTGGTTGTGGATTCAGGACCAAAGGTGCTGGTGTAGGCTCTACTTTAGCAACAATTTCTTTGGGCTCCTCTTCCATGCTTTCTTCTTGCCTTCTTGCAATCTCCTTTGCTTGTTCAATGGTAGCTGGGCGGTCATACTTCACTCGTTGTCTGATTTTCGGCTTCATCCCAAGAATGAAGTGCTTACAGAGGAGATTATCCACGCCATTCATCAACCCATCCGCTAGTCCTTCCTTCCAGATCTGGGCATCGAGCTTCCTCCTTAGCTCTAGAACACGAGCATGATAATCCCTTATCTTATCCTTCTCTCCTTGGGATAGCTTTGTGATCTCGATCATGAGATCTGCATATTTCTGTTGTTCACCAAATTCTTCAAGAAAACTTTCAGTTAATAAATCCCATGAATTTTTCACATTATCACCTAGTGTTTCAAACCACCTAAGTGCTGAACCATCCAAAAAGGTAGGAAAAAATTCAGTCCATTGTTCCCTTCTTATAAGGCCATTACAAATACAAGATCGTTTAAACTCTTGAATGAAAGAAGAAGCATCTTCATTAGATTGAGCTGAAAAAACAGGAATCTTTCCCATTTTCAAAAGTAACCACCGTGAAATACCAACCCACAAGTACAATTAACAAGACTTATGTGCACAAATAATTGGAATCACTATACTAGAAAGTGACTTTACACCTTTCTACAGTAAATTAGAAATGACCACGGTAAACTATGGTAAAACTTGACTTACTGCGGTAAAAACTAACTTTACTGTGGTAAACACTATTCATGGTAAAAAGTGAAGTTACTGCGGTAAATACTATTCACGGTAAAAAGTGACTTTACTGCGGTAATTACTATTCCCAGCAAAAAGGACTTTACCAGGATAACTACTATTCATGGCAAAAATGACTTTAACATGGTAACTACTATTCACAGTAAAAATGACTTTACCATGGTAACTACTATGCACAGTAAAAACAAGGTTACCCTCCAATTAATTTTTGCCTAAGTGGGAATATCTCTCCAGAAAATCCACCAACGAGGAATGGTCCCGGCAACGGAACCAAAATGTCATCACCAATCCGGCACTATGATAATTCTTCACCGGGAACTCCTCGTGCTATGATTATTTGCTAATGCATAGCCTTTAGTTTGGTGGATGTAATCTGGAAACAAAACAACAACCGAACACAAGAATACCATTGACTATGATAAGACAGAATGACGACAAATCTGAAATATCAAAATAAATTATAATATTAACATGAAACTGTTACAATCTCACCCATGAGATACTTCAACAGGACTATGGGAGAAACTTTACAGTTACACCTCTTGATGGCTTCTTCAACACACCTTTAACTGATGGCTTCCTTCGCACACTTCCTACAATATTTCTCACTACTTCTTTCTATGCTAAATGAGGGGGGTGGCCTCTCTATTTATAGAACTTCCAGGCTTATCCATCCTATCTCTAAGATAGGATAAGAAATCCACTCTGACGAATCATATTCCATACCTTAACTCTTATCTGTACATGTAAGCTTATCTGTTAAGATAAGATAAACCTTATCATTTTACATGGGTTCCACATTTTTATACTTTTTACAAATAAAATACACAAAATATTTATGACCTCACTCCTTGTCCTTATTACCAATATAATATTTCTAATTCCTAATCATGTAGACCCTACTTCTCTAATTACCCAAACTTTGACATTTTAACATTATCGGACCACTTACGACAAATATTTACTTTTTACAACATTCCTATTGTACTTTGACTGTTACCGTACTCCACATTATTGGCGGCACCGTACTGACGGTGCCGTTATCTTCTATCGGACGCTACTACTAATTACACTTAACAACATCCTATTCCTAATACATACATTAATGAAATAGAAATTTTGGAGGAAAATTTTAGTGTCGACACTACCACGACACCTTCCAGCATCTATAGATGCCGATGAGGAGGATATGGCTACAGTGCTGGAGAGATTGGAGGGAGAGCACGCCACCCTGACACATACACACCAGGTGACTCTCGAGGAGATCATTGAGAGAGCTCTAATGCAGTTATGCTGCATGGTATGCGACAGAGCTACCACGACATCTCCTGGATTTATAGATGCCGAGAGGAGATATGGCTACCTGGAGAGACTGGAGGGAGAGCACGCCACCCTGACGCAGACACACCAGGTGGCTCTGGGAGGAGATCAGAGCTCTGACAGAGGAGAGGGATGCCCATTTTGGAGAGAGAGCTCGCCAGGAGCGAGATACAGCGATCCAGCAGAGGGATCGTACCTTCGACATAGGGAGGCCCTTAGGGCCAAATATGGTGAGACAGGTACCATGTCAGAGTCTAGGTACACAGGGCATGACCCTAGGAGGAGCACCACCAGTAGCACCAGCAGCACCACTACGAGCACTTGGTACCGTGAGCCTGAGTACATATCAGTCTCTCCTCGCTGAGGTGAGATACTATGAGGATGTCCTAGCACAGCATGCCCCAGATGTGCCTCATTATGGGGTGAGGAGGAGATCAACAACAGCCACAGTGAGCAGGGCATCAGAGGGAGGGAGCACCGGGAGAGACCGAGGTGGGCAGAGGCCTCCAGTAGCAGGTGCGTCTAGCTCGATAGGTGGCGGCCAGGAGAGACAGCCTGGTCCAGAGGAGGGTGGAGGAGATAGTGTCCTCCATGCATCAGATTTTACGATATAGGGATTGATATATTTTGTATCAGTGTAGTGATGTAGCCTCGATTGGAAGGCATTGTATAGATGGCTTGATTGAGAGCCACCCATTTTTTGTTGTACAGACACTTATGTATATATATAGATTTATCATTTTTTTGTCATATGATTGTTCTCCTGCTTTTAATTTTGATATACATGGATAGATGTAGCGTAATTGTGATGGATGTAGACATAGATCGATAGATGATAAATAGATGTGATTGAACATAGACATAGAGGATAGATAGATGTGATGTAATTTGATGTGATTGATATGTGGATATAATTTTGATGAAAAATAGATATAGATGGATGTAATGTAACTTGGATGTACATATTTTTAGATATTTTGATGGATAGATGGATAGATGTGATTGATGTGTGGACTTAATTTTGATGAAAAATGGATATAGATAGATGTAGTGTAACTTGGATGTACAAGTTTTTAGAATTTTGATGGATAGATGGATAGATGTGATTGATGTATTCGGTATGTTTGAGATGTTAATTTAATTTTGATGAAAATAGATAGCCAGATCCACATGTGTTGACAATACATGCTTTGATAGATAAGATGAAATTAGATAGATGATAAATTTTGATTAAATTAACATGTGAAATGTCAATTTGACTGGATGAATAACAAAGAATAATGGGGAATACTCTTTGCGAGAGCCAAGGATGTAATGAAAATGACCTTGACTAGAAATAAAGGAAATATACCCAGATAAGAAAGAAAATGATAAGCTGGACTCCTCAACCGACCATAGATAGAATCTGGATAGGAAATCAAAAGATCATGCATGCAAGGCCCTATATGAGGTTAAAATAAACCTGACACTAACTAGCCGCAAACCAGATTTAGGAGGGAAACGAAAGGAGCAGTAAGTAGGTATCTTGTCGGAATTTACAAGGGACAGAATACATGTCCATACTGGGAAAATAGGATTCTCCATATGATCGACAAAAGGTCTTATATCTCAGCTTCATGATTTCTGGCAGAAAAGCAAACTGATCAATGCGGGAAGTTTGCTTGATATGGAAAGACTGATCAATACGGGAAGTCTTTCAGTGATGCTAAAAAGTGTATAAACTGACTGAAAGGCTGATCAATTGCAAGAAGCCTTAAATATTTCTTTGAGAAACAGCCGTCCTTCAAGGGAGCGGTCTGTATTTTGAATTTTAATGATAGCCATCCTTCGAGGGCATGGTCTATATCTTTTGATTCATTTGATTGTATGGGTAGCTGTCCTTCAAGGGATCAGTCTATCCCCCTTTTTTTTTTTTTTTTTTTGAAAAGTTTTTTTTTTTTTGGAAGAAGCTGAGTTTAGACCTAGATAGATCAGATAGAGGGGAAGAAAACGTATAAAGAACATACACTCATGCCCCGAGTAGATCCGATTAAGATAAGCACTTGGGACAAATGAAACAGTGATTAAGGTGTTCCTACCATGAGGAGAAACATATCCCGAAGAAAAAATGCTATGAGTAGAGCCGCGATACTCATATTTAAGGTAAACAAGACAATAGGCGGAGAACCACATAATTTCGAATCACCATGAAAGTATATGACTGGTTGTTAGACGGATGAAAGATCTGTCTTGCGACTAGATTTGTGTAAGATAGATTTTAACAGTAGAAGGGCCGTAGATGCAAGGCATTAAGAGGTTCCACTTCGGGTATACCATCCATGGAAGATAGACGATAAGCCCCAGATCCATATTTATGGGTGATAACGTACGGACCCATCCAGTTGGGAGCAAACTTACCACGCTGACTCCTTTCGAGTGTAGTGACATTTTGATTTTCTTTAAGAACAAGATCACCAATTTTGAAGTCACGGTGCTGCAAGTGCTTGTTATAAGCACGTTTGACACGCTCAAGATAGACCTGATGATGTTCAAGAGCGTTGAGACGCCGCTCATCTAATAATTCAAGTTGTGCTAGACGATTTTGACGATAGTCCTCATCGGAGACAAATTCTCTAAGAGAAACACGGAGAGATGGGATTTGGACTTCCAAAGGAAGAACAGCCTCAGACCCATAGACGAGAGAGAAGGGAGTAGCACCAGTAGGAGTACGAATGCTAGTCCGATAAGCCCAGAGAGCAAAAGGGATATGTAAATGCCAA
This sequence comes from Taxus chinensis, assembly GCA_019776745.2. Taxonomy (NCBI): domain Eukaryota; kingdom Viridiplantae; phylum Streptophyta; class Pinopsida; order Cupressales; family Taxaceae; genus Taxus; species Taxus chinensis. The sequence continues at coordinate 57,536 of JAHRHJ020001455.1, forward strand.
TCCCTACCAGCTCGACTAGTTACCTTTGCGAGGATATTACGCAAAGTTTTATTGGAAGCTTCGGCCTGACCATTAGCTTGAGGATAGTATGGAGAGGAAAAGCTGAGCTTGATATTGAAAGCGTCGCAGAGGTTCTGCAAATCAACGTTCTTGAAAGACTTACCGTTATCTGTGATGAGTTTGTGTGGAACACCAAAGCGACAAATGATGTGCTGATAGACAAAATCAACTATGGGTTTAGCTTTTGTTGAAGAAAGAGGGATAGCTTCCACCCACTTAGTAAAGTACTCAGTGGCAGTAATGATAGAATGATGACGTTGTGAAGAACGGGGATTGATGAGACCAATAAGATCAAGACCCCATTGCGAAAAAGGCCACAAATCCGCTGTAGGTTGTAAAGCTTGACTAGGGATGTGTGTGAGATTGGAATGTTGTTGACACTTGACACATTTCTTAGTGTATTCACAACAATCTCGATTAAGAGAAGGCCAATAATATCCCAAACGTAAGATGCGTTTAGCTACGGCCAAGCCACTAAAATGTCCACCACAGATACCGTCATGGACCTCCTGGATAGCTTTAGATGATTCAAGGGATTTGAGGCACCGAAGCAAAATGCCATCAAAGCCGCGTTTGTAGAGGATCCGCCTAGAATAGTATAGCGATTAGCGCGTAGGATAAAAGATCTTCTACCATTGGGAGTCAGATCTGGAGGAAGCACCGAATGAGATAGATAATCAACGATCTGTTGATACCACTCATCCTGAGTATGGGTTGTGATAGCATGGATTGAAGTTAGTTGCCTAAGATGAGATGGTTGATCTAATCGTTGTACAGCCACATAAAGTCGCGAGTCCTCGGTAAAAGGTGGGATAAGTGAGGCTAACGAAGCCATTGTATCTGCGAATCGATTCGCAGTGCGAGGAATAGCTTGGATAGTGAATTTATCGAAAGATTGGAGTTGAACGAGAACGATATCACGATATTTTTGAAGGATATCATTCCTGCATTGATAGACACCCGTGACTTGATTAACGATGAGTTCAGAATCACCAAAGATGTCAATATGACGAGCGCCGAGATTAATGGCATTTTGAAGACCCAAGACAAGAGCTTCATATTCAGCCATATTATTGGTGCACTCAAAGTTCAATTTGTGTGCGACTGGGATAGGCGTACCCCAAGGAGGAATCATCACGAAACCTGCACCTCCCCCTTGCTGGCATTTGGATCCATCAAAGAAGAGCTTTACTTTAAATGGAGACAGACCAAAATCAATTTGTTGGATATATTCATCGGGGAATTGAGCAAGGGGGACTTGAGTGTCCGGAAGAGGAGCATCAGCTAGTTGATCTGCAATGACCTGACCCTTGATAAACTTTTGCGGGATAAACTCGAGATAAAATTCTGTCATAAGCATGAGCCAACGAGTGATACGATCATTGTGATAAGGCTTCCCATGAATTGTCTTGAGTGGATTGACACTTGTGACAATGTAAGTTTTGTGATTAAGGAGGTAATGACGAAGCTTAGAAGTTGCGAAGAAGAGAGCACAACACAGCTTTTCAGCTTCGGAATAACGTGTTTCATACTCATGGAGGGTGCGACTGATGTAATAGACAGCTTGTTCTTTACCGCAAGCGTCCCGATGCGAGATCATGGCTCCCAGAGCATGGTCAGTCACAGAGATATAAAGATAGAAAGGCTCCCCCTCGCGTGGAGGTGTAAGCACAGGTGGAGAAAGAAGATAAGCTTTGAGATCATCGAAGGCCTTTTGGCAATGTTCATCCCATTCAAAATGAACATTCTTACGGAGGAGATGATGAAAAGGTTGACAACGGTCCGACAATTGTGAGATAAAACGACGCACTGATTGAAGACGTCCTTGGAGACTGCGGAGTTGCTTTAAGTTAGAAGGGGGAGGCATCTCAAGGATAGCTTTTATTTTTGCGGGGTCTACTTCAATACCCCTAATGGAAATGATAAAACCTAAAAGTTTACCAGTGAGAACGCCAAACACGCACTTAGATGGATTTAGACGAAGACAAAAGTGGATAAGCCTCTCAAAGAGAGGTGCAAGGATGAAAAGATGATCCTGACGACGTTTGGATTTACCGAGGAGATCGTCGACGTAATCTTCCACAGTTTTGTGTAAGAGATCATGGAAGATGTAGGTCATTGCTCACTGATAGGTTGCTCCAGCGTTCTTAAGACCGAAAGGCATGACACGATAACAAAAGGTCCCCCAAGGAGTTATGAAAGAAGTCTTATGTTGGTCTTCTGGTGCGATGAGAATTTGATTATATCCAGAGAAACCATCCATAAGAGAAAGCATCTCATGACCCGCAGTTAAATCCACGAGTTGGTCGATATTAGGTAGAGGAAAATCATCTTTTGGACAAGCAAGATTAAGATCCCGGAAGTCGGTACAAATTCAAATTTTCCCAGTAGCTTTAGTTACTGGTACTACATTGGAAACCCATTGTGGATAATCGATGGGTTGGATGAAGTTAGCCGAGAGCAAGCGCTGCAATTCTTCTTTAACAAGAAGGGCTACTCTAGGGTGCATTTTACGTAATTTTTGTTTAACTGGTTTGATGTTGGGAAGAGTAACGATATTGTGGACCACAATATCGGGATCGAGTCCTGGCATATCCTCATATGCCCAAGCAAAAGCTTGACGATGGTTGGAAAGAAAAGTGGTAAAGTCTCCTAATTCTTGTGGATTAAGAGACTGGCCGACCTTAATGATGCGAGGGTCTTTAGAAGTCCCTATATTAAGGTCGACAGTGGCTTCGTTGAGAAGCGTAGACGTGTCAGAAGGAATGGTTTTGGGAAGATAGGAATCCTCTGCCCCCAGATAGGTGAGGACAGAATCATCATCCGCACAGTGGATAGTGTTGATAGTAGGAGAGTCGTCTCCAACTATTTCAGGGAAGATTAACGGTATGGAAGTGGACCTGTCATTAGTCTTATAGGCTAGCGGCCCTAAGGAAATGGTATTGATAAAAAAAAAAGTTAGACGGGATGGAAATGTCGTCGTCCACATCGAGTGATGCTTCTGACTTAGCGGGAGAAGATGGTTCCTCAATAGGAAGAGGCTCATCGAGAACAGTGACGGTGGCTTTTGAAAGAGGTTTAAATCCTAAACCAAATTTTTGATGTGGCTTGAGAGTTGGAATGGACGCGAGGTCATGCACACCTTGTTCATATTTACCCAAGCCAAAGCCCTTCCACGCGCATCGATATAAATAAGTTTTTGCAAACGTGGGATTCTGTAGACAATCGAACCCTGTTAGATAAGGTTTGGTCCTAGGAGGAGAATCCGGGTGATAGTGAGGCGTGTCAAGACCACCGTAAATGAAATTAGTCTGTTGATTGGGCAGACCAATGGTGACGATGCGACCAAGACCTGGCTGATATTCAGGTTGTTTGTCTGGTCTACCATACTCACTAGGTTTAAGATGGTTGTCAAAAGAAAGGAGAGGAAGCTCTCCTAGTGAGAAACGCTGCAATGTCTCTTCTAAATTTTGTACATCCGGTAGTTTGGTTGCAGGTATGGAAGAAGATGAGGCCCCGTCAGGAGAACAGGCATTTTCCTTTAGAGGGGCAGACCCTGTGGTCATGTCGCATTGCGCGGAAGGAAAAGGATCTCCTGGATGAGTATATATTTTGCCCTCATATTGATATTTTAAGCATCGATGGAGGGTGGATGGGACACAATGCATTGCGCGAATCCAGGAGCGTCCGAGGATCATATTATAGTGGAATTTCCCTTCAACAATGTAGAAGAGTTCGTGAAGCAGCTTCTTACCTACTCGAATGGGTAAGACCACAGTTCCTAAAGTAACTGCTAGCTGATCGTTAAATGATCGAAGGGCGAAAGGCGGGGGTGACACTACGTTCTTTGGTAACTTAAGTTGCTCGAATGTGTGCGAGGAGATGACGTTGAGTGCAGCTCCACTGTCGATCATAATGCGTTTTAATGTAGTGTTGTCGATTTGGACTGTGATAAAGAGGGGAGCCTCCAAATCCTCTGAAGAAAGGGAGGAATTTCTTAATCTTCAAAAGAAATGGCGGTTGATGGTCTATTCAATCCAACAACCAACTCGAAAGGCTGGGGCTCATCTGAATTCACTGCGATGCGACGCAGATTATCAATCAGAGCCTGGCGATGTTGCGGAGAGGATTGAATGAGGTCAAAAAGAGACATTTTGACCGGAGCCTGGGTGAGTTGTTTCATAACACTCTCCTCAACTGACACGGGAATTTGAGCCCGAGGTGCAGCACGAATAGAGACTCGAGGTCGTGGGGCTAATGAGGAAGGAGGAACTCCTTCGGGGGCTGCAGAAATGACAACCTGTGGTCGAGATGCTGTAGATGAGGATGGATTATCATACTGTTGGGTTCTCGTGGCGATATGAATTGTGTCGATTTGAGAAGGTGGAAGATCATTTGGAGTGGAATCACTAGAAGTAGAGGCCTGAGTAGATCGTTGGGGTTCAGATGGAGCTAAGATGACAGAAGGTGCTTGTTTCTCCTCCTCCAGCAAAAGATCACTTTCTTCCAAAAGGTTGTTGACGACAGATTGAAGAGCTTTACATCCCTCAGTATCATGACCCGGGGTACGGTGGTAAGCACAAATCAAATCAGAGTTAAACCAGGTAGGTTTAACTCCTTTAGGGTTATAGGGTTTAATCGGAGGAAGAGATATGGATGAAGATTGGATAAGTTGGCGAAGGATTTCGGTGTAGAACCCGGTAGACGAAGATGAGGACAGAGATGATGAAGGCGCCTCTTTTACTTTAACAGACTGCCGAGGTAAAAGAACCTGCATGTTAGGTTTGACAGTCTTTTTAGGGATCATCTTATTTTTTTGGACATCTGGAGGAGCAGCCTTGGGCACTTGAGATGGAAGTAAGTGAGACATGATTGATTTTGGTGGAGGGGGAGCCCCTAAAATAGATTTTGAAGATGATGGAGATGTGACAAGTGTTGTGGTCTTCAGAGATAAGGGAGGCTGCTTGGTCGAAACTAATGATGATTTAGATGATGTCGATTTAGATGAGGGAGAAGCTTCCAAAGTAGGTGTAATCGGAGGAACATAGGGTGCCCTGGCTTTTGGTAATGAAGATGATGATTCTGATAAAAGAGGTGACGTCCTTTTAGTAGGTAAGTCCACTTTTCGGGGTGCTGGTGAAGAATGTGTTGTAGAAGAAGATGATGGTTTTGATAAGTGTGTAGAAGAAGACGCCTTCTCAGCGGACAAATCCAATCTTTTATGAGGCGTAGAGAGAGATTTTTGTGGGAAAGCACCAAGAGTCTTGATGGTTCGAAATATGGGCTTTCCTTTTTCAGGGATGGTGACAACTTCAACCGCATAAGGTGATTGTAACCTTTTCGGGGGAAGCAAATGGGGAGGTACTGATGGCGCAACGTTAGATTCCGGTTGTCTCGGTCTAAGTTCAGGAACCGAGCGTATAGGTGTTGGTGCTACTTCTTTAGATTTCCCCTTAATAGGCAAAGTAACATTAGTGATGGAAGAAGTGAGTGATGAAGAAGCAGTTCCTTGCGAGGGGACTACTTTTGGTGCAGTAATTATGGGTGAAACTACTGTAGGAAAGGAGACAGGAAGAGTCAAAATCGAAGACGCTTCCGTCGAAGTCGGCACAATTATAGGTACGTTCACCAGGGGCATAGTCGCAGCAAAAATGGGAGAAACAGAAGTAGATGTATCTGCAGTGGAAACTCGAAGGGATGTAATTGCCTCGAGCATTGAAAGAATGTCCGATGATGAGACAGGTGAGAATGATACAGTCTTGGGTATGGACGGGAGATCAGACAAAGAAGCAGAGAGAGGTGAATCCGTATCTAACAATGTTGGAATATTCAAAGACGGGCTATCTGAAGATGGTGGAATCCCAGCGATTGACGAAGTGGAAGGAGATTCTGATTCGGTCGATGTGTTCGCAAATGGCTTAGTTTTAGAAGAAGATTCTTCCGTAGAGATGAAGCTGATAGTATGAGTGTTTGGTTTTTGAGACTCTGAAGCATCATGGTTCGGGGAATGATTGGGAAAAGGTTGTTTAAAGACATCCAGTGCTTGATTTGGGGGAGCATTTGGGTTATCCAGAATGAGCTCGCCTTTATCAATGAATTTCTGGACAAGATTTTTGAAGGTCTGACATCGTTCAATGTCATGACCTTTGGTTCTATGATAATGACAGAAGTCATTTTCCCTATACCAGAATGGACGTTCTTGGCTTTCATCAATATTCCTAATGGGGGGAAGTTCGATCATGTGGACTTCCAACATTTTTTTCAGGATAGAAGCATATGATTCCCCCAATGAAGTGAAAGATCGAGATGATGAGGTCCCTTTTCGAGAAGATGAGGGGTCTCTTCGTGGTGTTTGATTAGAAGTGGTATCGGCTCGTGGTGTTTTTAATACGATAGCGTTGGTGGATCCCTGATTCTTGTCTTTAGAAGTGGAAGGATTTGATTTGGTAAACCGAGAAAAATCTGGTTTAGATTTAGAGCGAAGTTTTAGCTTCCCTTGTTCAATGGCGCGAGATTCAAGTTTGCGTGCCATCGTAAAGGCTTCTTCAAATGTATGAAAAGTCTGGATCCTTAAAGTGGAAGAAATATGATTAGCACAAGATCGAGTAAACAACTCGATCTGTTGGGATTGAGGAAGGGAGAAAGACAATTGGTTGATTATCCCTCTCCAACGAGCGACAAAGTCTGCAATAGACTCATCATCGAATTGACGAATGTTATAAAGATCTGTAATCGAGATCTTATGCGTGATATTTATTGAAAAGTTTTCAACAAACATCTGGGCCAATTGAGAGAAAGAAAACAAGGAATGTTGAGGAATGTTATTGTACCAGTCTAAAGCAGGACCTGCTAGAGACATAGGAAAAGTACGGAGCATAAGCTCCTGATCCTGGACTATGAGGTAGCAAGCATGTTTGAATGCTCGCAAATGCTGTTGAGGGTCCTCTCGACTATGAAATTTTGAAAATTTAGGAAGTTCCCATTGGGGAGGATAAGGCTTAAAAGCCACTGAGGGGTGAATGGGTTCATTACACACTTCTTCAAAGGAGTATGAAGGACGAGCCCCTTTGGTGGAGGCTTCCAAGTCTGTGATTTTCTTGAAAAGAATTTGAACCACGTCAGATTGAGGAGGAGGCACACTGGCATGTCCTACATAAGAAGCAAATGGTGGATGTTGTTGAGGTGTCAACGGGGGATTCATCTGTTGATTGATAGGATGATAAGAGGAGTAACCAGGCGTTCTGGGTGACACCTGGTGGGGTATTTGCTGTGAAGGAGCCTGTGTATAGGCAGGCTGTGAGATAATAAGTGGTTGAGAAAATGAAGGTTGGATGACGGACGGAGCCTGTGATTGGTGGACTCCTATGCTTGTTGACTGAATCGGGACAGATTGAGGAACATGGGTGCCGATTTGATTGGACATATTGGGGAACAAGACCTGAAAGAGGCTTTCTACTGCCGGATTAGGTATTAAGGGCGCCGATGCTAGAGGATGGGCGAAGGTCACTATTGTTGGAACATTGGAAGAAAGACCCACTGGAGGATGAGAAGTAGGAACCAACTGACTAGTCGGAGGGGGTTGACTCATAAAGGGGTACTGACCCTGAGACACGATGGAGGGCATAGATGAATTAACAGCAATATGCGGGTGCACAGACGCACTCATTATAGCCAGAGCAGAGGACCTCTCAGAAGTAGGTTGTGGAATATTCGAGGTAACTGCGGTGTTAGGAATAGGTAAGACTATTTGAGAACTAGTCGATATGGTCGGTGGAAGAGAAAAAGGAGGCACAGGTGCACCACCCTTCTCCGTGGCTCGAGGCGAGAGAGATGATGCTAACTGTTCTACAAAGGCCTGGGATGGTTCACGAGAATAATCGTACACTTGCTGGATTGGTGGTCCCTGATCAGATATTTGAATAGACTTGTGTACTAGGTAGTCCATGAGGGCTACCGGATTGCGATCGAGGAGCGCCTGAAATTCAGGATCCCCGCGAGGAACATACTCTGAGTCAGAAGCAGATGATATTTCTGAAGGACTAGGGGAAGCTGGACGTGATGGGGTTGCTTTGGCCTGATAAAAAGGATTATATGACCAGGATGGGGAACCAATTAACAGTGGTCCCGAGGAAGACCTGGGGGGTGCCGAAACATCCACACTAGTGGTGATCTCGGAGGAAGAAGGGGCTAATTGAGCCATTCTTCTAGATTGTAACCGAGTGATGACCGTCATAAACAAGCAGAAAAGAAGATTGACCTAACTAATGCACAGACAATTCAAGCAGCGTAGGTGATTATCTCTTTTAAGTTTTTATGCTTTTAAGAAAGAAAATATTAGGGAAGGCCTTTTAGAACAGGAACTACTCAGATAGCCAAACTAAGGATGGTTTGGGGGATGTTTTGGTGAGGAGTCCCGAAGGCACTTCAGTAAAAGACCGGTACGTGGCTTGATATAGGGGCCTACCCCCGCACTTCACACACCGCTGCGATAAGGGAGTCGGGTGCTTTGCCAATATATACCAGAACTTCCGTGAATTTATAGCGCGGCCCGAGTACCGCGTAGGCTCTTCCTCTTGGATGTCACTTCCAAGTAGGCGAGGCCAGGGAAAGAATTTTTGTTTAAATGCTTTATACCTAGTGATTTTGGCTTTGTGTGCAAGGGTGAAAAATAAAAATCAAATAGTGTCACTACCGATTTTGATCAATTTTCCAGCCTAATTAAAACTAGATGAAAAACATACAGCAGAAATGACAAAGAAAGAGTTCCTTTTAAGCACTTAAAAATGAAGTGTTTGATTTCGATGAAGACAAGTCAAACAGATTCTTTCCCAAATGCGATTAAATTCTTTTTAAGCACCAAAAATTGAAATGTTCGGATGTGATAGACAACAAACAAAGAATTTTTTTTTATTTTTTTTTTTTTTTTTTTTTTTTTTAGTTCCTAAAAAGGAGAAAACACCGTAAAAGAGAAATACCTGTAGACTTAGCTCTCCAAGGTGTGTGGACTTCAAAAAGCGCGTTGTTGAGCTCTTCCCCTCGAACAATCCCACGAACAAGCAAAGTGCTCCGCAAGAAAAGGTTAAGCAAACACCAAACAAAATCCAGAAAGATATATCCAGATAATGGTGAAACGGAAATTTCTATTTCAAGGAACTAGAACAATTTCAAGGAAATAACAATTTCACATAAAGAGCAAGATTAGAACGATGAAAGGAAATGCTCAAGCAGAACTGATAAAAATCAGTGAAGAAAAAGAACAAAGCTCAAAACTAGAAAAGAGATGAACTTACCAATAAGGGACTTTGGTTGGGTCCCACCGGGCGTGCCAGAATGTAGATCAAGAATTTCGCGCTTGTTACCTGTCCAAGTTAATGCACCAAACTAAACACAAAAACCCTGAAAAACTCCAATGAAATCGATACCTGATGGACAAGATCCGAAGATGTAGACGGATAAGGAAGCCGATGTAGATAAGACGGGCGCACACGAGCAATTCTGCACAGTAGATCCAAGTAACCTGCGAGACACCGATGCTTGACAGAAAAAGACCACGTTAAAAGATATTTAGGTGGACTGCCCGAGAAGCGGATCCGGGAAGCGATAGGCTCCCTCGGCGAATGTCAGTCCACGTTTTCAATTAAGTAAAGAAGTATACATGATAAAAGATGTACGTACAAGACTAGATTTTCTGATCAAAGTAATAAACAGAATCTAAACAGCAGGCAGAAAGCAACAGAAAATAGGGAACTGTGAAAACAAAGCTGGATTTGTGTTACCTGCGTCTTTTTACCTGTCTGCAGGAAGATCGGCGTCGATTAGGTAGAATCGGCGTCGACTGTTTAAAATCGGCGTCGACTGATGTAGATCAGCGTCGACTGATATAGATCGGCGTCGATCCGAGATAAGGTGTGAGAAGATTTGGAAATCGGAAAGCGAAGGCCAGATCGTCAACGTCTGCTGGATCTGCGGAAGCCGGAGAGATACTAGCAAGACTCCACCCGTGCTGGGTGCAGGAAAAGAGTCACCAGAAAATCAATGGAGACGTGAGATGTTGATGTGATAAGAGCAGAGTAACGGTGCTCCTCTCAGGGATTGATTTGGACAAGATCCGCTCTCATTCGATAGATAATGTTCACACTTGATGCTAAAAGATCTCTCGTTCTCTCTCTTACAATCTGTGTCTCTGTGTCACGATCTGTCTCTCTCTCTCTCTATTTTTTCGTCCTCGTGTCCTCCCAGAACTGAGTTCTGGGCTTCCATTTATAATCGGCGCCGCTCCGAAAAATCGGCGTCGACCGAGTACCGGTCGGCGCCGATCACGGAACAGACTCCCGAGACGGCCAAAATGAACGATTTCTGGAAAGATAAGAGTTATCCCTCCACCTCAAATACGGGAAATATCCCGCTTTGGGAGGAGGAGAAATAGGGGTGATACATGGATAGGATAAATATGGGGTAGATAAGTGGTTAGGATACATGTGAAGAGGTGTAATTAAATAGTTAATATTTAATTACTCACGGGTAAAACATAATGGGGTGAATTAAACTTAGGATAGGTGTTTAAATCACAAATCGAATAGTACCCCAAGGGGATAGTGGTGATATAAACGTGCCCCAGGTTACCTGAGAGAGCAAACGCGCACAAGGGACACCAAATTGGATAATCAATTTTAGGTGTCTACAAGGTTACCTGAGAAGGTAATTGAATGTGGGGGGCACTAAATTGAGAACCAATTTTAGGTGTCTACACTTAGAATCCCTAGGATTAGGTAGGTCAAATGATCAAGGAAACCAACAAGCATGTAATGGTCAAAATAATTAGTATGCTTGGTCACAACCTAGATGGAGCCCTAATAACTATGCTCAAGGGAAAAATATCCTAATCAGAATCAACAAGCCATAATGGGTGCCATAACACAAAATTCACAAGCTGAAAATGTAGTCAAAACACAAATGCCAGTACAACCAGTAGCAAACCCAAGAAACAAACAAACAACTCCTATTTATGGAATAGAACCTAGAAAAATCAGTTGATCTATATGCACACTGGATTATAAGGATATTAAAACTAGATCTGGACAAATAGTTAGCAATCTACCTGTTATAATCAGTGAAATGACAAAAGAAACTAAAACCCCTAGTACGATTGTTGCCCCCAAGAAATATGTATAAAGAGAGAGAGATAAGGATCCAGAATAGCAACTCTACTAGGACTACATGTTTCCAGAGAGATTTAAATAATGCTATACAAATCAAGGAATCTAAATTAGTATAGGAACTAAGGAGACTGAAAATTGAAATACCACTATTACAAGCAATTAAGGATATTCCGGAGTTGAACAACTTAATCAAATTGTTATGTTTGAAAAGACTTAGAAGAAAGAAGTCAGTACCCAAGGACTATTAAGGTAGATGGGAAACTTGTTTATTTATTAGTAGGAAAGATCCTACTTCTCTAACTATGGAGATCCTGAAAGCCCTATTATTTTTGTCTCTATAGGGAATAAAGATATACATAACATTTTGGTTGATTTTGGAACGTAGCTATAAATGTAATGACAGTGGAAACTTTGAAAAAATTTCCATTTAACAAGTATACAACCTACTAACACCATATTGTAGATGGCATACTCAGTCTGTAGCAAAACCAAAAGGAGTTATCGAAGATCTGGTAGTTATGGTGGAGTCATGGGAATATCTAGTATGACTTCCTTATATTGCAGCCAAAAGGTAAAACACTTGGGTTATCCCATTATTTTGGGTAGACCATGGTTAGCTACAGTTGTTTCCTTAATTGATTGCAGGTCAAGGTGATATGAATATTTCAAATGGTAATAATTCTAAGAAAATTTCATTATATCCCTCTGCATGAACCTTTTATTGACAATCAAGAGACAATTGTGAGTTGATTCTCCTGATACTAATGAGAAAAATCTGTCTTCTTTGGCTATGATAACATTGCAGGATCATGTACGAGAACTAGAACATATGTTTAACCCACCATTGAATGTACACCAATTTTCCTTAGAGTAGTTAGGAATAGTTCTAGAACCTATGAAATTAGTTCTAGAACCTGTAGAATCTATTCCAGAACCATCATATTTATTTTTGGAACCATCATAATTAGTTCTGGAACCACACAATTAGTTCTAGAAACACACTAATAGTAATTCCCTGCAAATAAAGATGATTTCAACTCTAGAGGAAAGAGATTTATCTTGGGGAGAGGAAGAATCTGTAGCTTTAGCTTCACATATATCAAGAGATGATGAAGAATTTTTGGTAATTAGCAGTGATGAAGGAGTTTGACCTACAACAAGATAAGTATCATAATTTTTCTTACTGTCCTTTGTCCAACATTCTACCTCAAGGAACTTTTAGAGATGTTGCTACATATTATATGTTTTTTTCCACATGCATGTCCACTAAATAATTTAATGGAACCCTTTCAACAAATCATTTCATCACACATTGGGACTAAACATGTTGAGATTCAATCGAGTAAAATTTTGAACATTAACTAGCTAGTTGAAGAATGATGATGAAGCTAAATTGTTTGATGTTCTAAAAAACCATACTATATATTTTTCTTGAGATTAACAAAGATATGAAAGGAATCCACCCAAGTATCAGCACCCATCACATCTATATTGAAAACATTAGACCAGTTAGGGAACCTCAAATAAGGATTAATCCATCCTTAAGGGATATAGTCTAATAAGAAATTGAAAAACTATTACAAGCAAGTTTTATCTACCCTATCTCAAATAGCTAGTGGGTGTCTCCTCTTATAATTATCCCTAAAAAGAATGGAAAATAGAGAATTTGTTTTGACTATAGGGAACTGTAAAAAGCCACACTGAGATATTATTTTCCCTTACCATTCATAGATCAAGTCTTAGAACAACCTTTCAGGTAAACAGTACTTTTCCTTCTTGGATGGCTTTAGTGGATTTAATAAAATTAGATTTTCTACTGAGGATTATGATAAAACTGACATTTTCATGTCCATGGGGTACCTTTTCCTACAGGGTATTTACCATTTGGATTATACAATGCTCCAACAACCTTCCAAAGAGTTTTGTTATAAATTTTTGCTAGACCTAACAAATGACTATGTAGAGGTATATATGGATGACTTCATACTGTGCATGGAGACACATTATTATGATGCTTTGAGGAATTTGAGATAGAGTATTGACATGAGATGTGAGAAACACAATCTTGTCTCTTAGCCATGAAAAATTTTTTATGATGGTTGATGAAGGGATCATATTATGACACCACATTTTCAAAACGAAGAATTTAGGTTGATCAAAACAAAATAAGAATTATTTCATACTTACCTATTTCTCATACCCCCACTGATATCAAGTCATTTTTAGGGCATGTTGGGTACTATAGGCATTTTATCAAGGATTTTTAGTAAAATTTTGCTGCCCCCATGTTCAATTTTCTTACCAAGAAATGTGAATTTCTTTGGGATAAAAAGTGTCAACATGCTTTTGAAGAAATCAAAGAGAGATTAATCATTTGACCCAATATTGAGAGGACATAATTGGGAGAAATCTTTTTCATATCCAAATAAATTCCTCAAATAATTCCATTGGTGTAGTTTTGGGATAGAAAGATGAAGAAGGGAAAATGTATGCTATCTATTACCTTAGCAAAAATATTACTCCCAGCTAAAAGAAATTATACCACCACTGAAAAATAATTTCTTGTTGTGATCTATGAAATCAATAAGTTTAGACATTACATTACAGGGTAGAAAATATTTGCACATACAGATCACTCAGCAATTAAATATTTAATGAACAAACCAGTGGTTAGAGGTAGAATAGTTAGATGGTTATTGATTTTACAAGAATTTAATATTACCATTGTGGACAATCTAGGTAAATCTAATGTGGTAGCTGATTTCTTGTCAAGACTAACCACTACAGGGGAGCAAGATCCAGTCAAGGAAAACTTTCTAGATGAACAAGTGTTTTTTATTTCAGCTGATACACCATAGTTTTTTGATATGGAAAATTATCTTGAAATAGGGAAGTTTCCTCCTTCTTTCACTGAGAAATAAATAAATAAGTTAATCATAACTAGTGCACAATTTAAATGGTTAAATGGAATGATATTTAAGTGTGGTCCTAATTTTGTTTTATGCAGGTGTGTAAGATAAGATGAAATCTTTGACATCCTCTGAGCATGTCATGATGAACTAAGTGGAGGACACTATTTAGTGAAAAGAACAGCTCACAAGATACTTGGCACTGGTTATTCTTGGCCATATCTATACAAATATGTGAAGAAATATATCAGGTGGTGTGATCCTTTGTCAGAGGATGGGACAACCAACCTTCACTAATGAAATGCCTCTCCAACCTCAAGTAGTTATTAGAACCATTTGAAAGATGGGAATTGGAATTTTTTGGTCCCTCTAATCCTCCTTCTCAAGGAAAAGAAAAAATGCATGTGTGTATTGATTATGTGACAAAGTGGGCATAAGTGTAGGCATTAACAAATTCAATTGAACAGAATCCTTCTTCAGGAGTCTAACTGCTGAGCTGGTACCAGTTTTGGTTGATGCTGATGCTCCCGTGCTCCTCCCTTTTTGCATTGTTTTGTTTTGGTTCCATTCGGGTTTATGTTTTCGTATTTCTCGCCACGTTGTTGGTTGTTGCCTCTCCTTCTCCTTTTTCTTCTTCTTCTTTCCCCATGTCCCCCCTCTTTTCTTCCCTTCTTCCTCTCATTCCTCTTGTAATGTTGGGGTCCATCCCCCCAGTTCATAGCTCTAGTCAAAATCGTTTAAATATTAATAAAAACAAATTCCACTAAAGAAGCAGTTGCTGATTTCATTTGCCACATAATTATGGTGAATTTTGGAGCACCAAGGAGCATAGTTTCAGACCAGGGACCACAATTTATGTCTAATATGATCCAGGATTTCACAATGTATTATCATATCAATCATAGGAATTCATCTCCCTATCACCCACAATCAAATGGATAAGTTGAAGTAACGAACAGAGAATTAGAAAACATCCTTACCTAAATAGTTGAAGCAGGTAGAAAGGATTGGGTAAAGAGACTATCTGAAGCTATTTTGCCTTACAATACAAATTTGAAAACTACAACATGGTTTTCACCATATGAGTTAGTCTATGGGAAAAATCCCTTGTTGCCTATTGAGTTTGAACTGCATACATTGAGGACAACATTTAAGGTGGGTATTGAGTTGAATGCAACTCAAAAGGAGAGAATCCTTAAACTCAATGAGTTGGATAAATTAAGGATGGAAGCACTTTAGCAGACGAATATAATCCAAGATTAAAGGAAGAAATGGCATGATACACATATCAATAAAAGGAAATTCAAAGTAGGAGACTGGGTATTACTGTTTGATTCTAAATACCAACAATTCAAAGGAAAATTGAGAACCAGATGGTTGGGACCCTATTAGATTGGGAAAATATTTGATAATGGTTCTATTCAGTTACTTCCCATTGATGGTAGCAGAAGAACACTTTTTGTCAATGGTCATAGGCTAAAGCTTTATAGGAATCCTCCTACTAAGGATGAATTATTGAGGGCAGATTGAAGCCGATAAATAATTTGATCATATGGAAGAACCCAGTTCTTCCAAAATGATCAAATAATCAGATGGATATATCCATAATAAAGGGAAGAGAATGAAAACCAGTAAATGGTGTTCTCTTCCCAAAAAAAAGAAAAAACACGGGAAGAGAGTGAAAACCAGTAAATGACGTTCTCTCCCCCCCAAAAAGAGAGTTTCTCTCAGAGATTAATTGAAAAACCAGCAATGGTGATTGATCTTCTCAAATAAATGGGTAATTCAAAATATAAAAAATTCTTTGAAATTCCAGCTGTTTTTCTAACCGTTTTCCATTTGTTTCACTTTTTAGGAATGATGATTCATCATGACAGAGGGATTACATCATCAAGGATGGTAATTATTTCTTTAACTTATTAAAGGTTAGATTAAAAATTTGCATGTGTGATTAGATTTGATTTAAAAGTTGATATGATGAGTCATCTATTGTACATAATGATTAAAAGTGAGTAATGATGAGAAAATATATTGATGGAATATATTGAGCGGCATAGTTATAATGAGTTATCATTAGTGTGGAATCAAAAAAGTGAAAACTAGTTGCAGAGAAACTTCAAGGAAGAAGCAGTGAATTAGGTTTGCATTTCGCAGCTATAACAAAAAATTTCCATAGCTAAGTACAGTAATTTCACAACTAAATTCGTTAGTTACGTAGTTAAGAAAAGAGTTCTTCAGCCAACCCACACAATATTAAAGGAGAACAAATTTGAATCACCTTTGTTTCATTGGGATTAAAAATAATTCAGAACTAGAGGATGATACCCAGCTCAGTGTAGATGAAGAAGTGGGAAGTTATATTTCAACAGGCAGGAATGGATGGAATTTCTGATGAAAGTTCCCCAAGTATAAATGACAAATTGGTAAGAGAATTCGTTATAAATTTAGAGCAATCCAGGACCAATGGTTTAGAAAATTTTTTCATTCCTTTTTCTGTGAATAAAATAAGCTAATATATCAAGAGTGTCAATTGTGCATGTCCCAAACCCTGTCAGAGGGACATTAAAAGAATTGGTTGAAACCCTGTTGAAAAAGGGGGAAGCTGAACACCAATATATTTAAAACACAAAGAAAATCATAAAAGGGTTCAAAAGGGCTAGCTTTCCCAAACCCTTTGATAGAGTGGGATTTTTGATAGTCAAGTATTTAACTTGTGATGGTCAATTCGGGTCAGTAGGAAGAGACATTATGAAGATACTCATATACCTTAGATATGGAGCTACAAA
This sequence comes from Taxus chinensis, assembly GCA_019776745.2. Taxonomy (NCBI): domain Eukaryota; kingdom Viridiplantae; phylum Streptophyta; class Pinopsida; order Cupressales; family Taxaceae; genus Taxus; species Taxus chinensis. Next base: position 74,450 of record JAHRHJ020001455.1, read on the forward strand.
ACCATAATATATAGTAAACCTTCCTAGGGTTTCCTTTTTTACTCCATCCATACAATGGTACCTAAAAGTATTCCTGGGGTATGGGAATAATCATACATCATGGGTTAGTGCATTTAGTGTGTCAACACCATTTCCTTTCGAAGAAAAATGGAGAAGAAATGTGGGAGAAATTTCTTAGCAAGTTTAAGAAGAAGCCTCGATATTATCAGGAGAGTAATGGCAACTCCTTTTGCTCCTATTGCAACTAATTTGGAAATTGATGCCACTACTAGAGGAAAAGAAAGAACTAAGTGGAGAGGAAATACCAAAAAGAAGAAGGTTTGGAAAAAGGAATAAAATTGCAGAACCTAATTATGCATTCTAAATAAATTCCTTCCTTTGTAGTAGCTATAGGAGAGATAATATTTCTATCTCTGATTAGTGATAGTTCACCTAGGTAAGAAGCAAGAGGTGAAAACCAGAAGAATCTCTAGGAGGAGAACCATTTCTATGTACATTTTGAGGCTCCTCAAAGAAGGAGAATTCAAAAAAGGTTTAGAGAAATTCTGGAGGAGATGGAAGATCAAGAAGGGATGGAAAATGAAGATGCTAATATTTTGGGCAGCATGGCCATGACTCCTCCTGGACCAACCCAAACAGATATAGAAAATGAAGAGAGATTTGAGGAACATGTTTTCCAAGAGATGGGTGAATCAACAACACCATCACATGAAGAAGATGAATTGGCATCTTGGAAATGGAAAGGGAAATCCCCTATAGTAGAAGAAGAATGCTTAAATCCCAAGGAACTTCCAGAGAAATAAGAGAAACAAGTTAAACAGGATCTGTTTTTTTCTAGAGTAGAACTCATTATTAGAAAAAAGGATGAGGATTTGAATTTTCTCAAACTTAAATTGGAATAGAGAGAAATTCTTATTGGGGAATTAACAACTTAGCTCATTGACAAGATTGAGGAATTGACAAGAGTTAAACATCAGATAATGGAGAAAGAGGAAGAATGTCAACATTCCATAAAATAGACTGCTCTGTCAACAGTCTCTACACAAATTGAATTAACTTATTGGCCACTTAAAAAACTATGAGATGATACTTGCCGAGAACTTAGTGAAGCCAAGACATCCAATGAGGACTTGAAAATCAAGATAGAAGAAGAGAAGAAAGCAAGAAAAGAATGGGAAGAAATTTTTTTACAAAGAATAAAATAACAAATTTAAATATCTTGTGAAAATACAAATGGTTTACATGATGAGTGAGAAATTTCTTGCATGCAGGAGACCTTCTCCTACATATAGTTTTTTTTGGAGGAACAATTCATTCGTTGGCAGTTGTCAAGGATAGACATGTGGCCTTCCACATGAAATAAAAGATTGAAGATTGATTTCATGGCAGCCTATTCCTTAGCCAATGTAGAGCAAGAAAAATCTTCTTTGTGAATTCTATCTCTGTAATTTCATGCTGGAAAAGAACTCAGGTTTTATGATCAATTTGTATGTAGGGGAGAGCCAAGCTTAATGCATTTGTTTCTCTTCTTCAAAATTATATTGCATGGAAGGAGAGGGAAACAAATCATCTGTTAAAGGATACTTCATCTGGTCTCTGTATGAGGATTCATTATGGTAAACCATCCACCTTTGCTACACATTTTAGATCCCATGCATTTGATAAAAGGTTCAAGGAACCTTATCTTGCCAATTTGCAGAGAAGTATTAATGCCTTCACCTCTTATGAAGAGGAAAATTTTGAATATATTTATGAGGCATATTTGAAAAGATGGGAATTTCTCACAATGGTATTGAGAAGAAGGGAAGTAATATCCCATACAAATTTGATCTGGAGTCTAGCAAAGAGCAAAATCTTTATGCATGCAATAATTCCACATGATCAATGAAAAGCCCAAAGGCGCATATGGATAGGAATGCGAACAAGACCTCCACTCTAATTCTCACCCCCATATCTCCTTAGTAAAACATAGAGAATCTCAAGATCCTACTCAATTTGAGGAATGGCAGAGGAAAGTAAAAGTAGGAGTAGGGTATAGTTCCTCTGAATTAAAGCATTGGAATATTCAGTTCCAGCCATTTGAACTAAGCAATCAAATGGAATGTAGAATATATAACCCCAAATTTGAAGAGTAAACTTTGTAAAGGGACTTACAAACAAGTAAGTATGGGGGAAATGATGAGGCCAGAATATGCTCGTTAAATGCACAATAAATAATCACATCTTACTCTCATTTTTATTAAGTTTGACTACATTTTGTGACTTTTGTTTGATCTTATATGAGTTAAGATGTAATTGTCCATCTTTTGTTGATTATGGTTTCTAACGTTGAAAAATCTCTGTAATTCCTAACAAAGTGTCTTTGGAAATTCATTTTTGTACTAAAACAAGTCACAATCAGGGGGAAGAACAAATATGAAGTGGATTACATGTTTTTTGGAAGCATTGGAATCAATACAGTTTAGTTCTGGAACTGCCAAACTTAGTTCCAAAACTCCACCACTTAATTACGGGTTCTGTCACTTAGTTTTGGAACTTCCAAAATTAGTTCAAGAACTCTAGTACTTAGTTCCAGAATTATCAAAAAAATTTCCGGAATTCCTGCAGATAGCTCCTGAACTCTTTCGGTTAGACCCGGAACGATTTCCTTTAGTTTTGGAACTCTTCTAAAGTTCTGAAACCAATAAGAATCTATTCCAAATGGCTAGTGATTTGTCAAATAAATGATCCTATTAATCAGGAGTATATTAGAAGACTTCTGAATCTCCATACTTACAGATCCAAGATATTTATCACATAGATGTACGTCCAGCCATGTTCCAATTCAACATCTATTCTGGGCATGATTGAGTTCTATCTATATCAGTGGAATAGTTATGGCCATAAATGCACCCCTGGAAGAAGTATATACATACAGACCTGCAGATAGATCATATGTATAGAAATATATATATATATATATATAGAACATATATATAGATTGATAAACACAAAGAGATAGAAAGAGACAACACATTTTTGTAATGCAGAACGTTTTATCAATAAAATAGCCATTTTGTTTTGAGAGAAAATTAATTTGTCCAATCCTATTTCGAAGGTGGAGCAAGGGCCCACTCCTCCAAGAAACAGGATCCTCATGTTTTGTTGGTATTTATATTTTTAAAGCGAAAATAGTTTAGATCTATTAATTATAAATCACTTTCAATTCCTTAAGTTGAAATCTGTTGTAGACTTGTCCCTACAGGTGTTCTAGATTAAGTTCTTATTTCTTTGCAATCATTTTCCAAGCATTCTCAATTGTGTGTTTATTTCCAAATGTAATGTTTATTTTTCCGCAAATGTAATTTCCAACAATTCCTCTACAAAGTGTGTTTACTTCCAAGGAAAAGTATGTTTATTTCCAACAATTCATTTCTCTAAAGTGTGTTTACTTCCAACAGGTTTTCATAGTTTGATTCCAATAAGGTTTTTAACCAAGAAGTCCTCAAGACATTGAAAAGATATCCCAAAAAATATAGAAAATACAAAATACCTACAATCAATTACTAGATCACTAAGATTCTTCTTGTTGCATATAGCTTCAAACACCAACATCTGGTTTGAATATGACATCAACAAGAGAGTTAATTAAATGAAGGGAATAATGACATCCATCAGGTGATTCATCATGACAGTAGGGGGCTGAAGTCCCATTTCAAATAATTATATTTACCTTGACATTAGACATTGAGGTCTAAACAATACTTGATATATGGCACAGAAAATGTGTAAAGGGCCTGATAAAGTATCAATTGTACTTATGGTCATATAGGATACACTTATCAAGAGGTATGACCAAATCATACACCTTTTTGGTTAGTGTTCAACATGGAGGCTGATGATTATGATGTCCAAATTATGTTACCATCCCTGTGTATTGTCCACGTAGGGGGCCCATTTTATGAGTTAGTCCTTTTGAAAAGCGTATTGCACAAATGTGGTTAGTCAGTTAGATGAGTGGTGCTGTCATTACTATGTTAGAGCTAGAAGTACTGATAAGACCAAGCATCAAGGAGGGTCAATGATAGTGTAAATGAAGTAAGTCAAACAACACGTTACCTTAAAGTTTGTAAGATGGTTACCTTAATCTTTGACTGAAATTTTACCTCGTCACCTTTCAAAGAAGTTGAAAATAAATTGCAGATTATTGCTTTTGACTCATGCTTCAGAGGTGGCAAATAAAGCTAAAGCCCTGGCTATAATTGGCAAATTCTGAATAAAGTTAGAAAATAAGGAAATATTATCCATCTTAGCATGTGAAGATGTACAGGTGTCACATGCAGAGCCTTCACAAGAAGAAAAATATGATAAAGACAATTTACTTATTTGTTCACATCAAGACTACAGGACAAAATTGTTTGCATGCACCTTGGACAAGACTTACATTACCAAGCAAGGGGATAATATTATCCAAATTATTCACCCAGTTTTAGTGTGGGGTTATATCAGGTGAAATTATGCATGAGTCAAAGTACACTTTGACTAGAGATTTTTTTGAGCCAATTCAAAGTGGCTAATTATGTGCCTGTATTGCTAGATAGACACGTGTACATTTTGTTCTTTTAGTGGTATTCATAATGAAGGTTAATAGATAACATAACAAGTGATAATGTTAGACTATAGTCTATTCTTTAGGGGGGTACGACGTATGAATAATTGTTGCTATATATTGTAATGCTTTGGTAGGTAGCGGCAAGTTTAACTATTTAAGTAAGAGGTGCAATGGGCTATGTACTTTAGTGTAGGGAAGCATGTGTAAGCCAGGTATTTGCCCTTAAATGAGAACTAGTTATTACCTTTCCAATTACTTGTAGTGGTGTGTATTATTTTATTAGCTCTTGATGAATTCTATTCAGCCTAAATTATTAAGCTTACCTTGTTGCAAATTGGTGTTCCGGCATAGTCCTTAGTAGTGTAATTAATTATTGTCAGAAATTACCCCGTGATAATCAATTCTTTCAACAATAAATGCAATGTAAAATCTTTAGGATCATAGCTGAAAACCAGTTGGATAACAGTACTTCATTAAGAATGTTCTTACGTCTGTGCATGTTTCTTAGTCAAATAGCTCATTAACTGATTTGGTGTATCCACTTCTAAATTATAAATTTAGTTTCAGCCATCTTTCACCCTTAAAACCTCATAGTTAATCAGTTGTTATGATACATCAATAAGGAATCTAACCTCTGTAATCCAATAGATTCACTTCAATCCTTAGGCTATATTGAACAACCATGATGTGTTTCCAATGGTGTCTTTGGAGAAGTGAGGGAAAATATATTTTAGAACACATTGAGTTACAATTCCCTCAAAGCACTTATGCAGTAGATTCAATCTCTAATAGTTTCTAAATAACAAGAACCATTATACATGAACACTGAATGAAAATTCCCTAGCTTATATAGCAAATCCAATCTCCAGTGGTGTATGAAGAACAATAACCTTCTACATAACCACCGAATGACAATTTCATGGCTTATGTAGTAGACTTCAAGATCTTCAGTGTGAAATACCCTTTTTCTCTAAAACCGGAATCTAGGTGCTCCACTAGTGTCGATGAGTTGTTAATAACTCCCCTGAATAATGAAGACCCCAATGTCTCCTGGTATTACGGTTCCAAGACTCTAGAAATGATCAGACAACAAGGATGTTTCTTCACTCTACTATGCAAAGTTATATTGATCTTGATGTCAGTTGTTAACAATGACCACCTTTCACTCTGTTGTGGTAAGATATCCTCTACATAGTGCTAATTTGATCCAGTGTCGTCAATTGAGCTCCATGGTGTTTTATAGTGACCCTCCTCTAAAGAAAATGATCTGAAACGATTCATCCAACGTACTAAGGATCTGAGCTCTAATACTTCTATGTTTCTTCGTCACGTCCCTCAGCTCCATGGCCTTAATCTTTGGGATCCAACACAAGAATAAAGGCATCAATTTGGCCTTTGCACTGATGGTGAGTAAATAGTAACTCCCATAATTTTTTACATGTGCCTATTAAATAATACAAGTTAATTTTCATCTGACCGATAATAATAATCGGTCATCAATCTATAATGCCAATGATGTCCTATATTAGTACAAAATTGGACATTTATCTCGATATTCATATACTATTACAATATAGGTCATATAATCAGATCATCGCTCACATACTAATACAATAAAGGTCATATTTTTTATCATCATGCCCAGTTACTAATACAATATAGGCCATCATTGCTTATTAACTAATATAGGATACAAACCTTTTTATCTCTTCATAATGGCAACTTCATCAACATTTTGTATTCTCCTTTGTCTTGGACTAGCTTGTGAGTGCTTCTAATAGAGAGAGCTTCGGATCTTCACAATAATGCCTGTATAAGTCTAGGACTTAAATATTTAAATGCCTATATAGGAATTCAATAATTTCTCCACAAAATGACAGTGGCCTTCATAATTTTCTAAGGCCTCACACTATTTCTTCACCTCTCCGGTGTTTATTCTCCTCGATATTTATTTGAGAGAGGGAGAGACTTGTCTTGTTCAATAATGGAGGGGGTTTGAGCCCATTATATAGTGGTCTTCATCCCACTTATCACTTGTATAAATGGCATTTATTGGCTAACAATTCTATACCAACATGCTAAACTAGGCGGTTGGGTAATTCATTCAGATATGAGGGAGGCTACAAGGTCAACTCCCCACCCCCATCTTTCCTTTTGCATCTAATCATTGAATGGCTCTACCCAATCTGACTCCTGCGATTAGTGTAGACCTACTCACTATTGTGCCTATGCTACGCATTTGATCTACATTGTGTGTCACCAAAATTGACCACCACATCCTTTCGTGCCTACATGGTCCCCTGACTCCGCTATACTCACCATGACCTCACCTTTCCTATTGAACTTGGTTTTGGCTGAGTCATTTGGCCTTGTGGGTTACTCCCACATTGAGAGGAGTATATATAAGGAATGGGTTTTTATATCCTGTGGAAGTTTAATTTTGTGTGGCTTTGGCCACGATCCTCGTTGTTTCTTTGGATAATGCATATGATTAGCTCACCAATTTGGGTACACAACTCACAGTAATGTAATACAATGTAACTCGTTGTTCAACTTGCCACTTGACCCGACTGAGTTGGCTACTGTGGCAATGTGGTGAGCAGGCCATGCCATTAAGGACCCACCACGTGGGAATAATTTTTTTTATCACTGATGAAGATGTCAATATTTAATGTCGAAGACTGGATGTCCACCCAAATTTTTCACCTGCACCTGATTTGCACTTTTTCCACTTTTCATAATATGACTCGCCAGTTGACCTTATCTCACCCTAGAGTTGACCAAAATTTTACTAGCTATAACTTTCACATATGGGATCTATTTCCCACATTCTTGTATTTGTCAGAAATCTCACTGAGTTTACTTTTGCACTGTGATGATCCTAAGGGATTTAGGGAAATTTTTTCCTCTGAAATGTCCTTTAGATCACACATCCCCACTAAGGAGGATTTTTGGAAAGGTCCCAAAAATATTTTTTTCTCTTCTCTTAGATCATAAACCATGTCACTATATGTGAAAAGATCTCTGCAAATAACTACCCTGGCCTTTGAACTACTCCTTATCCTTTACAACTCATTGTTCAATCTCTGAAACCTGTGGCACTTGGGCTCACCACATTCTGCTGTGCCATTTGTAATGTCAAATCATAAGGATGACTAATCATTGTCTAGTATTTTAGGAATTCATATAGAGCTTGGCTTACCAATATTGAAAGAAAACACTAGGCATGATAAACCTTTCATGTAGTAGTGTACTTATATGGTGTCTTTAATCCCCTGTCATTTTATCTACACGATTAATCTCTCTATAAAGAATGACATTGTTTTCTTGTTGTTCTCTGATAGCTTAGTCAACAAGAAAATTTGATATATTGTAACAAAAAAATTTACCCTTGTAATAGGGTATTACAATCGCAAATATATTAATACAATAATACCCAAATTTTGTCGGAGACTCAAACCTACCTTGTAGCTATTGCTTCTAATTTTCTACTTCCATGAACTATAGATGTTTTCTCAATCAAGAATCCTTTTTTAGGCTATAGTGTGAACCGGTACGTGTCCATCTCACGTTACTTCCGCAGATGACAACCCAGTTCTTGATATCAACTTTCTCAGAGATTAACAAGCTTACATGTGAAATCACTTTCTCTAATACCAAAATTGTATCCAAAAATACATCCAAATTTGTTTCCCTTGACCACGGACCCTTATAGGAAATTATTCCTTTTACTGAATTCACCTCATTTTAAGTAAATCAACTTTAAAAGAATGTAATGCAAAACCATAATCACATTGCATTCATAGGTCACATGAATGGAATATCGATAAAACATGTCTATTGGTTTATAATGATTAAGTGGTCTAGCATATAACCCTTAATGTATATGGGTCCATCACTAATATATATAGGTTAATATTTAATAATATGAAATATTTATATTTCTATTATTAAATATGTTAACCTAGGTATATACTTTAGGTTAAATATTTAATATCATGAAATGATTATATTTCTAATATTAAATATTATAAACCTAGGTATATGTGTCAACCGATAAGGTTGAAAAGGTGGGTTGGGAGACATACCCGATCACCTAATATAAAAAGGACTTTAAGTCCTCATTTGATATGTTCGAATGAAATATCAAAGGTGAATATTATTTTACCCTTGTGATTAGGGTTGAAAGGAGGAGGTGAAAGTTACTGGATGTAAATTTGGTTCTTGGAAAGTAAAAGGTTATTTCACAGTGGTTTTTACCCTATTTGGGGTTTTCCACTATAAACATTATGTCACTGTGTTCTTACTTTTGGTATGTATTACTTAATTAATATGTTATGTAATTTTATTTATTACATTGCATAATGTTTAACATTTAATGTTTTATGGTTTATGTTAATATTTAAATGCATTGGTTGATTAAATTCGTAATAATTAGAATCCTCTAAATTCTAACATGGTACCAGAGCATGGTTTAAATTAAATAGGTTAGGTCTAAGTTATTGTATTTAATCTATTTAATTTTTACGGTTTTTTCAACCAACCGAAAGGGTATTTAAAATGATCAAGCCCCCCTTCTTTCCATTTTTTGTGCAAACTAAAATTGTGTGTTTTGTGAAGAAATGGTATTTGCAGGAAAATTGTGGTGGACCCCCCATCCTCAAAATTCCTTGGTGAAAGGGGATCTAGAATAAGTTTTTTTACCTGGGCATGAATATCATATGTAAAGGTTAAAATGTTTAAGAAATATTTTATTAATTCTTGTATATTTTGTAATGTATGTGCAGGCTCACGTTAAATTCTAGGGTAAACATGTAAAAATTCAAATCACAAGGTCTCTCATAGGGAGACAATTTTCCTCGAGAATAGGAAAATTAAAATTTTCCTATTGGCTTGGGGTTAAAGACCCATGGAATGGGACAAAATAATGCAGTTGCTCTAATAAATTCCTGGTTTGAATTTTTTTTACATATTTTTATTAAGGAGTCATCTATAGTTGTCAGGCTCCCTTTAAATAGGGTCCTTTCTATTTCTTTAATAAATTCATGTAAATACTATAGTCTTAAAACTATAATTTAATCTTTTATATATTTATATAAAAAATATAAATATACATATATATTGTATAAAAATATATATACTATATTTTGGCCAAAATAATTATAATTTTATTTTTAAAAATAAGTATTCAAACCTAAACCTAACATGTGTCCCTAACCGTTTTATATTATCCATGTAAGGGGGCGGCTCCATTCATTTATATCTTATAGTTTATAAAAACTATATAAATAAACCTATTTCAAGGTTTTCTTTTATATAAACGTGGGAGTGGAGAATAAAATAGGATAATATCTCAGGTATAGATGTGGAATTCCCAGGTATAAATGAAGAATTTTTAAAAAAATCTAGTTTATTGGTAGCCCACGTGAAGTGTGGTAAATATTTATTAAAATATTCGTAGTTATAGCCACATAAAAGTTATAAAGTTTTAACTTGCAAGAATTATATGAAATATTCTTTAATCTTTCCATAGTTTTCAAATGTGTGCAGGGTAAAATTGTTAAGAGTAAATGAAGGGAGGAGACAAGGTTCATGAAAATAGGGATTTCAATTTATTTCATGGGCCAGGTGAAATTACTTGTCCCCTCTATAAAATATGTAGGTTAATATGTACTCTCATAAATCTACTTGCACCTGGTAAAATTATTTTAACCTGGTCTATGTCCTTTAAACCCCTTTAATAAGGGTTATGTGTTTTTTATTAAAAAAAAATACTATATTTTATAATTTTTATGAACTATATGTTGTTTTTTATTTACATTATATAAACTATTTACCTTTTTTTTTAAATTGTATATATTTGTACATTATAAATTATAATAGGTTATTATAATGTATTAAAATATAACCTCCCTAATATTATACAAGAAGAAGAAATTCTGGAATTTCACATTCTACAAATACATAGAAAGTTTTGGCTCCATTAAATTTCACCGTCAAATGACCATCACAATAGACCAAACATAAGCAGTATGACAGTCATTTAGACATCAAATTTAAGCTCTTAGGTTATAGGAAACTTTCACTATGTTAAAATTGATGGTCAAATGACCATCACAATAGACTAAAAATAAGTCATAATGATGGTCATTTAGACGTCAAATTTAAGCTGAATGGATCTTTTCCTACATTAATTTTTTTCAGAAATTTGAAGTTGTTATGCATTCTTAGCGGTTTCTTCTTCTCTTCTATATGGTCAGAAATATTTTTTATATAAATATGGGGTATAAAGCAGATCTCTTTATATTACAGGTTATTATTTTGAACATGAGAGGTTAATTAGTATGCATTGTAATGACAAAATTAGTTATGATCAAATAGTTTCTTTAGATCTATAAAATTTAGATATGATTCTATTAAAAGTGTTGTTTTTTTAAATAAATATGTATTTAACTCTGTGGTACATTGTATATTATAATGGAGTGTGTTTTACAGGTTCAAGAAAACAATGGCATCCAACTATTTATGTCTTGACAAAACCCAGATCTGAATGGAATCAACTACAACATTTGGGTCAAATCATAATTTATGGCGAGAAAACTCTGGATGATTGTTTCTAGATCTGAGGTTGCTCCCACCAGTGTCATCAAGCAACTGTAGATAACATGAATGCATTCTTAAAATGAATGGAGGAGGGTCTTTATATGATTTTTCACAATGTGAATGATGAGTACCTTCTACATATTGGTAATATCGAACATCTGAAAGAGGTATGGACACAACTAGAATCCATGCATGAAGGATACTTGGTATATCAAGGATAGTAATGAGAGTATAATAGATGAAGGAATTCAAAGAAATGGTCTGTATATTTTTGATGATTTCTCTTCTGCATCTTGTTTTATATCTCAAAGTTTGAATAATTCAAAACTATGGCATGAAAGGTTAGGACATGTTAATTATCAAAGCTTATATGAAATGTCTAGATATAATCTAGTGAAAGGTTTACATGTGTTGTCTTCTTCTCTTGAAGTTACTTCATTAAATGCTTCTAAATGATGGTTTTGATTCTGATTTAGTAAATGGTCATGATGATGTTTTTGATGTTATACATGTTTATGAAACTCCTATCTTCCTAGCTAAGAAATTAAATTGGGCTCAATCTATGTTAGAAAGTTCAAATCCTATTAACCTTAGGAAAATGACCAGAAGCCATAATAGTTACCATGCATTAATTACCTTGTATGAACTTGAACTGCGAAGTATTATAGGGTCTAGGTGGTTATACAAAGTAAAATATAATGTTGATGGTAGTATTAAAAAACATAAAGCTAGACTTGTTGCTAGAGGTTTCACTCAGAAACATAGTATTGATTATGTTGAGACATTTTCTGTAGCTAAAATGAGTACTGTTAGGGCCTTATTTGCAATTCCCACTCAATTTGGGTGGGAAATCCACCAAATGGATAAGAAAAATACTTTTTTGAATGGTGATTTAAAAGAAGAACTTTACATGTTTCAACCTAAATGATTTGAAGAAACTAGTAAAGAAAACTATGTTTGTAAGTTGAGAAATCCTTGTATGGTTTAAAACAAGCTCTTAGAGCTTGGTATGCGAAAATTATTTCCTTCTTTAAACTGTTAGGTTTTATTAATTGTTCTTCTGACAATGATATATTCATTAAGCAATAAGGTTCGCATATTATCATTATATGTATATATCTTGATAATTTGCTTATGTTTGGTGACAGTTCTACTTTGATTCATAGGATTAAACAAAAATTGAAACAATACTTCAAAACGAATGAATTAGATCTCTCACATCATGTTCTTTATATGACTGTATTTCATTCTATTGTTTTTTTTTCAAAACATAATATGCAACCAATGTATTGAAAAATTTATTATGATTGATTATAAACTATTTTATATTTGAATGGAAGTTGGACTAAATATTGATCATAAGCCTACATGTGAAAAATATGATCCTTTTGAGGCAGTTAGTTGGTATTTTGATTTATCTAACTATAACTAGACCAGATATTTCCTATGTAGTAGGAATTACTTCTACGTTTATGCAGGAACCTTATAGAGATCATTGGAATCTTGCAAAAAGGATTCTTAGATATATTAAAGGAACAATCAATTATGGGTTGCATTATACTAAGAATGAAAATGCTAACTTATATGGATTTTGTGATTCTGATCATGTTGATGATGTATTAGATAGAAAATCTATTTCTGGTTATGTGTTTAAATTTGGTGCAGGTGTCATTACTTGGTGCAACAAAAACAAGCCATTGTTTCTATCTCTTCAACAGAAGTTGAGTATAGAAGTGCAATAGAAATTGTAAAAAGGCTCTATGGCTAGAGAGGCTGTTCGATAAGATAAAGATGAAGGATCTAGAAAGTGTTCCTTTGTTTTGTAATAACCAAAAAACAATAGCTCATTGCACATAATACAATACAACATCAGAGGATGAAGCACATTGAGATACATATACACTTCATCTGTGAGAAGGTGTTAAGTGGTGAGATAGATCTCAAGTTCATGCCGACTGAAGAGCAGGTTGCTGAATATCTTCACAAATCCCTTGAGTGCTGAAAAGTTTTGTCACTTTCAAGAAAAACTTGGATTTTCAGAGTTTCCATTGAGGGGAAGTGTGCATGAAAATGTCACCTCCTAATGGAACTTGGTTTTTGTAAAAAGATGTGTGTTGTAAAAAGACCTTCAGGAAAGTGTAAAAAAGACATGTAAAAATACCTTCGGGTATGTATACTTGAATTATTTTTTAGAAAGAAGTGTAGAAAGATCTTAAAGGTGGTCTTCAGTAAACTCTTTAGTACTATTGAGTTTATTGGTAAACATCCAGTACAAGCATATTGTTAAGGAGGTCCTTGGTTACTTAAAAAACTCCTATATGCTTGGTTCAATAACCTTTTATGAGAACCTGTGAGAACATGTAAAACTCACAAATCATACTTAGCCACTAATCATGGGATGATCTTTGGGATTCCAAATCCTTTTGTACCAAAAGGTAACTTGAGTATGATGAAAGTGTTATAATTCCTTTAACCTGATATGCTAGCCTAAAACCTTTATGGTTTAAGGATTGTAAATCTTGTAGTGTACCATTAAACAGGTAATCTATTGACATATGTTATGTTATCCACTTAACATTAAGGGGGAGTGTTGGAACATAATGATTAAGTGGTTCTGGCCAACCCTTAATGTATATGGGTCCATCACTAATATATATAGGTTAATATTTAATAATATGAAATATTTATATTTCTATTATTAAATATGTTAACCTAAGTATATACTTTCAGTTAAATATTTAATATCATGAAATGATTATATTTATAATATTAAATATTATAAACCTAGGTATATGTGTCAACCGATAAGGTTAAAAAGGTGGGTTGGGAGACATACCCGATCACCTAATATAAAAAGGACTTTAGGTCCTCATTTAATATGTTCGAATGAAATATCAAAGGTGAATATTATCGTTGGTTTTACCCTTGTGATTAGGGTTGAAAGGAGGAGGTGAAAGTTATTGGATGTAAAATAAGTTCTTGGAAAGTAAAAGGTTATTTCAAGTGGTTTTTACCCTATTTGGGGTTTTTTACTATAAACATTGTGTCACTGTGTTCTTACTTTTGGTATGTATTACTTAATTAATATGTTATGTAATTTTATTTATTACATTGCATAATGTTTAACATTTAATGTTTTATGGTTTATGTTAATATTTAAGTGCATTAGTTGATTAAATCCGTAATCAATTAGAATCCTCAAATTCTAACAATTCCTCTCCACTTTTTGGTGTAATGACATTATTCATGGTGTCTTATTTGCTTCTATTTTTGGAGTGTAATTAATTTCAACCTAAAATGATGTGGAACTTGATAAGATAGAAAAAGAATTGCGTTGGAATGTAGCTGATTCAATGATAAGAAAGGTTACTATCAATTTCAAGTTGGAATGGTACTAAAAACCTAAGAATTATGATTGACCCTATTCCCAAATGCTAGTACCCCCTTTCATTAATTTCACTATCGATTTTATACATTAAATTTAGTATCACTTTTCACTAAATCAAATTATAAATACCGTCATTTACTATCAGCTATTATACATTAACTCCTAATACTAATCAAATATACCCCAATGCATATTGAAATTCCATGTAAATATTCTTCTAGATGAATCCTATTTTATCCTTGTCCTAATCCATGTTAACCACCTAAAAGTTAAAGCCAAATAATCCTTTATGCATAATTATTGTTTAATTCTTGGTTTAATCTAAATAATTATGATATTGTTAATGATCTAATTCAATCATATCTGATGCTATTCAAATCAAATCATAATAAGCCTTATTTGGAAGTAGTTTCAATGCATTCTCCACCACAAGAATATTGCAAACTAAATTAGATACTGGCCAAGTAATGCAACTCAGACCCCTGATCTAAACCATGTTAACAACATTCTCAAATATTGAGCACTTGCATAATGTAATGCGTTTACAATATGACACTTAATAAAATTATATTCCCTAATGATTCTCAAATAATATTTGATCAGCATAGAAATTTTCCAACAACCCACAAACAAATTTTTACAAAAAAGGTTGTTTCATGGTGAACTTTGAGTTACCAGATCGTCGGAGATTCTCCCCTATTGAGAGAAACTCTATTCAATATTAGTGCTCTACAATTTTATTTTAGTTGCCAGGTGAAAATACAACAAGGATGTTAAAATTTATTTTGCATGGTCACTATTACACCAAATAAATTATTTAATAAAGGTAATTGGAGTTTATATATTTGATAAAGTTAGTAGGAATAACAAGCTTTAAGCCCTCATATTATTCATAGGATATATTGTTACGTAGTTGCTAATTATTTCAATGGTTGTGTGCAACTTAATTATTTTGAATCGTCCACTTGATGTATTCAAGAAAGTCACATC
This sequence comes from Taxus chinensis, assembly GCA_019776745.2. Classification (NCBI taxonomy): domain Eukaryota; kingdom Viridiplantae; phylum Streptophyta; class Pinopsida; order Cupressales; family Taxaceae; genus Taxus; species Taxus chinensis. Next base: position 90,022 of record JAHRHJ020001455.1, read on the forward strand.
CGAATTGCTTCTTGCACTGGTTAACCTATGCAACCCATTTATGTTTGTATATTGTTGTCCAAAAATGAAATATTCGCATCGCTCTCCATAGTAAGGTAGAAATTTCACAATAATAACAAATCATACAATTTGTGAAATTGTATTTTGTGTCAGAGCAGGTTAAGGGATATTCGAGGAAAAAAGAGGAAGCAATTAGAAAATATTTTTGAAAAGAAAAAAACCCTCCAGAGTTTCCTTTGCGCACAACTGACAAGCCCCAACGCAAGCAATACCATCAAAAATTCCTCAAAACCGCAGATCTCAAAAAACACGTGCCAGAAAAACCATAAGAAAAAAATAACCTGTGGTATTCATTGCAATTTGGCACAAAGGTTGCCAAGGTAAACAATGTGTAATCTGTAACAACCAAAATAACCAAGATCAAATGAATGGAAGAAAATTGAAATAACGGTGCCAGTTTACGACTCAAAACCAGGGTTTTCATTCTCACCAAATCTCACCTGATAGCCATCTTTTTAGTGCATAAAAATTCTAGAATTTTTCTCAAAACCTCCAAATCCTGGAACTACCGTGGTCACATGTTTTTTAAAAGGTATGGTTTTTAGGTTATGAATGTTTAATTACAATTTGCTCTTTGTAAATACCATAGCCAAGCCGCTATAAGTGGCTAGCAAATCTTTAGTAAGCCAAGAAGTCAAGAGAGGTGAGGGGTCAAATCCCCCAAACACTCACCAATCATTTTAATTTGGCAGAAAATTTGACAGAACCATGCTAACTTTACATAAAAATTTGCAAACAAATTTAGTTCTAACTAACTAAATTTAGCATGAAAAAACCCTAATTTAGGGTAAAAATGTTTTTTCCTCCCTCTGCTTATTTTATCATTCTGAGACATTTTTTCAAAGGAGGATCTAGCCATAAATCATGGAAAAAATTCATTTTGAGCTAATTTTTTGCGATTTTTAGCATTTTGAGTCGTATTGGGCTCAGGAGGCCACTAGTCAACCCATAAAACAAAAAATGAATTTGCCTTCCATTCAATTTTTTCTAATTAGATTTTTGAATGTAATTACATACTGCTTTAGTATATTGTACTAATTTTAGGTTGCCATAGTCAACTGCAAACTTTGTAACTGCTCACACAAACTGGCAGAATTGTAATAAAAAATAGTATAAATTGGTTCTGTAACACTCACGAGATCCTAGATCTCATTCATAGCGTTCGGTATATATAGTACCTCTGGGAAGCGCTTACAGGTAAATCCATCATGAATACTATTGCACTTAACACCTAATATAGCTGCAACAACATCATCTGGGCATCGTCCCGTTAAATCGACAGGGAGTAATAAGGTCACATTGCACACACTATGAGCCATCCCATCCATCTGTGAACGATTGCAAGACATAAATCCGGACTGAGAAATTATCCGAGTATATAGCGAAGTTATACATGCGTATGAGGATATTTCTTTGAGCCGGTGTCAATAATCGCACAGACCCCATCAGTACTGTCTTGGTAGCACGTATTGAATTCTTTCACGTACGTTAACTGCCTCTTTCACGTACCGCCGGGTATATAGAAAGGGAGAGCTTCTTCCACGTACCGACCGGTATATCAGAACGTATATAGAAAGGTTAAGTATATCAGACTGATAGTATATAGATTGAGAGACCTAATACCTGGAGTGATAAGAGCCAAACCCTGTCAGTGATTTCTGCAAAATGGGCACCAATGCCCCCAAATTTTTTCTTCCAGATTCACAATTACTCAGAGGAAACAACTATGCTACATGGAAGACAAAAATCAAGACACAGCTTGAGTTTGAAGAAATCTGGACTATTATGACTGCAACGGTACTCTAACTAGATCAACTACTGATACAACACAACAATGACAATTTGTTAAAGAAGATCAGAAGGCCAAACTCATAATCTTGTTTGGAGTTTCTGATGATGTACAACCCCACATTCGAGATGCCAAAACAACAAAGAAGCATTGGGATAAATTACGCACAATATATGAGGCCAAAAACAAGAATGCATACTAAATTTGTAGATTCACGGTTACATACACTGAAGTTCAAGCAGAATGAGAAAATTGAAGCGTTCTTAATAAGAGTTACAGATTGAGGGATTTGGACTTCAGCCCTGGAGAAAAGTGGTCAGATCTATGTCTCATCCCATTGCTTTGATAGCACTCCCCTCTTCTTACTGCAGTCACAACACATGTGTCAGATATGACGGTTGGTTTTCAAGATGGTAAACCTACTACAACAAGAGGAATTCCAATGCAAATAAATGATGATGAAGAAGAAAGCATTTCTTCACATCACCAAAATGGAAAGGAAAAGGTAAAGGAAAACTTAAATCCTCAAAAAATTCCCAACATCCCAGATTTCAGTATTAACATCAAGGGGACACAACTCAACAGAAGAAGCAATGTCCAATTTGTAAAAGAGGACATGACTTAAAAATTGTTGGTACTAATACTTACAAGAAAGGTTCATCAAGCAAATCTGCATTCTCCATAACAAAAATCTAAACAAGGGACATTCTAACTACAATCAAGGGCAAAAAAAGGGGAACTGGAAAAGAAGACCCCATCAGCAAGGTAAACATTGCTGAGCAACAAGAACAGTCAAGACAATGAAGACTTCTTGTACACTACTCGATCAAGTGAACCATCGCACTGTCATCTAGTGATGTCTGGTATGTTGATTCGGGAGCCACTCGACACATGACTAACCACAGAGACTGGTTTATTCAATGAGGGACACACCATCGAAAAAATCATGTTTCGTTGGGAGATGATTCTTCATATACAGTTCAAGGATTGGGAATCATTTCTCTACCCCTTGGTTCATGCAAATGCAGACTATCAAATGTCCTATATGTCCCTGGGTTGACAAAAATAGTTACTTTCATTCAATCAACTCCTAGATCACAACCTGAGAAAAATTGAATTTGATAGTCAATCTGGAAAGAAAATGTGTTTGATTTGAGACAACATCAAGAGGCTCGAAAATAGTTGCAAAAGCCTCCAATGTGGGACAATGTTCCAACTTGATTTTTTTCCACAAAGATGATCAAGCACTTGTGGCTAAGAACTTTACCTCAGCACAGTTTGGCATGGAGACTTGGTCATGTCAGTTTCAAGTATCTCGAAACACTTCACCGGTGTAATATGGTACATGGATTACCATCTCTTCAGAAGAATACAAAAAAGTGTCCTCACTGCCTAGCATGAAAACAACACAGAGCTTCATTCCAAAGAGTACTTTTCGAGCTCATGGTAAGCTTGATCTAGTTCATACCGATCTTTGTGGTCCGATGCAGCCAAGTCATTATGGATTCCAGTACTTCATGCTTTGTGTTGATGACTATTCAAGAAAAATGTGGATTTTTTGTCTTCGCAAGAAAATTGAAGCTTTTGAAACTTTCAAAAAGTTCAAAGTGGCTGTTGAGAAAGAAACTGGTCATCACATCAGAACTCTCCACTCAGATCGAGGGGGGGGGGGGGGAATTCACCAGTGATGAGTTCAAGACTACCTACAAACTCACGGGATTCGTCGACAAATGCCTCCTCCACACACACCGCAACAAAATGGTGTTGTCGAGAGAAGAAATTGTACTATCATGGAAATGGTGCGATGCATGATCGATGATTCTGGACTTGCAAAGACATTCTGGGCAGAAGCAGCAAAGACAACAGTGTATTTGTTAAACAGAGCGCCCACAACTTCTCTTGATAGAATAACACCACAAGAAGCATGGTCAAAAAGGAAACCATCTATTGCACACCTCAGAGTATTTGGGTGCAAAGCAAGCATGCACATACCCAAACAGAACAGAAAGAAATTGGACATGAAGTCACAAAATCTCATCTTCATTGGATACAGTGAAGAGACTCTTGGGTATAGATTGATGGATCCTAAGACCAGAAAAGTCTACACCAGCAGAGATGTTGACTTTTTTGAGAAGGAAGCAGAGAACCCTCCTCTGGACTCACCTGATTTAGATTTTTCACCTATTGTAAAAACAAAGCTGATGTTCCCACAGATGATGATAGTGATGATGGGGATGATGGTGTTGATCAGATAGAACCATGACCCATGGGAACAGTTCAACGTATGCCCAAGTGGTGTACTAGCACATTACAAGATGCAAAAATGGATGCTCCACCGGATACATCCACCCGTGGACCACATACTCACAGTAAAGAAAGAGAAGAAGTTAACTTTGCTTTGATGAGTAGAGTTATTGAATCAGACGAGCCCTCTACAGTCCAGGAAGCCCTACAGTCAAAAGCTTGGAAAGATGCCATGGATTCTGAATATCAATCAGTGATGAAAAATAACACTTGGCAGCTTGTTGATCTTCCACCAGGGAAGAAACCCATTGGATGCAGATGGATATTCAAAACTAAGTACAAAGCAGATGGGATAGTGGACAAGTGCAAAGCAAGACTTGTAGCAAAGGGGTACGCACAAAAAGAAGGCATTGACTATGAGGAGACATTTTCTCCCACAGCTAAGATCAAAATGATCAGGATGATCTTTTCTCTAGCTACACAATTTGGTTGGAAAGTCCATCAAATGGACGTAAAAAGTGCCTTCCTGAATGGAGATTTGCAAGAAGAAGTCTACATGACTCAACCTGAGGGATATGTTGTACCTGGTCAAGAAGAAAAGGTATGCAGACTCAGGAAATATTTGTATGGCCTCAAACAGGCACCCCGGGCATGGTACATCAAAATTGATGAGCATCTCATACAACATGGATTTGTCAGAAATCCATACGATTCCAATATCTAACTAAAAAATCAAGGGGGAGAGATTGTGATTGTGGTTATTTATGTCAATGATCTAGTCATCACTGACAGTTCAATGAGGATGATTGATGCAATGAAGAAAGATGTTAACCAATCATTTGACATGACAGATCTCGGGCTTATGCACTATTGTCTTGGATTGGAAGTATGGAAGAAAGAGAATCATATCTTTGTTTCTCAGATGAAATATACCAAGACAACACTCGAGAAATTTAGGATGATGGATTACACACCAATTGCTACACCTATGGAGAACAGATTGCAGTTATCTCATTCAGATCCATCTCCTGAGGTAAATGCCACTCTCTATCGGCAGCTGATTGGGAGTCTCATTTACCTGACCTACACTAGACCAGATATCAGCTTTGCAGTGAGCTATCTATCCAGGTTCATGCAGGAACCCAAAGTTTGTCATTGGAAAGCAACAAGGTGCATTTTGAGATATCTCAAAGGATCAGTGGATCTTGGTCTAGAATACAAGAAGAATGAAAACTTCTTCTTGACTGGATATTTAGATTCAGATCATGCAGGCAACATTGATGATAGAAAATCCACTTCAGGATTTGTGTTCTTTATGGGATCTGGACCAATATCACGGGGAAGCAAGAAACAACACTTTGTTTCTCGCTCTTCCATAGAAGCCGAGTATCGTTCTGCAGGAGAAGCTATCTGTGAAGCGATATGGCTACATCGCATACTTGAAGGACTTGGAATACCACAGGACAAACTGACCACCATGTATGTTGACAATGAAGGTGTTCTCAAACTTGTTCACAATCCAGTTTTTCACGAGAGAACAAAGCACATTGAAGTACAGGTTCATTTCATACGCGAACATGTGTTGAAGCACAACATCCAGCTTCAGTTTTGTCCAATGGCTGAACAACGAGCAGATATTTTCACAAAGTCACTTGCACGTGACAAGTTCGAGTTGTTCAGAGCATTTCTCTCCTCATCTCTTCAGACAATGCACAATTAAGGGGGGGAATGTTAGGATAAAATTTATTATCCTAATATTTAATTATACAGTAATTATTTAATTTTATTAATTAAATAATAAATTGTTATTTTGTTATATGGTTAATCAACCATATTTGTCTATTATGCATACTGATATATTGTTTTCAACAATATATTTGTTTTTATGTAATTGTTTTTTCCTGGATGTTATTGGAAGCTTGTTTATTTGGCATTTGGTTGCACCTGTGAAACTTCATTCTTTATTTGTATTTGGCTATGCAATATCTATAAATATTGCAGCCTATTCACTGTAATTTTTTAGTTGATTGAGATTAATAAAATTACACAGGCTTCCGTCCCTGTTTCTCAATCTACAGTATAGTGCCAAGTCTTGGTCTAGATGATCCAAACACCTTCATTGTACGGTGTCAAGTCTTCTTCCAGATGACCCTTATGCCTCCGTTGTATGGTGCCAAGTCTCTAAATGTGATAAAACAAAAAGGATTTTCCTTCACTCTACTATGTAGAGCTATGACTAATCCAATGTCTATTTTTTTATGATGATCTCCTTTAACTCCATTACACAATGCTAAATTGATCTAGTGTCGCCAACCAGCTCAATAGATATAATGACCCTCCTTTGAAGTAAACGATTTGACGATTCATCCAACATACTAAGGCTTTGAGATCTATTTTTTCTCTGATGCTTTGTCATGTCCCTCGGATCCATGGCATCTTCAGGCTCCAACATGAGAATAAAGGTGCCAATTGGGCCTTTGTACTATTTAGTCAGTAAAAATATCCCCTGATATTTTTACATGTGCCTATTAAATAACAGGACTTAATTTCATCTTTCCGATAATAATAATCGGTCCTTGGTGAGTAATGAAGATGATGCCTATATTAGTATGATACAAGAGTTATTTCTCCTTTTACCTATATTAATATGATATAGGTCATAATAATGATCATTGTGCCCATAATAATACAATATAGGCCATCATGCTTATACAAATACAATATAAGCGTTCTTATCTCTCCATGCCTATTAAAATAATAGGACTCTAAAATAATGCCTATAAAATAATAAGATTACTTATAGTATTTTTCTCTATAATTTAAGCACAAACATGCCTTCGAGCTTCACCAGTCATTCTCCTTGGCTCAGGCTCAAATAATTGCTTCTTGGAGAGAATTCAGAGATTTTTCACCTATAGGACATATTAAATGCCTAAAATAGGCCTTGAATATTTTTTTCTCCCTGAATGGCCTTCATAATATTTTTCTAAGGGCTTATACTATTTCCTCCACCTCCCTTTTCTTTTATGCCTCCTCAGGATTTCCTTGAGAGAGGATTTTGTGTTTTAGAAAGGAGAGAGGTTGGATTCTATAGCCAAGGGGTGCCTAAAGCTATTTACTTTATATCTTATTGGCCAACTATTTGGCAACTAACTCAGTTAGCTAATTTGGTTTGGTCATTGAGAAGATACGAGGGAGCTCATGGAGTCGACTCCATGACCCTCACATTTGTTTCAAACTGATGGACATTGAATGGCTCGATAACTTTGTGCCTACCTTGTTGTGCTCGAGCTTACCTTACCACATACATTGATCGCTCCAAATAGACCTGCCACGTGCTCCACAACCCAAACTTGTCACTACCCCATCCACGGTGTTGGTGTTAGGTGTCCCTATTACTATTGATGATAGCCACATGTCACTTAGTTATTGGATACTGAGTCTCAACCATCACCCACATATCTTGATCTCTCTACCAATTCGGGGGGTTTTTTCAGGTTAATCCCACATGTAGTGGGAGTGGAGTTTGGGAAAGGCTTTATTAAGCCTTTTTCCAACATAAAAAATCATGGCTTGGGCCATGTATATGTGTATTTTTTTAGTCGATATAAACATGAGTAGCTCAACCATAACTCACCCCATAGCTTGACAATGCAATGTAATGTAACTACAATGTTCAACTCACCACTTGGCTCGACTGATTTGGCTAAAGTGTAAATGGGGTAGCTTGAGGACTTAGCATGTGGAAATATATATTTTCGATCGTTGACAAAGATGCCAATATTTAGTGTCGAAGACTAGAGGTCCACCTGAACTTGATCACCTTTACCTGATTTTTCCACTTTTTGTGACTTTTTAGTTGACCTTCTCTCGACCTGGAGGTTGCCAAACTTTGATCAGTCACATATTTCACGTACAGGATCTATTTTCTATGCTATTTTAGTCGTCAGAAAGATCACATAGTTGATTCCCCCACTATGATAATCTTAAGGGATTTAGGGAACTTCTCTCCTCCATAATGTCCGCCAGATCAAGTGCGTGGAGGAAAACATCGGAAAAGGCACGAGAAAAATAGTGAAAGTAGATATAAAGTTGTTGTATAGTGTTAGGTTGTGAACATTTAATGTTGTAAAATTTTGAAAAAATATAAAAATGTGTCAGGGTAAATTCATTTTTAGCTTACCTTGTGAAGAAATTATGTGTTTTAGAGAGAGATTACTGTGTGAGATCTGGGAAAATCAAGTGCAAATCTAGAGAATTTGTGGAGCAAATAGAATTACAGACATGAACAAGTGAAAAGGATATTTTAGAAGAGGAATTTTTGGTTGGGGTAGCATGGAATTATATTCATAAACTTAGAAGGCTATGGTTAGGTTTGCAGGATTAGGGAAAGATTTGAAGGAAAGAGAAATTGGTGTAAAAAATCAATGCCTAAACAACTGTAACAACAAATTTGGGATAATTGAAACACAAGGGGGTAACGTATAAGTTTGAATTTTTGTGCTAGAAAGGCACCCAAGAAAGAGACAACCACTTCACTACAGGGAAAAGGAAAGGGAAAGGGAAAGAAAAATCCTTTCGTGGAAGACTTGTAGGAAGAGTGGTATTTATAGATGCAGTACCCTGAAGGAGTATTGATGGGGAAGGAATGGGTATCCCATATATGTAAAATGGCTATTAGTGACTACAAACATTGTAAAAAAATCAATTCAAGATAGATCGAAAGAGATCATGTCTCGAAGATTGGAGAAAGGAATCTAGAGGGAAAACCCATATATGATGTTGAGGGAGAGTGTATTTTACAAAATGCATGGTTTCTCCAGTTGTATAAGCTCCCATATTTTTGAAATCCTTAGTGAATATACCAATTGTTAATGTCACACGTTCATGAATACTTTTTCTACTTTGTTGGAAGGAGGGTGCACTTAAATGAAGCACTATTTTATAAGTTTACTGGACTTCGAAGCATAAGTGTGGAACTCCCCTTAGACTTGGATGATGTTGATGAAGTAAAGAAGAATTCAAAGGAGTTCAACAATCTATAAGGGAGTTATGCAATGGAAATTTCAAAAATGGATTACCTCGTTTATCAAAATAGAAGCATACATGATTACTAAGTTGAATGGATAAGAGCCATGGGGCAAGAAAATAAATAATGGTTGTACATTGCTATGAAAATTACACAGGGAACAGTCTATAACCTTGTGGGATTTATAGTTGAAGAGATTATTGAAGATGCTCCCACAAGTGACAAAATTACTTTTTGGAATATTTTTCTAGTTATAATATTTTATGAGATTGGGGTACCAAATAGACCCCATGATAAGATATGGGAGTACCCTAAGGAATGTAAATACCTAGCAGAAAGGTTATCCAATTAAACCTGTGAAAATATAGCTCCTGCATACAAGGTTCATAGAGATTGGTACAAAAGGATGTGCGATGCATTTAGGGTGGAGTGGCATATTGCTAGTGAATTAGCCACACAACTAGAGGGAAAGGCATAATTTACTATGTATCAACACTTTTGCATTGGCCATTTTTAGTTGAAGTATAGAATGAAGATCCCTTGGTGTAAGCTACCATTTGTATTTCACAACCAAATATTTATAAATTACTGTTAATAAATTTATAGAAGCGACAAAATAATTATTGACATGGAGAAGGTGGACTATAAGAACCATACTTTGCGCAACAATCAAAGTGAAATGCATGGATATCTTGATCATACAGGTTATTACAAAAATTCATTAAGGGCTATGCAAAGAGTTTAACACCCCTGAAGGAACTGTTGAATTCTAAAGGAAAATTCTTTGGGGATGAAGTGTAACAGAAAGCATTTGAAACACTAAAGGAAAGGCTGGCCACTGTACCTACTTTTTGCTTTCCTTTATGGGACAAATTGTTTCATGTTCATGTCAATTCTTATGGAATGGTGATTGCAACTATATTAGCAAAAATAGGTGAAGGAATTATGGACCACACTATTTTTTTTACAAGGAGGAAGTTGGCACCTGCTGAACAAAATTATACAACTACTAAGCACAAATATTTTTCCATGATTTACGAACTACACAAATTCATACAATACTTATTACCAGCACCATGATATCTTCCCGATGATGGATGGTCTTTCAGAAGGGAAACTTTATTTGTTAAACAAGCATGTTTTGTAAGGGCAAATTTTCAGGTGGATACCGCTATTTCAAGAGTTTTAGTTCATAGTTGTTTTCAAACTAGGAAAAAGTAACTCAAGGCCTGATCATTTTTTGAGTATCAATTCTGGTGAGGATGCGTAGGGCATTGAAGAAACAATTTTGGATGCACAACTCTTTAGATTGAATCACGTGCCCACCAAGTTAGAAGATATTGCAATCTTTTTGTGCATTAGAAAGGTGCTTAAGGGAGTGAAGATGTTAGAGAAGAAGAAACTTACAATAAATGTAGCACCTTACTATTTGATAATTGGTGAATTGTAAAAACTTGTCTTTGATGAATTTTTGTCTCAGTGTGTGCTGGAGCATGAGCGCAAGGAAATTATGAAAGAAGCTCATGGTGGAATTGCAAGAGGTCATTATGTAGGAGATGCCACCATGCACAAGATTATAATTGCTAGATTATGGTGGGAAACTTTATATAAGGATGTCAAGAGTATGTCAAGGCATGTGATCATTTTCAACACCTTGGGAAGTTGGGAACCAGAGATGAGACGCCTTTGAGACTTATTTCTAGTGTTGAACCTTTTGAAAAATAGGTGATTGACTTTGTGGGTCTAATTTTCCCACCCCCACGAAGGAATAACACACACTACATTATAACATGTACAAACTATCTTACAAGGTGGGAAGAAGTAGTGCCTATAAAGGATTACACAATAGCTACAAAAATGATATTTTTGTGGGAGAATATTATCATCAGGTATGGATGTCTGTTTAGCTTAACAAGTGATAGGGGAACACATTTTTTCCGTGAGACTACAAAAATATTATTGGCTAAGTTTATGGTGGTACACCACAAGACAACACCCTATCACCAATAGGATAATGATACTATTGAGGCTTTTAACAAGATTCTGGGACATACATTGACAAAGATTTGTGATGTTGGAATGAAAGACTAGGATGATAAAGTATTTGTTGTAATTTGGGCATACAAGACTACTTATAAAAGATTGAACAAGGCCACACCCTTTTAGTTGGTGTTTGGCACAAAGGCCATATTGCATGTAGAATTCATAATGCAATCCCTGCATATTGTGCATGCAGGAGGATTGGATGATGAAAAAATTGTTGAAGAGTGCATAAACAAATTGATGTAGGTGGATGAATGGCGTGATATTTCTCGATGGAGTTAGAAGACATAAAGCATGGCATGAAAAACATATTCAGAATAAGGAATTTAAGGTTGGCAAGTTATTTCTTCTGTATGATTCTAAGTTTGTGCGCCACCCTAGAAAGATAAAATTTCATTGGTTGGGATCCATTGTCATAAAAAATATATTAGAATCGGGTGCTTGAAAATTATAGGCACTACATGGCACTTTATTTCCTAGTTATTTCAATGCGAGAAGGTTGAATCCCTACTATAAATAAGTCTTCTTGGTGTTATTAATAAGGCAGTATTTCCAATTAGATTAGATTTCCCTTTAATGTGTTTTCTTTATATGTGTTTCCTTTCATAATTTATATGATTTGTTAATTTAGTTCAGTCAACTGTTCTAATAAGTGTGTTTGTGCACCAGTAGTTGATTACTATCTAAGTGAATTCATGCACAAAGCAACATGCATATAATTAGTGTGGGGTAGATTATAAGCAAAAGCGTGTAGAAAAGAGTTGAGAGAGCTATGGTTCACAAAGGCCTAAGTACTAAAGGAGTATGTGTGTTGATGTTAATTTTGGTTGTTGGAATATAAGGAGAATGGTGATAATAAGGACAATACCAAAGGAAAATCCACCTAGGGTGAATAAAAATGCAATGTAATGCGAGGTAGGTAGTGACATGGGTAGCTACTTAGCATAAGGCATAGAGGTTGATGTACTTTGGCGCATAGAGTGCATGAAAGGAGGTTTGTGGTGTTGGAAGTATTTTGTGTGCTTGAAGATTATAGCTAGAACATGAAATGAAAGTACGATGGAAACTATGGAAAAGGTGGGAAAAGTTGAAAAACTGAATTAAATGTAGTTATACGGTGGTAGTTGGCAAGAAATAAATGTGGGTAAAATTTGAAAACCTATAAATAGAGTGTCAAGATAATCTCATTTTAACCTTACCTTACATCAAATTTGTGAATTCTTGTGTGTGACCTAGGGAAAACTTGAGAAATTTGGTAAAAAATTGGATGCTGAATTGAAGAATCTTGAACCAGAGTGTGAAGGAGGACACGAACATGTAAGGAGAGAGTTCCATAAGAAGGAATCCTATAGATTGACGGTGTGTGGTATGGATTTGGAAGGAAATGAGACTTATCTAGCTAGGGTTTTGAGAATTAGGACACAACATACATGGTTTAGACTAAATAATAGTAGTTTTGTACCAAGGTTTAATGAAAATATACTTAGAATAATAGGGTAGAGTAAGGAAAAAGGTGAGAGGTTGAGTTTTCATGACTGAAATAGAACCAAAGAATTCAATGACTGCATCACTAAAGAAGAAAGGGAAAGGGAAAAATAAACTTTGACACCTAACATAGATGTTTAGGAAGAATGGTACTCAAAAACGTAGTACCTCAATGGAGTATTGATGAGAAGGGAGTGGGTATCTCATGTCAAAATCATGGTTGTGAGTGAATACAACCATAAGACAGATTTGATAGTGCATGACATGGCGATAGAAATTTTTCATCTAACAGAGGAAAGAACCCCAGATGATATGCATGTATATGATGAAAAGAGGAAGAGGTTTTTAGAGAAGGCAGGGTTATTGTAGTTATATGATCTCTCATTCTTTAAGAATCTAGAGAGATTATATCAATTGTTGATGTTACACATCCACTGAGGACTTTTTATTCTTTTTAAGAAGAAGGATGTGCATCACCATGCAATTAATTGAGAAATATACTAGTTTGATTGGTATGGGGAATGCATTTTATAATGACTTAGCCAATGACATTGAGGTGAAGAAGACTCCAATGGATTTTTTCATATAAGAAGAGAGGGTGCATGAAAAATATTGTTAATATTAATGATCCTATCATAAGGATGGTCACACACTTACTCATAAATTTGAATGGTCAAGAAATATGGACGCAAGTGATTAAATGTTGGCTACATGTATGTAAGAATATATCAGAAGGAACAATATATAATATTGCCTCATTTATAGAAAAATAAATCATTCAAGTTGTACACAATGGAGACAAGATTATATTTGGAAATGTTTTATTAGTAATAGTATTCTCTTAGATTGGGGTGCCCGATGGGCTGAATGAAAAGATATGGGAATGTCCTGAAAATGATCCCTTCCTTACAAAATGGTTTTCTAGCATACAAGGTGCACGTGGATAAATGGTATAAATAGATGTGTGATGTGTTCGGTGCAGAGTGGAAAATTCTAGCCGAGTTGTCTACTATTTTAGATAGAATTTCTAAGTTCACAGTCTATCAATAGTTTTGTATTGGGAGATTTATATTGATTGATTGTAGTAAAAATCCATGGTGCAAAGACTAGTTTAATTTTACAACACAATACTTTAAAGGATCTATGAATAGGTTTAAGGAGGCACAAAAATTGAGACTTGATCTAAGAAAATTGTATAAGGAGCACCATGAGATGATTTAAACACTTGTTAACCCCAAGAAACACACCTATGAGGAGAGGTATGTAGCAGAGAGCATCCATTTGTACAAATCGGTTATATTACTAGTGGCCTCCAAAATGGAAGAAAGAGTATATATTTATCGAAGGCCCTAGTTTTTTGATGGAGGATGATGCGAGTATTCCTAAATAACCCTCTATGTAGAAGAAAGTTAAACCAAAGAAACGAGGGTGTGAAGAGACTCCTTCTATTAGTGGAAGTGAAGGGGGAGGTAAAGATAAGACCCCTATTTCAAGCACACCCATAGGGAGACATCCAAACATAAGGAGGCAGGGATAGACACATATGTCATAAGGCATCCTACAAGAGGAATATGTCTAATAAATAATAAATAGAGGATAGTACGTAGCTCATAATTTGAGGAGATAGAAATCCTGAAGGAAGAAGAGGATGAGAGTGAGGAAGAACTAGAGGTAAAGTAAGTCCACATGTATACACGGTGGATGAGTCAAGTGAAGAGGACCAGAGCTTGCATTTTGAGGACACACATGTTATGGAGATAGATAGAGAATAATAAGTTGGGGCACATGATACGTGGGCCACATGTGACAAACTAGAGCTGACAATAGAACATGAGGTTAGGCACACTCTCGACCCTGAGCTATAGTAAAAATTAGAAAAGAAGGTTGCGGAGGTTATGGAACATCTAGTGGTGCATTAGGTGGCATGTAGTACAGAGGAAGGAAAGAGTGAAGAACATGAAGGGATAGTGGGTGGAGAATCAAACCTTGTTGTAGGTTTCCCTATGGGTGTTCGAGGAAAGAGTAGAAGACCAAGGTACATCCCACATGGACCAATAATGTAGTACATTGAAGATCCCAACAAGGTTTTACATGTTAGGTATCAGACCATGATACCTTCAGATCAACTATTTTTTTGGTCATTATTCAATAAGGGGGATGTGCTACCATGCACAAGGAAGATGTTATCTTAGGTGCTTTAGTCACATATCAAGGAGTCAGAATATAAGGTGAGAACCCATTCATTACTAGATACCTATGAGAAAGCAACCTCTAAAGAGATGTATCCGATAGTTGATTCCCAACAATTATCAGATGAGAAAGTGTGTAACGTGCTTAACAAGCTATCAGTGGAGGTGGGTGCCCAATTATTTGATAAGAACAAAAATATATGGTTTATTCAAAGGGAGATGGATGACAAGAATAGAGAGATAAGATAAAGGTAAAGAGTGATAAAGGAGAAGGAAAACATTTTTGCTTAGTTAAAATAGGAGTTAAGGGAGGAAAAGGGGTAGATGGGAATGATTTATAAAACAAGAATAATGCATAGTTGATGTGATCTTACTGGTGCTCCTAGATATGGCCCTTCCTAGTAAAACCAAGTATGAAACTACTTTCCATAGTCTAGAGGATTTAATGCGTATAATAAAAACTCAACATCCACCTCTTGCATTGGAACTTGTAGAAGATGTATTGGTGAGATAGAAGCAGCATGAAAAAGAACAAATTGAAATCACCATTACATAATACAATGAATTAATTGGATTAGTAAAGGCAACATCTCACATGGTAGAAGTTGTCTACGAAAATTGTGAAGATAGGAATCATGAAGTGAGACTAGTTGTTGTAAAAGATGAGGCAGATCTTAAAGAGTTTCAGGCCAAGAAAAAAGGAAATAGGGTGGAATGAGAAATAATATTGGAAAAAGTTGAGAAAAAGTGGGAGGCAATTGATTCGTTGAGGGCTTCAATGAAAAATAAATTAAAGTAAATTTACCCATAAGTTATGAGTAGGATGGGCATGCTAGATGATGCAAGAAAATATTTGGAGACTCAGGTTAAAATGTTAAAGGAAAAGGATTAGGATCTTACTTTTGAAGGGTTTCCTACCATTATAGGTGATTCCTTTACTCAAGAAAGTAGTGAATTAGAGGGGTGGAAGATATTAGAAGCATTAGTGAATAAGATATTCCCCTTCCTTTTTACACAGTAGAACTTGGATTCTTTCATTATTTGGCATAAGCCGTACAGATATTTTTTCATTCTTTGGTTATTAAAGAATTATTTATGCCATTATTTACATGATCAAGTAAAGTTTTTCCAAGGACAGAAAACATACCTAGTGTGGGGTAATGTTGGGCACTAAAAAATGTCTATGTATTGAAGTATAAAATGATACATGAGTGCGTGAATAGGGCTACAGAAGAAAATCATGGGATATGAGTACACTGGAGAACAGGGTTTGCACACAGAACATAGAAGGAGATGCACATGAGGATCTTGGAAAAAGGTAGAAGACTTAGTGATTTTTTGGTATATGGGGCTAAGTATAGACATGGAGTATGCGAACACATTAGTGAGGATTGGGCAGTCAGGAAGAGTCTATTTTTAAGGAAAGAACTTACAGTTTGAACATGTAGAATGGAGCTAATAATAAGATTAGAACTAGAGTTAATTATATATGATCTATTATTAGGTGAAGACTTGCATGCTTCTTAGTTACTTTTGTAGCAGTGGCGCATGGCTATTCTTAATATGTAACCTATTTTGAGAAGTGCATGGGTTGTGAAGGGCAAGTCCCCACCCCTATATATATATGTATTGATTTGTGTGGTTTAGAGAGAGAGACATGGTGTGCTTTGGATATGTACAAACTTTATACTGTTAGTATGATGCGCGTATGAATTTGTGATTTTAACTTATGATGTATTCAACTACCATATGTGTTTTGATGGAATAATATAATGGATTGTTATGGTTGGATATTGGTTGTTGATGTATCTATTACTTGTGATTATATTTCGAGTTTGATACTAATTTTTATGTAATCTATATGTTTATTTTATTATGTGTGTTTATAATTTTGAGCTCAAGAATCTATTTTTAAGAATGGGATATACACTTTAGGATTTGGTTATTATGAACATGCATGTTAACACTATGGTAGGGCAGTAGCAAATAGGGACCTGGTACCTGTACATGCTTTGGGTGAGCCCTCAGATCTTTCTGAGTGATGTGCCAACATGTCCAAGGATTTTTAGTGGGAAAATAAGACTATAATCCCTAATGAGGAGGGGAGGATTTATATAAGTTGTAGTGTAAGTATTGGCCAGAATGTATGGAGCTCCCTGATAATGTGTATAAGGAGCAAGGAAAGTAGACGTGTCCATATAAGGGTATTTTGAGTACATATGTAGGTAAGGTGGAAAAAAACTAGGATATGGATTAGTGGGCATAAAACTAGGGAATGTCACATTGCTCTAAGTAATGGAATTTGAGAATGCACTTTTAGTCATTCCTTGCATAGGAAAATCGCGAGATGGATGAGGACCCATCCCTAGTGTTTCAGACCACATTAGAATATAACCCAGGTTTGATTTGACTAGATAACCTTATTGCACAGGATGTTGCATTGGTAGGGGTGTACCCTTTGTTTTCAAGGGGATACCCCATGTTCAACCCTATTGCATAAGTTGGTTGTGAAGTTTGGTAGCTTTCTAGTTCTCTAATCCTCCCTATTAAAGTAGAAATAACATCATGAGGAGAGGATTAAGTAACTTGTTTGGGTGTCTATTGTGTATGGTTTGGTTGGGAGAACAAGTGATGCCCCGTTATAATTTGTTTTACAATTTCATTCTTGCTTTCCATGAAAATAATGGTTTCATGATTTTTGACCGATACTCTATTGTTGAAAATCTTAGAGGTATGAACCCTTCTAGATCAGTTCATTCCCCATTTCAGGCCTATCCCAATCCTTGTAGGGATCATGTATGTGGTCTTAACCTTTCCCATATGTTGAAGAGATGAAAACAATCTCACAAATTTCTTTTAAGACAATGTCTTTCGAGGTGGATCTTTTAGTAGGCTTAGGAATGGCTATTTTTAGCCTTTCTGAGGCTAGTGCATATTCTTTAGATTATATTTGAAGTCCTAAATTAATCAGGGAGGTGTATTAATGAACCAAGATCATTGTATAAGTGATTTAGGAAGATTTAGGAAATATTTGGAGATTTAGGAGCAAGTTCAACAAAAGTGGGTTTTTGAGGCCAAAGGAGCTTGCACTATGAAAAAACACATGAGCTTTGGAAGATGATTCTAGGAGCTCCAGAATGAGTTGGAGGTCAAAAAAAATATAAATGGAAATATGATTCAATTCTCTACATGGTGGTACTTTCATATTTTTCTCAAATCCCATGCATTTCTTTCCATAACTCATTCTTTACAGGCACAACTAGTGATCCTGAAAAGGAAGGCCATTTTTGGAAGGTTTCAATCTGAATCAGACATTGAGACCCATCCCATTCTTCTTAAAATTTATTTTTTAGTCAAATTCATATAATTAAGTTCCCAAAAAGGTCCTCTGGGAGCTCCTGACAACGTCATTTTCAAGCTCCTCTCCAAGGTACAAGCTTCGTCCTTAGCCAAACATTTTAGTGCCACATGGCAGTATGAGGCTAAAGTGCAATTTTTGTGTCCCTTTTTCCCTTTCCAAGGGGAAAATGGGACAAAAAAATGCGCCCCCCCACCTTAGACCTCATGGACCCACCACATGACCCTGGGAGGCTCCGATAAGCACTTTTTGCCAAATTTCTAGCCCCCGCTCCATGCCATGCATGCCCGCCACTTGTCACCATGGGGATAAGGTGAAATTTTTTGTCCCCTTCATCCCTTTCTAAGGGGACAAGGGGGACATAAAAAAATTGTTTCCCCCACCTTTCTCTCACCAGGTTCCTCACATGACCAAGTTAGCTCTCGGGTGCTAAAAATGAGCCCTTTCCTCTATCTCCTCCACCTTGTGCATGCATGTTCCACTTTTCTCCTAGGGATAGGGTGCAAATTTTGTTCCCATTTATCCATTTCCAAGGGGAAAAGGGGGATAAAAAATTCACCTCCTCCCAAAGCATAAAACCAAGATATAGCCATTTTTCCATCTCCCCCCATTTTTCTCTGTTTCTACTTGGAACTTTCAAATTTTTTTCTAGAATCCTCCACCTCCATTTTTCCTCTTGTATTCATCCCTTAATATTTCCATGATCACAAAATAATATTTCCATAAAAAAATTGCAAATTTTTAAAAGGCTCCAGGTACATTTTTTTCAAATTGACTTCGTAGCCCAGAAAGGAAAAATATTCATATCTTGCAAATTGGTGCACAGATTGAGGTGGGGTTTTTTCATGTTCTTCATCATTCCATAGATCCTTTGAGAACACAATAATATAACAATGAAATGCATTCCAATAGTTTTTTATGGTGAAAAAACCTGACTTTGTGCCCTTGATTTCCTAAATTTTTATTTCCCGTTGTTTTAATGATCAGATCAAGTTGAAAATTTGCACGTGAGATCGTGAGAAAAAACCTATCCCATCGGAAGTAGTTTCATTGAAATCTGAGGTGTGGAATGAACCAATTTTAAAAATAGTAAGTCTCTATATGAGAACTTACTATAAATAGTAAACTCTCACAGTGTGAAGGGAAAATTTTCAAAGAAACACAGGGAACAATCAAAGCAACAAACAAGTGTCAGAAGGTGAAAAAGTGAAAAATATATTTACTAAAAATAGTAAACTCCCATTCCAAGTATAGAAGGTGCCATAGTGTTCAGCCATGAAATTCAAATTTTTAGGCCTCGAACCAATCTTATCTCTCTCATCTGAGTACTCAGGTGTGGGGGACAGTGATGTCACCCACATGGATCTAGAAGATCTCAAGGATCAAATGCTTGGAAGACCTAGAGACTAGTGGAGGACAAGGTTTTCATGAGTGGGTTGTATGTGATAGGTGGACATCCAGTGTCAGTGTAAAAGTGTAGAATTGGTGTTGACATGTTCTCATCACTATGATCCAGACACCCATACCATTCGAAGATAGATGATAACTCATCCTAACAAGTTCTCACCTCCCAAGGCCATCTCTCACTCATACAGATCCCAACTTGGAACAATATGACCCTTATTTCAAGATATGTTGCAACAAGTGAATGGTCCAAAATAGACTCTTACCTTAAGTGCTTCGCACTTGGTTCATGGTTAAAGTAAGTAATAAATCCTTCATGAGTTCTAAAGTCTCTCATGCGGAGTGAATTTCATGAAGGGTGTTTAGATGTGATCATCCTCCCCACTCAAATGATGAGAGAAGAAACCATGAAGGAATTTCAAGATTGGATGGCCTTATTCATGCTCATGATCATTGAAGGCAAGTAGAGAATTGATTGGGGAAAATCATCAGTGACAACTTGCATCATCAGTTTCTCCAGGTACCAGTCTCAAATAAGTTCACCATGACTTCATACTTGGTATACTCTGTTGCAAGCTTGAGACCATTTAAAGGGTTGTAAATTACTCAAAATATCTCCCAGAAGGCTCTGGACATTTGAAAGATATCCATAGTTATCTTGAAGGAGAGAAACTACATTTCATGAGGGTGAATGATGCATTCACCATGTTTTCCATTAGAACACTAGAGGGGAATCCTCACTCAAGGTTTTCCACTAGCTTCTTTGATCAAAAGGTATATATCATATCTCATTCAATTTTCCAGTTTCTCCTACATATGAGTATCTAGTTTCAATCTTTCTCCTGCTAAGGATACCATGGTATCTCAGCGATAAGATGTATTGTTCGAGCTATGTAGACAACTTCCCCATGTTCACAGTAAGCTCAAGAACCAGAAGAGGAAGAATGTCTCATTTCCCATCTCACTTGGAATCTTCACTTGCAAGAGTAACAGTGATGTTGCACACCTGGAAGACACCTTCACACCTCTGAGTTTGTATTCATATACCCTAAGGGTAGACTTTGACATCTGAACTGATCTAGACACTTTTCACCTCCCTTAGTCATATCATGTTCCACAGATTGAAGATTATTGGGTGAATTACATAGATGATTTTGATGTTAGGGAAAGAGACCACATGAGGATGACCATCAGGAAAATGAAAAGATTCAATTTTGACTGGTATGAAGAAGGAATTCAAGATGATGGACACAAATTTGTATGATCTGAATATCAAAAGTAAAGGCCTTCGCCCCTTCCACAGGTGACATGGAGTGTCTGTGAATCAGGAGATATAAGTGAGTGGACTAAGGTTGTCATCAAAAGATCAAAGGAATGGTTCAGAAAGAAGAAGGTTTCCTCCATTGCATCAGGGAATTTCCCCACTCTTCAAAATAGGCATCCCATCATTCCTTCTTCAAAGGTCATGGAAAATGCTTATGGCTTAGTTCATTTTGGAGAAAGTTCAAAGTGCAAAGAAGTGGACTCAGAAACCCCCTACTACAAGAGATTACACAAGAAGTTAAGACCAATAGATGTTCCTATGGTAGAAATGGAGCTTAGGGGAAAGTGATCCAGTCCACCTTTCAGTCCCTTAGCATCCCAGAGCTTCCCACCTTTCACTGCCACTCCTTACTCCTCTTGCACAAGATGTACCTTCTCACCCTGAGAAATAAACAAAATCATGCCATTAGTTTCCTGAGAGCCGAATGAGATGTTTCCTTGGATGAAAGCAATGATTACAAAAGAAGCTCGTGTAGTCCAGTAGGTGACAGTCCCTAATGTTTCAGCGATGTCATCATTGGTCAAAGGGAAGAAGAATTTTTTTTCTCAAGCAACTTCTCACTTTTTTAATGGTGCTACAGGAAATCAGTATATGGAAGTAGTCTGGCCAAGGGTAATCAAGCCCACTGAATAAATGACCTCAATTGACTATGAGATGAGACACCATTTCCCTAGGCCCAACAACTCATGAGGGAGATGCACATCTATTTCAAGGAGTCTTCCACTCCTCCTCATGAGGAATCAAGGAGTACAAAGAGAAGATTGATCAGTTGGAAGACCATGTGTGAACACTCTCCTTGTATGTGCAACATTTCATGGACCTGAATGATTCTTCATCTCTTCCAATTGAAGAAGTTACTCCCATCAGTATAGCTTTGATCTAGATTCCATTTGAAAACATAGGGTTTCACCATATAGGGATGAGCCAGTGACAAATGGGTGAACAAGATCATGGAGAAAGGGAAAGTATTGCTTCCATAGATGATCTCACTATACAGGTACATGTGTGCCACTCTGCCAACAAAGTTTGGATGACAAGGGAAGGATTGAGAAAGGAAAAATAACATTGGGATGAGGTACATCCACTGGTGATTGAAATGGGAGAGGCTCATTCTCAGGTGTTGGTAACAAGGAAAGTTTCCAATTCTCCATCTGAGGATTTTTTGCATGTTTGGGAAAGGAATCTTGTCTCTTGATATGAAATGTTGAATTATGATATTGATGAGTTGGAATCAAATGAGGAGAGTGCTTCTAAGATGCAGGACAATGTCAACGCTAGGATACAGAAGCTTGGAGTGCCCTCCATTGATGAGATAACCTCAATAGATGAATTATTGAATCCATTTGAGGAATATGTCTAGAAATAAACCGAGGGACCCTTTTCTTTCAATGAAGATACACTGGAGTCTCTCTCTGAGATCAGAGCCAAAATTTCAAACATTGCAAAGAAACATCAGTCATGGTTTGCTAAAAATAAGAACATGAATGACATCTTGGATGATTGAATCGAGTCCCTGAGTTGTGTCCACATTCCTCAAGTGAGAAAGTTGCACCTGCGACAGCCTGATATAGTAAAGAGTTCAAGGGAGTGGAAATTTTTCCAGTTGAGCTTGGATAAGGATCAATCATCAGATAGTGAAAAGAATCAACAAGGGCGGCATCTTCATCAGACTAGTTATCTCTCTTCTTCTTTCTCTCTCTTCTCCACCCCTTCCCCCTCCTCTTTCATGTTCTATTTCTTCATTGGGGGTTGCACTTTTCACTTTTCCTATTTTTTCCTATTCATTTAAATGTGACTATAGTAATATTGTAATAAGTCACCCGTAATTAATAAAAGGTGACTTAACTCTATTCCTAGGAAGAAAAAGAGTTGCATGTTGTGAGGGACAAATAAAAATTCATGTGGGGGTAGGTGAAGAGTCTTTCCAAAGTCTATAAATTGTAATGACTTCCCCATTCTTAAGGGTTGTCAATTTTGTATGTTCAAGAGTAGATAACTACTTGTGAAAAGAAAAAGAGATAGCTATTTTCCTCTATTCTCCTTCTCATATGTTCTTCCATTCCTCTCAATGTACAAATTTTCCAAAATGTCAATAAAGAAGAAAGGAGTTTCTTGCTTTTCTTGATGAGGGAATTAATGAGACTTTGTGTTCATAATTCCATCTTGTCTTGGTGTTAGTAACAAGGTTGTTTTCTTTCTAATTATGTGTGATGATATGATCTGATTAATCTTTGTAGGCATCTAATTTTCTACCTGTGATATTAATCCCCCTCCTAATTTCCCACTCCCTTTTCCCACCTACTCAACAAATTCCTCCCTTGTAAGAAATTGCAAGCATTTGCCGCACGTTCAGTGGAGTGTTCATATTGGATCCCTGGACCTCTAGGCCAACCAAATATTTCATTTTCATTCACACATAATAAATGGAGCTGCCCCATTCAAGTAGAGGGACCTAGTCCCAGAGCATTGGTGGAAATCCACCAATTTGTCTAACTGAAAAAATTTATCTCCAACAATTTTTTTGGCACCCACCATGGGGTAGACTTGGCATATTCTGCACCCAAATATGAATCACAAAAATACAAAAAAAATCAAATATCCCAAAAATAAAAAAATGGAATTTGAAAAGTCATCAAGCCTTATGTCTCACACCAATGGCTATTCCTAGTAACCCTCCTTTCTAGAGACCTGAACTGTTTTTTCACATCCAAGAAGATATCATATCCGACTTGAGGGAAGCTATCTAGCACAACAAAGAAAATTTTGCACACTACTTCATAGCTACAAGTGTGTTAGATCTGAAGAACAATGTGTTGAAGAATTATAAAGAGCGAGACAAGCCCAAGTGCAAAAAAGGAGAGCTTAAGAATCCCAAGTCTACAAGCTGGCTGATCACAGATACACCAGGTCCTAGAGACAAGGAGGAGATATTGACCCCATCTTTGAAGAGCTCCAAAGAAGGAAAGAACTAGTCAGAAATTCAAGGCACTCCCTTCCTCCCAAAACTTCTCTCACTAGTGGTCCAAGCGGTGTCAATCCATTGGACATAGAGTTTCCAAACCTCAGTGAGGATTTTAAAAACTTTACTGAAGTAGAAAAGCTAAATTAGAAATGAAGCAAGAGCAAGAAGTAGAAGCAAGAGTCATAAATTGAAGTAGAAGTAAGAAAGAAAGAGAAGAGGCAAGAGCAAGAGCAGAAGGAATCAAGAGAAAGGGCTGAAGCAAAAGCGAAAGCCATAATGGGTGAACAAAGAGAGACCTCAACCAATTGTGCCATGGGGTAGGAAACATGGGCCCACTTTACTCCCACTTCCTATTCATGAACTACCATGAGGTTTGAGAAAAATATTTCTAAATTTAGAGGAGATGGTTCATAACTACCAGAAGAACATGTGGCAGCATTCATCACTGCTTGCGTTGTGCTAGGAGTTGAACATGAAGATGTGTCTAGTCAGATTGTTTATGGAATCCTACAAGACAAAGAAGTAGAATGGTTCTACCTCCTACCTACTAGATCAATCACCTATTGAGATGATATCAAAACTACTTTTGAGGACATATTCAAGTCCACAGAATACTTCTAGGACCTCTTGGTGTAATTGGTACAAATGAAGAAAGAATCCAATGAGACCATGAGGGATTTTGTAGCTAGATACAATAGGTTGGTCAAGAGGATAACTCTCAAAGCTATGCCCTCTGATGATAATGTAAAAATATTCTTCATAAATGCTCAGCTACCTGAGGTTGGGTTCATTCTCAGAAGGTCCCTACCTATAACTCTAAAGGAAGCTCAAGACTATGCCATTGATACAGAGGATGATCCAATTCTATCTAGTAAGGTAAAGAATCCCAATGGAAAACAAAAGGGTCAAAGTTCTAGTTCCATTCCCACATACCCCATGGTACAAAAGTTAGCAAATGATATAATTTCTCTCAAGAAACAACTTACTCAAAGCCCCATGAGAAATGTTCCAAAGAAGAAAAATCTCCCAAATAGGAAAAGGATTTCTCCACCTCATTGCAGACTTTCCCTTGAGGCACCCCCAATCAATGCAACATGTGATGTATAAAATGAATAAGAAGAAGTGGAGGAGCTATAAGAAGAAAATGAAGATGAAATTTCTTGAGATTGAAGAAGTTGAAGACGATGCCCAGGTTAGTTTCCTTGAGTATTCTCTTGGAGATGATGAGGATGATGATGAAGAGGCACCAAGCTTCTCATGTGCCGTATTTACCCACTCCAGTCTCAAAAGGGAGCTTCCTCCTTGGTGACTGCTGCAAAGAAGAAAACAAAGGATGATCCTCAGGTGGTAGTCCCACAAAACAAGATAATCAGTAGAGGATCCCCATTCTCACCATCGATGGAATCAAAAAGGAGAAACTAGACCCAATAGCAAGCAAGAAGCAAACTTTCATGACAAGTAAGTCCTCTGTGTTTCCCCTAGCTCTAACCCCTACATCTAAAGCTAATCCTTCATCTAAAGATAATCCTGCAAAATCACCTAATGCCAAACCAAAATCAACCACTCCTTCCAAACCTACCTCTTCATCCACTAAAAGTGCTCAAGCTTCCAAAGTAGCACCACCCCCACAGTGTAAAACTTCCACTACCCTAGAACATCAAGTTCACCCACCTCATCTCCGTTCGATATCATCGAACATGTGAACAAAACCAAAGTTTAGATTTCTAAAGGTGAATTTTTGCAAAGAAACCCGGAGCAATTTGAGAGGCTCGTCAATTTTATCAAGGGTGGTAGCTCAATGCCCAACACTACAAACCCCAATCCTAAGGGTCTACTACCAACACCACCCATGCCTCCTACACAAAACATGCTTGCACTGAGTGCATCTAAAACCAATAAGGTGGAACCCTTCTACCTATCCCTCTTGATCAAAGGCCACCAGTTAAATAATTACATCATAGACTCAGGAGCCTCAGATAATGTCATGCCCATCAAAGTTGCCAATGCCTTAGGACTTACTCTGACATGAGAAAATGGATCTTGTTACTCTATGGAGTCTAAAGAAGTGCCACTGGTGGGAAGAATCAAAGATGCTCAAGTGGCCCTAGATAAGACTTCCCAGACAAGAAAGGTGTTTCTCATAATCTTGGTGGTGGACATCCCAAAATATTTTGGTATTTTGTTGAGTAGAACTTCTACAGAGACCTGGGTGGTGAAATACAAATGGATTGGTCCTCTACGACCATTCTAGTGAGTGGTGAAATGAAGAAGTTATTACCCATGTGGAAAATGAAGTACATAGTTCAAAAGTATGAGGATCCAAGAGCTAACATCTTGTTCCAAGACAGTGGGATGGGTAACTACTTCCTCACATCCAAAAGAGATGATAATTTTCCTCTCCTCACTGAAGATGAAGAAGATCAATTGTGGACCATGGAATTTGATGGAATCCATTCCAGTGTAGGGTCTAGAGCTGGAATTGTCCTGACCTCTCCCTCGGGTGAGTTCTTTCCATTTGCATACAAGTTACAATTTGAAAACACCAACAACACTAAAGAGTATGAATCCCTTCTCCTTAGAATGGATGTTGTCAGAATCCATGGGTATCAAGAACTAAAATGCCTTGGCGATGCTGAAGTGATTTTCAAACAGGTGAGAAATCAGTATCAGGTCAAGAACCTGAGACTTAGGAACTACAGAAACTAAGTTTGGGATTGCATTGAATCTTTTGATGTTTTCTCCATTCAGGAAATTCCTCACAAGAAAAATAAAAAATATAAATCTCTTGCAGTCTCAGCTTCTTTGGTGACTCCACACCCATCCTTCAATAAGGAAAAAGTGACTGTCGAAATGGTGTTCAGACCAAGTGTGTCAAAAAATTCAAATCATTGAAAATTTTTCAATGATGATAGTCATCTCCTCTCTTTCTTGGAGCAAAGAGACAACTTCAGTAGTCTCTTCTATGAAGGGAAGTGAATAATCCACATCAGGAGTCAGTGGTAGAAGAGGAAAAGGAAGGAACAGATGGAGTTGACTTAGAGGGGGTAATCAGGCTCAAAGGAAACAAGATCCCAAAAGGTCTTGTGTCTCTGTAGGACTTGTTTGACAAGCATGACAGGTTCATCAAGGAGAGAGAAAAAGAGTCATCATGGTGTACTGTTGAATTTGAAAAAGAAAATATTGGCACCACAGAGCAACCCAGGATGGTGAATATTGGAAAGTGTTTCTCACCTGAAGAAAAAAGAAGGTTCATCTCATTATTGAGGAAATATTTTGATGTCTTGGCATATTCCTATGATGAACTCAAATCTTTCCAACCCAAGGAAATGCACCACTCTATTCCACTAAATCCTGAAGCCAAGCCTTTTAGGAAAAAACAACACCCATACAATCCAAAAATTATGGATACCATCAAGGAGGATGTGTTGAAAATTTCTAATACAAGGATCATCTTCCCTATCCACCACTCCACGTGGGTAGAAAACATTGTCCCTCGATGTGAAAGAAAAATGGGGAGATAAGAATTTGTGTAGAATTATGCAACTTGAATCAGGCCTCCTTGAAAGATAACTACCCATTCCAATCATGGACACATATCCTACAAGCAAGTCACAGGGTCGGAAATGCTCTCATTTCTTGATGGTTTCTCTGGATATAACTAGATTGAGGTGTCAGAAGAAGACAAATCTAAAACAACCTTCACAACACCTTGGGGAACTTTTGTATATAGCAAAATGCCTTTTGGTTTGATCAATGTAGGGGAAACCTTCCAAAGAGAAATGGACCTGGCCTTCAAGGACCTCAAGCACTACATCATAATCTATCTAGATGACCTCACAATCTTCTCAAAGAAGTGAGGAGATCACATAAAACATCTTGAACAAGTGCTCATCAGATGTCGGTAGCACAAAATATCTCTAAATCCAAAGAATTGCATCTTTTGGGTTACTGAAGGGAAACTCCTTGGAAACATTGTGAACAAGGAGGGGGCTAAGATTGATCTAGAAAGGATAAAATAAATCCAAGAATTTTCCTTTCCAACAAGAAAAAAGGAAGTTCATTCCTTCTTCAAAAAATTCAACTTTCTCTGGGGCTTTGTCCCATAATTCGTCGAGTTGACCAAGCATATCACTGTCATGATGAAACCCCAAGAAAGCTTCAAATGGAACAAGGAAGGAAAAAGCATTTGAGGCAATCAAAGAAGCAATAGAAAAATATCCTACCTTGGTGCACCCCAATTTCAATAAATAATTCATCTTTTATTGCTATGCTTCAGAGCACACAATATTGGCCATCTTGGTCCAGAAGAATGAAGAAGGCCTCGAAGCCCCCATTTCTTTCATGAGCTCTCCTCTGAAGAACGATGAGTTGAGGTATAATCAACTGAGAAGCATGCATATGTGTGGTCAAAGTAGTAAAGAATTTCAGGTTCTACATTCTCAACTCCCACATTGTGGTAATGGTCCCAGGCTCTGCTATCAAGTCAATCCTAACCCAACAGGATCTAGGAACCAAGAGGGGAAATTGGGTGGCAAGGATTCAAGAATATGAATTAGAGATCAGACCTTTAAATCTGGTAAGAGGAAATGGGTTATCTTTCGATTGATTGTAGAAGATGAAGCAATTTTGACAAAAATGATACATAGGAGAATGCTTGTGCTATGAATGTGTAAGTAAGGACCTGCCTCAAGTACTTTTTGTAAACACAACCAATGAGTGGTATGCCGACATTGCCTACTTTCTGACTTATGGTGAGTTCCCTCCTCATCTTGACTTCAAACAAAGAATAAACCTTAAGATTAGGTCAGCCAAGTATGTCCTTTATAATCATGTGTTGTACAAGAGGGGACTTGATGGATGCTTCCTGAAGTGCGTGGACAAAGAGAAACAAGAGTAGTTGTTAAAAGCATACCATGATCAAGCATGCGGTGGGAATTTTTCTACAATGGTGACCACTCAAAAAATTCTCCATGGTAGGTACTATTGGCCTACCTTGTTTGTAGATGCCAAGAATGTGTCTCCAAGTGTGAAGCATGCCAACAATTTTTTGGGAGACCACAACTTGTTGCACTTCCTCTCAAGCTAGTGGTAATCGAATAACCCTTTCAACAATGGGGCCTAGATTTCATCAGAGTTCTAAATCCTCATTCAAGTGTAGGACATACCCATGTGCTCACAACAACCAACTATTTCACAAAATGGGTAGAGGAAATCCCATCCAAGTAGGCCAATTCAAAAATGGTGTGCAATTTCATCAAGGAGAACATTATTGTCGTTTTGGGATCCCCAAGAAGATCATGGTCAATAATGCCACATATGTTTCCTCTAGGAGTTGACATGAATTTTTCTACAACTATGGAATCATTCTCTGTCACATGCATCAGACTATTACCTATAAGGGAATGGTTAGGCTGAGTCAAGCAACAAAAATATTGTGACCATAGTCCATAAGTTGGTTGATGAGAATCAAAGGAATTGGCACAAGAAGCTCTACGATGCATTGTGGGCAGATAAAATAACTCCTAAGAAAGCAATCGGCTTGTCACCATTCCAATTTCTCTATGGGATCAAGGTAGAGATTTCAGTCACCATTGAGATGCCAACGCTCAAATTTCTCCAAGTAGTGGAAGACGGTCAGTATCGCGATTCTATTGACAAAATAATTTTGTTCCTGGAGAAGCTACAAGAAGATAGGTTCAAGGTGGTGGACTGTATTAAATAACATCAGTTGAAGGTCAAGAAGTTGTTTGACAAGAAGGCAAAAGCCAAGGATTTCAAAGTTGGAGACCTTGTCTTGTTATGGGACAAATGAAGAGAACCTAAAGGAAGCCATGGGAAGTTTGACTCTTTGTGGCTTGGTCCATTCCAGATTCGAGAAACTTGTGGAGAGAATTCTTTCTATCTATCATATCTGGATGGTACACATTTGGAGTTTCCCCGTAGTGGGAAATATTTGAAATTGTACAAGTAATGAAAGTGGGTTATCCCCCACATTGTACCATAGGTGATTTAGGTGTGTGTTTCCCTTTCCTGTTGTGTGT
The DNA here is from genome assembly GCA_019776745.2 of Taxus chinensis. Classification (NCBI taxonomy): domain Eukaryota; kingdom Viridiplantae; phylum Streptophyta; class Pinopsida; order Cupressales; family Taxaceae; genus Taxus; species Taxus chinensis. The sequence goes on from JAHRHJ020001455.1 coordinate 119,950, forward strand.
GTTTTTCCCTTTTGTTGTGTGTGTACTCCTTTCAGTCTATTTGTTGCTTATTATGACTCTGTGAAGCCCAATGGATAAGGCACTGGTTTGAATTGTAAATTGAGATTCTGGAGTTCCTTCTCATCCTGTCCTCACTTTTTTTGATCCAGAATGAGTCCCCAAGTGAGAGCCAACTGTTTTCATGTGTTTTTGCAAGGGAAAAATTCAACTTGAAAACATGACAACTAGACCCTAGTGTTAAATTTTTCATTGTAAACCTTCCCAGACACCCCTCCAGACCAGTTCATCCCTTGTGTCAGGTTTATCTCCATCCATTTAATTATCATGTCTGTGGTCTTAACCTTTCCCATGTGTTGAATAGATGAAAACAATCTCACAAGATTCTTCTGAGACAATGTCTTTCAAGGCAGATCTTTCAGTAGGCTTAGGAATGGTCATTTTTAGCCTTTCTAAGGTGGGTGCATATTCTTCGGAGCGGATTTAGAGACCCAAATTCATCAGGGAGTGGTATTAATGAGCCAATAGATCATTTTTCAAGTGATTCAGGAATATTTAGGAAAGATTCAGAGGTTCAGGAACAAGTTCAGGAAAAGTGGGGTTTTTAGGCCAAAAGAGCTTGCACTGTAAAAAACACTTGAGCTTGGGAAGATGATACAAGGAGCTCTAGAATGAGTTGGAGGTCAAAAAAAATATCAATGGAAATATGATTCAATTCCCTACATGGTGGTAATTTCATATTTTTCACAAGACCCATGCATTTCTTTCCACAACTCATTCTTGGCATAGGCACAACTTGGTGATCCTGATAAAAAGGCCATTTTTGGGAAGGTTAAAGCTGAATCATACCTTGAGACCCATCCCATTATTCTCAAAATTAATTTTTTAGTAAAATTCATATAAATAAGTTCCCAAAAAGTCCTCTGAGAGCTCCGACAACGTCATTTTCAAGCTCCTCTCCAAGGTACAAGCTCCGTCCTTAGTCAAAATTTTCAGTGCCACGTGGCAACATGAGGTTGAGGCACACTTTTTTTGCCTTCATCCCTTTCCAAGGGGACAAGGGGGACATAAAATTCTTCCCCTCCCCCTTTTGAGCTCATGGAACCACGGCATGACCTTGTGATTCCTCTGTAAGCATTTTTTGACAATTTTCTAGCCCCCGCCATGTCATGCATGCTCCGCCACTTGTCACCATAGGATGAGGAAATTTTTTGTGTTCCTTTTCATCCATTTTCTAAAGGGACAAGGGGGATAAAAAATTCCCCCCCACCTTGCTCCCACATTGGTTCCTCACATGACCAAAACTCAGCTCTCAAGTGCCTAAAAATAAGCCCTTTCCTCTCTCTCCTCTACATGTGCATGCTTGCCACTTGTCCTCATGGGGCTAGGGTGACAATTTTGTGTCCCTTTCATCCCTTTTCCAAGGGGAAAAGGGGGACATAAAAATGTTCCCCCCCCCAAGTCATAAAAACAGAAGAGTTAGTGCATTTTTTATCTTCCCCCATTTTGCTCCAAATCTACCTGGAACTATGGAGAAAATTTTCCAAAATCCTCCACATCCATTTTTTCCTCCATTCCTCCCTCCATGATTTTCATGATCACAATAAAATATTTCATAAAAATTTAAATTTTTAAAGGCTCCAGGTACATTTTTTTCCAGATTGACTCCGTACCATGAAGGAAAAAATTTCATATCTCACAAATTGGTGCACAGGTCGAGGTGGGTTTTTTTTGCATTCTTCATCATTTATAGGAACCTTGAAAAACAAGTGATAGCAATTACATGCATGTTCCAAATTTTTTGGGGTGGAAAAACCTAGACTTCATGCCCTAGTTTTGTAATTTTTTATTTCCACCATTCTAGTGATCGGATTGAGTTGAAAATTTGTATGTGAGATTGAGAGAAGAAACATATCCTAGTGGAGGTGGTTTTTTCACAATCCGAGGTGTGGAAGGGCATTTTCCAAAAATATTAAGTCTCTATACGAGCACTTACTATAAATAGTAAACTCTCAAGAAGGGTAAATTTCTTCAAGGTAGTGTTCACAGGGAACAACCAGGGAAACAAACAAGGTGGTCGAAAGTGAAAAAGGTTAAAAAGACAATTTACTTAAAATAGTAAACCCTCATTCCAGGTGTAAAGGGGTGCCATCGTCAACCATGAAATTCAATTTTGTAAGTCTTGATCACGTCTCAGCTCACTCATCTGAATACTCAGGTGTGGGGGATAGTGATGTCACCCACATGGATCTAGAAGACCTCAAAGATTGAATGCTTGGTGGACCTAGAGAGCCAGTGGAGGATAATGTTTTCATGAGCGGGTTGTATGTAAAAATTGGTCATCCAATGTCAGTTCAAAGTGTAGAATTGGTGTTGGCATGCTCTCATCACTATGAGCCAGAACACCCATACCATATGAGTAGATGATAACTCATCCTTGACAGTTCTCACTCCCAAATCCATCTCTCATTTAATGAAAATTCCAACTTGGAACAATATGGATGTCCTCTCAAAAGAGTTTGCGGCAAGTGAATGGCCCAAAATAGAATCCTACCTTCAGGGCCTCACACTGGGTTCATGGTTAAAACAAGAAGAAAGCCTTCTGTGTGCCAAAGTCTCTCTCATGGAGTGAATTTCACGAAGGCTATTCTGATGCGATAATCCTTCTCATTCAGGTGATGGGAGAAGAAACGAAAAAATAATTTCATGATTGAATGGCCCTATTCATGTGCATGATCATTAAAGGAAAGAAGAGAATTGATAGGGGCAAATCATGAGTGACAACTTGCATCATCAGTTTCTCTAGGTACCAGTCTCAAAGAAGTTTTCAATGACTTCATATTTGGTATATGCTCTTGCGAGATTGAGACCATTCAAAGGGTTGGCACTTGCACATAATATTTCTCATAAGGCTCCAACATTTGAAAGGTATCCACAACTAATCTTGAAGGAGAGAAACCAACATTTCACAAGGGTGAATGATGCATTCACAATGTTTTCCATCAGATCACTGGAAGGAAATCCTCACTCAAGGTTGTCGCCATAAGTGGCTTCTTTGATCAAAAGGTATGGGTCATATTTCATCCATTTTTCCACTTTCTCCTACATCCAAGTATCTTTGGTTTCAATACCTTGTATCTCCATACTAGGGTATCTTGAAAATATTGTTTGAGCTATGTAGACAGTTTTTCCATGTTCATGGTAAGCTCAAGAACCAGAAGAGGAAGAATGTCTCTTTTCCCATCTCCCTTGGAATATTCTCTTGTAAAAGTGTCGGTGATGTTGCACACCTGGAAGCTACCTTCACACCTCTGAGTTTGTATTCATATACCCCAAGGGTAGATACTTTGACATCCAAAATGATCCAGACACTTTTCACCTCCCTGAGTCATATCATGTTCCACAGATCAAATGAAGATTATTGGGTGAATTACATAGATGAATTTGAAGTCAGGGAAAAAGATCACATGAGGATGACCATCAAGAAAATGAAAATATTCAAGTTTGACCGGTACAAGGAAGGCATCCAAGATGATGGCACAAATTTGTATGATCTAGAATATCAAGCAGTAAAGGCCTTGCCCCTTCCACAAGTGATATGGAGCATCCATGAATCAAGAGATATAAGTGAGCAAACTGAGGTTGTCATAAAAATATCAAAGGAATGGTTTAGAAAGAAGAATTTTCCTTCATTACATCAGGAAATTTCCCCACTCTTCAAAGATAGGACATCACATCATTCTTCTTCGAAGGTTTGTGGAGAGGACTTCAGGCTCAGTTCATTCTAGAGAAAGTTCAAAGCATAAGGCAGTGGAATCAAAATCCCCCTACTACAAAAGGTTGCAACAAGAAGGTTAGAACAACAGATGAGACCTGTAGTAGAAATGGAGCTTAAGGGAAAGTGATCCAGTCCATCTTTCAATTCCTCAGCAACCTAAACTTCTCCACCTTTCACTACCACTAGGCTCCTCTTACACAAGATGTACCTTCTCACCCTGAGTAAGAAACGATAGTCATGCCAGTTATTGAGCCAGAGATGATGAGATGTTTCCCTTGGATGAAAGAAATTATCACAAAGGAGGCCTCACACAGTCCACAGGTGACAGTCCCTGATTTCTTAGCTATATCCTCATTGGTCAAAGGAAAGAGGAAGAAAAAGGTCACTCAAGAAAACTTCTCACTTTTTTAGTGGTGCCTCAGGAAATCAGTATGTGGAAGTAGTCAAGCCAAGGTAATCAATCCCATTAAAGAAATGACCTCAGCTGACCAAATATGAGATGAGCACCATTTCCCTAGGCCCAACAACCATGAGGGAGATGTACATATTTTTTCAAGGAGTCTTCCACTCACCTCCTTGTGAGGAACCAGGAGTACAAAGAGAAAATTGATTAGTTAGAAGACCATGTGGGAAAAATCACCTCATACATGTAATATTTCATGCACCCAAATGCCTTTTCATCTCTAGTAATTGAATAAGTTACTCCCGTTAGTATCTTTGATCTGGATTCCATTTGAAATATTCAAGGCTTCACCATGTAGGGATGAGCCAATGACAAATGGGTGAGAAAGATTGGAGAAAGGAAAGTACTGCTTCTAGAGATGATCTCATTGTATAGGTACATGTGTGTTACCACCAAAAAATTCTGAATGACAAGGGATGAGATTGATAAAGAAAAAGAACATTGGGATCAGGTGTACCCACTGATTATGGAAATGGGAAAATGCTCATTCTCAGGTGTTGGTAAGACTAGGAAAGTATTTGATTATCCATCTGATAATTTGTCATGTATGGGTGAGGAATCTTGTCTCTTGGTATGAAATGTTGAATCATGCACTCTAGATGAGTTGGATTCAAATGAGGAACATGCTTCTAAGATGCAGGACAATGTCAACGCTAGGATACAGAAGCTTGGAGTGCCCTCCATTGATGAGATAACCTCAATAGATGAATTATTGAATCCATTTGAGGAATATGTCTAGAAATAAGTTGGGGACCCCTTCTCTTTCAATGAAGATACATTGGAGTCTCTCATCCAAGATCAGAGCCACAATTTCAAGCATTGCAAAGAAACATCATCTTGGTTTGCTAAAAGTAAGAACATCAATGATATCTCAGATGGTTGGCTTTGAGTCCTTAAGTTGTGTCTACATTCCTCAAGTAGAGAAAGTTGCACCTGCGGAAGCCCAATATAATAGAGAGTTCAAGGGAGTGGATATTTTTCCAGTTGATCTTGGCAAGGATCAATCAAATAAGTGAAGTAATCAATAAGGCAAGTGTCTCTCTTCATCAGACTAGTTATCTCTCTTCTTTCTTCATTCTCCCTCTCTTCTCTCTCCCTTCCCCCTCCTCCATGTTTTATTTCTTTGTTGAGGGTTTCAATTTTCATTTTCTCTTATTCTTTTTTCTTATTAATTTAAATGTGACTATAGTTGAAATTGTAATAAGTCACCCTTAATTAATAAAAGGGGACTTAATTCTATTCTTAGGAATATGAAGAGTCACATGTTGTAAAGGAAAAATTAAAACTCATGTGTGGGGTAGGTGAAGAGTCTCTCTAAAGTCTATAAATTGTAATGAATTACCCATTCTTAAGGGTTGTCAATTTGGTATGCTCGAGAGTAGATAACTAATTGTGATAAGAAAAAAAGGTAGAAAATTTCCTCCATTCTTCCTCTCACATGTTCTTCCATTCCTCTAAATGTATATATTTTCCAAAATATCAATGAAGAAGAAAGGATTTTCTTACTTTTCTTGATGAGGGAATTGAATGAGACTTTGTGTTCATAATTCCATCTTGTCTTGGTGTTAGTAACAAGGTTTTTATTTGTGATTATGTGTGATGATATGATTTGATTAATATTTGTAGGCATCTAAAATTTCTTCCTATCATATTAATCCCCACTCCTTAATTTCCCACTCCCTTTTCCCACCTACTCAATAAATTCCTCCCTTGTAAGAAATTACAAGCATTTACCGCAGGTTCAGTGGAGTGTTTCTATTGCATCCCCGACCTCTAGGCCACCCATAAATTTCATTATCATTCATGCATAATAAATGGAGTTGAAACATTCAAGAAGAGGGACTTAAGACCCAGAGCATTGGTGGATATCCATAAATTTGTGTAACTGACAATATTTCTCACCAATAACCTGTAAATGCCATATTTCTAGAATTGGATGGACCATATTAAATTTTTAAAGGTTGTTTTACCTCCTTTATTCTCACACGAGCAGTAAGATTTAAGATGTAACTAGGGGAGTTTTGTACTTTATTTGTGGAGTTTTTCATCCCATCCTGAAAGTGAAGGGAAATTTTGTGGTTCAACATTAGAACAATACATATCAAAGTAAAATGGCTCACCAAACTCTCTACTTGACATTTCTAGGGTAGTATAAAATACCTACCTAATAGGAGAAGAGAAGGAAATGTGAACTAATGGAAATGAATCTAAAAATAAATAAGATATAACTAGTCCTTCATGTCGGGTTCACCAATTTTTTATGTCTGAAAAAGAACACATTATTTTAGACGCACACAACCTCTTGAGGTCATGTAGGGAAAAAAAGAATGTGATGGATTGAAAGGATGTTGATGGGCAGCTAAAGGATAATCAAGGGGTAGTGTGAATTCCTAATAACTGAGTTGGCAAGTAGGGAATTAGAAGCTATGTACATGTATCATAAATTCCCCATTTCTTGGCTATATGTTCTGATTTGAATGCTAAACTACGTTGAAAATTTGCTTCAAATGAATAAGGAAAGTAAATATAGCTTAAATCAAAGACAAGTATGTTTAATACTTTAATTAAAAAAATTCATTCCCAATTAATTAAATACAAAAATGAACCATATAATCTATTCTTCTAAGAAAGAAAACAAATTTAAAGAAGCTAGCTGAGTAAACACTAACATTTTACTTTTCAAAATTAATTAAAAATAAATAAATCTACTTCTACAGACACATGAAATCAAAATGCCACTACTTTGAAGAAAACAAACTAAAAATGGAATATTCAGATGTAGTTATTCCCTTGTTGTAGGATTGTGTAATTAAATATACTATAAATAAAGAATGTACTCTATAGTTATTATGTAACAAATACTTCTTCTAATTTCCTCATATTCATGGGAAAGGAAGGAAGCTTCTCAGAAGGATTTCTTCATTTACCTATAACTTTTTTGGCAAAAAAAATGAAATGTAGAATTTTTGTAAAACAAAGAAATGAATAAATTCAGGCACAAAACCTTCCTCCAAATTCTTTCTCGTGTAGATCCACAGGGATAGGTAGGGAAGAATATATCAATGGAATATTTTTACTGATGATTAAGAAACTATAAATTGTACCTCTTAAAATAAGTTTTTTCCTTATTCTAGTTTTAACGAAAAATATTCTAAATTGAATTCTTTAAATAAATTGTAAATACACCCCCAACCTAGTTACTGTAGAACTATGATTTCTTCCCAAATGTTTTGACGATTATTTTGTCTTCTTTCCAGAGATGAGAGTCTAAATGATCCAGGGTGCAGTATCGGCTAGTTGCAAGAAGAAATTAAAAAATGTTAGAGTAGACTAGTTATAGGACAAATGATCCAAAATGTAAGTAGGAAGAAACATAGAAACTTATTGTGTTGTATGTGTACTTCTTATTAGGATTTTTGTAGAGTAACAATGCAATTCAAATAAAAAATATCCAACACATGATACGGGTAAAACTTAGGTATTTATAGAAAAATGGAAAAGAAGAAGTGTAATAAAGATGACAATCAAAAAGTGCCAAATCATCCAAGAAATGGGGATTCATACTTATAATAATAATAAACTGAGAAGAGGATTCCAATAGGTATCCAACAAGACATAAATCAGGTGAAATGGTCAAGAAACAAGTGAGAAAAACACTCACAAACTTCATACACACGTTCAGAATGTGTAGTTTAGATTCTCAATTAAATGCACATAGAACTGTTAGTATTTATAGACTAGTGGTAACATGACCACCACAATTTTTGTGTAACCATCATGATGGTTGTGTGACTTAAAGCCACGATAACCACAAAAAGAGAGAAATATGGCTCATAAAGGCTTGAAAAACTCTGTGTTTACATGAGTGAGTATAGGTGTTTTCATTTATGTAAAATATCATTACTGAAAAAGAGGATGATGGAGAAGTGTATCAGGTGACCTAGCTAGCCTAGGTGATGGTGCATGGTGAGTTGGATTTTTTGGTGTCTTGAGGATCATGGTAGAATGTATGGAGATCATCTAGGAGTTTTTAGACATCACATAAGTCATTTAGAGTGTGCAATTACATGTGAAGACCTAGTTTCAAGTGCTCATCTAAACCTAGTCTAGGTGTTTAGAGACCAAATGAGGCATGAGGATGAGGTATAGATCCATGTGAGATCATGGAGGCATGCAAGGGTGTGAGACATGTTGTCTCAAGTGTGTTAGGGCCTTTTGGAGAGGTTTCATGATGAGGTATGAGGTTATTCTACTATGAGCTAGCTTAAACCATGCAAAACCCTAAGGGCTAGTCATGCAAATGAAATGGGATATGAAGATGAAGAGATATTTGAGATAACTTGATGATTGTATATGATGAAAATGGGTGTCCTAGAGGTGTGAGAAAAATTTCAAGTCATTTTGAAGAATGTTTTTCAAGTTATGATGTTTTAGGTGAAACAGGGTCCAAGAAAGGGTAATTTCCATCTCGAATCGCAACTTTTGATGCTCACCATGAATTGTGTGATTTGAATGGGACCTTCTGGATTTCAGGGATGTTTTTACATTGATATAAGAGAATTTGACAAAAATAATGAGTTCATTTCATTTTCATATTTTTATGAATGAATGTTAAGAAGGTAAATTACTTTTTATGAGTTTGAAACCCTAGGCTCAAAAAAGTGATGGAGAGATATTCTTGGTAGATGCCCAGAATTTAGTTATTTTTCTAGTATGATGATTGGAGGTTGTAGAGGACTCCTCCATATTTCCATAAAGGTATGGTAGAGCATGTGATGATTTGTGGACCCCACTCAAACATGCAAGTTTATGAAGATGTTCAATTTGAGGTAAAGTTGTTCAAAGGAGGTATGAAATAAATTGACATTTTTTCTATCATGGGAGTTGTAATAGATTTCCATGATGGTTTCAATCATGGTTAATGTCCTAGAGGGAAAAGTGTTCCCTATTTATGAAGCCTAGTATTTGGGCCTAAAAGGGAAGTTTTTAGCAGTCTCATAGATTTACCTAGTTGAAGGCCTTCCACTTAGAGTTGAACGGAAATGTAAGATGTTATGGAAATATATTCAGTATATTTCCAATGGTATATGATTTATCTCTTTATGAAGTGAGTTTTGATAGGTAAACCAGCTCAGTTTGTGAAGAATAATGTTGTTTATTTTTCAGGACAAGATTTCTTCTACTAGAAGATAGAGGTAGAATGTTTTGGATTAGTTGATGATTTATATCCATTGGAGAGTGAAGAGGGATGAATTTTGTTCCTATTGAAGGAATTTTGAGGTCTTGAAAGTGGCATAAAGGGTGAAAACTAGTTGAGTTCCTAAAACTGCTTTTTGATCAGCTCAGTTTGGTGAAGAGGAAAGTTGGTGTGGTTTGCATGTATGGATGTTTCATGAGTCTATAGAAAGCATGGATGTGATATAAAGGTAGTGGATTTCCAATGAGTGGTTACATGGCATATTTGAGGTGTTATTGTGTGATCTTGAGCATTTTAGGTGAAGATTGGTTCCTAGAAGTAATTGTTTTGAAGGAAATGAGCCTTCTTGATAGATTTATGAATAATTTGATTAGTGAAAGTTAATGTGAGCACCATGGATGATGTTTTTATGTCATATTTGACATGTGTGAGTCTTTTGAGTCTTTAATAATCATGGTGATGAGTTTGGAGGTCTTTGAGCAAGTGATGGGGTTTTGAGCTTATTTTTGTTTGATGTTTGGAGCATGACCAACCTACATGGGTCCATGATATGAATTTTTTATGAAAGTTTTGTTATGTTTTTATGTTTTTTTGGTTGATGATAATTGATAGGACTGACCTTTTCTTATGTTTTTGAGTTGAGAACTCATATAAAGTGTTTGTTTTGGTTCAAATTTGAACTAGTGATTGAGAGAGGGAAAAGTGTGACCCAAGTTGAGTGTGAAACAAGTATTAAATGCATAATTTTAGAGCTGAGGAAGTGTGAAAAAGTATGAGGAGTGTTAGAGATACATTTGTGCAAAGGTTTGAAGCCAAAAATCAGTCATGAAAGAGTGAGATTGAGTGAGTTGAAGAAGAAAGGGTTTGAAGATATTTTGAAGGTGTGTGAGCTGAAGTTATGATCTCCATCAATTGATGTAGCAAAAAGACATTAGATATATTCATCTAATGGTGGTTGAGTGGGTGTTTGATCATCTTAGGGGGTTATATCCTCCTTTTGGAGTTGGTGCTTCACTAAACTAGGGGTTGGTGTTGTAGGGTTAGTGCTCTACTTGTTGAAGTTGGTGCTTCACTAAATACTTTTGATTTGAGTAATATAATCAAAAAGTTTCAATGTTTTTTCTTCCCCTTCAGGGTTTCCCACTTATATCTTGTGTTCTTGTGTCTCTTTCATGGTTATGCTGTTTTGATGGTTAATGCTTAAGCTCATTAATATGGTTGAATGGTTTATGGTAAAGTAAAGTAAATTTGAATTGGTTAATGTTTTTTAAGGACTGATTCACCCCCCTCTAGTTCCATTGTGATTCCAAAAATTGGTATCAAGAGCAGGTCCTTTTGGAGAAAGTTTTATCACTTGAAAGGAGATCCTTGAAGCACAAAAATGGTGAGTCAACAGAGCGACTCTTCTTCCAGCAAGGCACTATTTTTTTGATGGAGTGAACTCTACATTTTGGAGTCTTAGGATGAGGAATAATATAATGTCTCTAGTGTTTGATATTTGAAATTGTGTTGGATGGTTATACAAGTTCATGCTACCCCTCCAAAAATTGTTGCAAGACAAGAAGACTTATAGTGAAAATTCCAAGGCCATGAATGACATCATGTGTGGATTGGTTGAACCTAAGATTTTGAAGGTAATGCATTAAAAATCAAGAAAAAAAATGTGGGAGAAACTTCAGGTCCTTGTATGAAGGAGACTCTAAGGTAATAATAACTAAGCTTCAAACTTTCAGAAATCAGTTTGAAGGGTTGAAAATGAGTGATGATGAGTCTATTGCTGCATATTTCAGCTTAGGGTTGAAAAAGGTTATCAACACCATGAAAGGTTTAGGTGAATATGTGAAGGAAGATGTTGTAGTTCAAAATGTATTGAGATCCCTTACTCCTATTTTATTCCAAAGTGTATGTTATTGAAGAGGCTAAGGATTTGACTCTCTTGACAATGGATGATTTGCATGGAACCCTAACTGCATATGAGATGAGAATTCAGAGTGATAAACCTATCAGAAAGGAGATAGTTTTCAAGGTTGAAAAGAAGAAAAAAGAAATAAGGACTAAGGATGATGATGATGCTCCAAAATTGATGATGATGAGCTATTTGCAATGGTTGTTAGAATATTGGATGTTGGAGATGGTAAGTATAAAGGAAAACTTCCTTTTAAATGTTTCAATTGTGGTAAGGTAGGTCACTTTGCTGCTAAGTTCCCTCATAAACACGAAAAAGAAGATGATGATGATCATGAGGGTAGTCATGGAAAGAAAACTCAGAAGTATAGTAATGAAATAAGGACTTCAAGAATTTTGATTACAAGAAGAAGGGAAAGAAGCGTTTTTACACAAAGGAAGAGGCTCACTCTTTTGAATCAAGTAGTGAGAGTGATGTTTTAGATTCTGAATATTGAATCAAAACATGAAGGCATGTTGGAGATGAGGTGTTGTTCATGACTAAAGGATGCCATGAGATCTACAAGTGAGTGGTTCTACATTATTAGGTGATTTCATATCAGATTCTTGGAGGAATTTTGAGGAAGAAGAAGATGATATTGAGACTGAATTGTTATGTCCAATCTAAACTTGAAAGCATTTGATAAAAACAATAAGCATGATAAGAGCAAAAGTCAAATAATATGAATTATAAATTTAGGACCTAGAGGAGAAACATTGGGCTATGACAAGATAAGCTTGATGAGACAATGAGAAGGATATAAAGATGTAGTTCAAGTTCCATGACTCTAAATTTGCAATCCAAGGAAGAAGAAGTGAATCTTCTCATGTTAAAGAGAGTTTCACCTTTTAAATGACCTGGAAGTGATTATCTAGATTTTTTAATGTGATTGGGTAACAAAATGTTTCATCCTCGCAAGTTACCTATGAGATTAACAAGGCCACCTTAGTTTTGAAAGGTCAAATTTATTCCTAAAGGGTGAAAGGAGACAACATTATTGACTTCTAATGCAAGTAAAAGAATCAAGCTAACTACATCTAACTAACATTGGGATGGTATTTTTATACCAAGAATCCAGATTTCGTCGAAGTTGAGGATCTACACTTAGAAGTGGAATGAAACCTCCAAAAGGGTTTGTGCACAACATTGGGGGAAATGTTTTCCTTTGAAGAAGGATGAAAATGAGATTGCTATAAGCACCTTAACCTACTGCATATATCAGGATTCAGCACAGATAAGGTCAAAACTAACCAAAATCAGAATGGATATCAATTTAAAGTTTACAATATACCTGTAGTGGGTTGAGTTTTAAGGGTCTACAGTAAGTATAAAAATGATGATAGGACCAGAGAGTTATTTTCATCATAACACTTAAGTTTATATTGCTTCAATCATGGAGGTTTCCCCATCATTACATGATGCTAGAGGCATATTATTGCCATTAAAATCATGGAAAATCTATATTTTGAAGGTTCCTAAAATCCAAAATTTATGGCTTATGAAATTTTGAGAGGAATTAAAATGTCATTAACCCCCTTGGAATGATGCTTCCGAATTTACATTTCTAGACAAAGGCCAAACAAAAGGAGAAAGCATGAAGAATTTGAAATGGAAATTCTGGGACCAAAGTGAGCAAGTAAAAATTTACACTAGGGTCTTGATTACAACATTAATTACATCAATGACCCAAACATCCATAATCTGAATGCCCTCATATGAATTTCAAAGTTGAAAGTGGAGTTTTATCCTCCATTTTAATAAAAAATATATTGAATATTATCAATAGATGAATTATTAGATCACAATCTCAGAATTGACTTATGATTGTGAGAAGGGGTAAAAAGATTGCCTAATTGAGATAAGTAACGAAGTTCTCAAAATTGTTGCAATAGCTTCGAATGTGGTTGAAGAATGTTTAGTTAATTTTGTTCAACATGATCAAGCACTTGTAATGTACATCATCAAATCAACTATTGCATTGAAGACTTGGACATGTGAGTTTGGCTATCTGTGACATACTTCATCGATATACATGGTAAGGGGTTTACCACCATCTAAAAAATATAGATAAATGTTAGCATTGATGGCATAAAACAAAATAGACTAACCACACTACATAGTCCTAGTTGTGGCTAATGTCCAAACTTACTTGGTGCATTATTAATTTGTGCGGACCAATGATACCTATGTCACTCTGGGTTTCAAGTTTTTCATTCTTTGTTGATGATTTTTCACCTAAAATTCCATATACTGTCTTTCTACAAAAGACCAAGATGAAACTTTCAAGAGAAATATTAACTAAGTATGAAGGTGTGTGGGTGTGTGGGACCCCAATTACAGGATGGCATGCAAGGAAAAAGCACGCAAGAGATAAGGCTCAAGGAAGCATATAGCACGCATGACACATGAAAGGAGGTTCAGGACTTAGCCAATTCAAGCAACAAATGCAGAACACGTGAAAAGTGTGATCGGTTGCGCATGTGGATAACATGCCAGCCTGGCAACAGGTGGCCAAGGAAAGAGCATGCCAGTAAAGGAATCTTCTAGAAGACCATCATGAGATGGAGTGGAGAGCTCAGGCCTGAGGAAACATGCTCACTGAAGGACCACATTCGACACTTGGTGATGGATCTGAGGGCGCAAGGTGAGTTGGCAGTGTGGGAAGGTGATAAATACAAGTGCCTGTAGACCAAGAAAGGTGTGGAGATAGAGATAGAGACATAAGAGGAGAAGATAGGAGAGATACACATAGAGAGAGATAACATGGGTAAAGCTCTGCAGGATTACTGTGAGTGGGGCTCTGATGTACTGAGCTCAGCATTGTAATTTCTTTTCTATTTTTGCGTAGTTATACAAGCCTAGTGATGTGCATGACTGCATTCTGCCCTCTATGGCTCTTTGTAATGAACCAATGAATACAATGAGGTTACCTATTACAATTAGATATGAATATCAGTGGGTTTCATGTATATTTCATTCATAGAAGTTCTCTTTCCTTTCATGCTATGAATGAATGGTTGTAGCTTTCTTTCTGTTATATTATATGTTATGGAGTCTTTTAAAACACACAGTCTGAAGAAACTACAAGGATCTGGAGGCCTTCCTGAGCCCTGTAATCCTTGTATGTCTAAACTTCTTTCCTGAATACTCCTATACTAATCATTGATGAATGCTTCCCACTAAAAACTCACATAAAAGAGAGACTCGGCACCCGCGCGTGCCTCGGGTGAGTGCTCAGCTTCTGCTGGGTGATAGGCCGGTGCGCATGGGATTCCTTCCTCTTATAATGGGAGTAAAATTGACTACATCTTGGTTCCATTGCCGGGACCTCTTTTTGAAGTTGTAGTGGGATATAACATGCATCATGATCTGTGTAAAGAGTAATGATGGATCGGTTGACATTGGAAAATGTTGAATCATGGTTCAAGAGCATGGAGGATGAATTTTCCCAAAGATTCAGCACTGGACCTTAGTTTGATACATGTAGATGGGTAGAGGAGAATCTCTACCATGATTTGTATGAGACTTTTTTCTGCTGCTTCCCAGTAGAGTTATTTGGGTGGCTTTCAGCCTATGCATCTAGATCAAGTTGGCATTATGGATCATGGATATGGACTAAAGAAGAATACCAAAGGTTATAGGATGTAAATCTAATGTGGACCTATGTTGTAGATCACTGGTGGGGAGGAGTAATAGCTAGCTACACTCTGGAATATGCCATTTCCATGTATTCTTGTCCAGAGGTTGCTGAGTTTGAGTTTCTATGAGAACCTAGGGGATCATTTCTACGTGTTATCCCTCTAGCTATGAAGATATTGATGGTTACCATGAGTCTAGAAGTGCTCCCAATGGCTGGCTAAACCATTCTGAGTGCTGGGTAAGGAAGCTCGGGTGGAGGAAGATGGCAGATGATATGACAGAAAAGGAGAGGGAAGAAAGATGGCTCAAGTATGGTGAAGCACGTGAAAGGGAGATTACTAGATGATGTGAAGCCGCTAGTGTGATGGATCTATGGAGACAGACGTTGCGGGAAGGAATTGAGGTTCACGTGGAGGATGTGGAGCCTGAGCAGTCTATGCTACCCCATCTTGGCAAGTGCATGAGGGAGACCCCTTTGGCTTCTGGTGAGAGTTCGTCACATGGAGAAAGGAGAGTCATTGGCACATATCTGAACCCACCCAGTGACCGAGCCCTGGCGCTTGGTTTTCCTGAACCAGGAAGAAGTATTGATCCAGTTGAAACTAGTGGAAGAAATAGATCCATGCCTAGGAGATACAATTTTACATTCCCTTCTTCTATGGCTGCACATATTCTAGTATTTGGAGGAGTTTTTGGACAAGGGGCAAGTGTACAAACTTTTGGTCTCACACCAGGGAGTGGCACGGGACAAAGTAGCGGTGGTGGGGCACCATCACAGACCATCGGTGCACAGTTCAGTGGGACCATGGGGGCACTTGGCACAGCTCCTACAGGCCCTATTAGACCCAGTGGTCCTGGTGGATCTGGTGGCTCTGGAGGTACAGGACCCAGTGGACCTGGTGGATCAGGTGGTGGAGGAAACACCAGAGGGAACCAAGGCTCTGGTTCAGGATAAGGACCCCAGCCACCACCTCAAGTTTTCTTTGAAATGTCTCTACACTTACCAGATTACAGGGGCATTGAGGATGCTGTGGAACATGTTCACAAGTGTGAATTGCTATGGTGCGTGAAAGGTATCACAACCCCAGAATGAAAGGCTAGTCAATTTGTAACCACGTTGCAAGGGCACGTGCATAGCTGGTATAGAAAGTATGATCCTCATCAAACAGTGGTGGATTACACTACCTTAAAGAATGCATTCCTGGTAGAGTTCCACATTCCTGAGTTTGAGCAAAAAAGCATTAGTGCTTTGAAGGAGATACAACAAGGAATGGCAGAGAGTGTGCGGGAGTATGATGCATGCTTTAAGACTCTCTTGTCTAAATTATCATATGATATACATCCTTCTCAGCATGCACAGTGGTTTGTTGGAGGATTGATCACCCCTTTTAGAAGGGCCCTGTCTCATAAGACTTTCACAGACCCACGTAAAGCATTAGAGGTTGCCTTACATGCCGAAGCCATTGGTAGTATTGATACTGGCGTTAGCCCATTCTTGGAGGCTCAGATTGCTGCTATGGCTAAACAGTTGGAAAAGCTATCTGTGAACTCAGTCCATGAGACTCGCAGTGGTTTGTGGTGCACAGATTGTGAGATAGAGGGGCACGTTAAGGATAATTGCCCCCAGAGGATGGTACGCGCTGTAACATTAGATTGTGAAATCTGTCATGGGGACCATGATGCCAGTAGATGTCCCTTGCTACAACGTGTGATCAGAAAGAATGTATCCTGTTATTGCAAGATTTTCACCTCCATGACCCATGATACTAAAGACTGTAGGCTCATTGATCAGATACATGAGGCCATTGATCATGGGGTGTGCCAAACCAGCATTGCCAGTAGTTCTAAGATTGATGATCACCGTTATGAGGAGCACGCAGATGGAGGCATGTGAGGAAAAGGTTTTTGAGGAGGATTCCATGGATGAGGTAACCATGGAGGAAGGAGTGAGTTCCCATGAGGGACATGTTTCAACTATGGATCTACAGAACATTACAAGTGTGAGTGCCCAGACTTGTTGCAGTGCTCATGGTGTGGAAAGAAGCATAAGTATGAGGAGTGCCCAAAGTTATATGAGCATATGAATCAGCAGCATCGGAAGGACAAATACGTTATGATGGTTAGCATCAAGAAGGTATACATACAATGGATGCCTCGGGTAACATGGGATGAAGGTTTGGAGCCTGTTTTGGTAACAACAAGGGTAAAAGCCGCACGTGTAAGAGAGACACCAAGACAAAAGATCCTCATTTCAAGAGAAGAGGTCATTCATGGAAAGTACCCAGACCCTGCACATCAGAAGGAGATATATCAGGACACCATGGATGTTATTCAAAGCTTGCAAGGGGAGATCCAGTGTCTAAAGGAGCAATCCAGGAGGGAGGAACAAGGAAGGAGGATCGAGGCACAGAAAGATGACCTGGATGAGGTCAAGGAGGTGTGTAAAATGCTAAGGCAGGAGAACATCATTCCTTTGCTAGGATCCTTGTTGAGAGAGAAGGTACCACGTGCTGGAGAAGAGCATGAGAGGTAGGTCTTGCACGCAAACCTTCCCCCTCATAGCCTCGACTATGACAAGGAGATTACATTGAATGCAGTTGTGGATGGATGGCTCCTCAGCAATATACTCATTGACACTGGCGCGGAGGTTAATGTTTTGACTTTGGATGCATGGCATCAGATGGGGAGACCTGCATTACAACCATCTTCAAATGTGTTGTATATGGAAAACAAGACTAAGGCAATGCCCATCGGTGTCTTGAAGGATGCAGCTATTACTATCCAGGGAGCCAAGTTTACTGGGGACTTCGAAGTCTTGGTGCTCGCCGAGGTGAATAATTTCCCAGCACTACTTAGGCGTCCTTGGTATTACAAGAACAATGTGGACCTCCGGTTCAACAAAGGGTACATCAATTTTGAGAACAAAGAGGAGTGGGTCATTATACCCCTGGTTGATGGGAAGTCAGTGCCCTACATTGAACCATTGGGAGAAGAGGTTTTGGACAAGATTTATGTGTGCTCAATCAGAGACCCTGAGATGGTACACCCTATTAACGGGGTTATCCAGTTTGAGGATGCTCAGTCAGTGAGTGATACCACCAGCCTGGCATGTGATAATTGGGTGCATGGGACTTATGAATTAATGGGATGGTAGTTGAGAGGATCGGTGACCAAGGTAACTAAGGCACACATGGTTCGGTGCCTTGGGGGGAAAGAACTACCCAAGTACTCCAGAGGAGCCTTCCCTGAGGTCTTTCTGCAAGAGATAGAAGCTCAGTGGAAAAATGAAAAGGAATGAAGGGAGATGCTGAGTTACATCTTGCTCGGCACAACAGCTCGTTGGTGGGCCATGCATCAGGAGAGCCTTTTAGAATGGCGCAAGGTAAGAATTGCTCTCTCTGTCAGATTTTCTAGAAGTAATATACCCACCATCATCAAGGAGTACCATGGGAAGGAGCCCACCTCTTTCCATATCCAGGAGTGTGAATGGGTCTGGAGAGAAGGCATGGAAGCCTTGCCACCATCCCTCTGGGTGCACAAGTTGTATTCTACACTGCAGGGTTGTGCGTGCATGGTACATTCATTCAGAGACATGCCACCAAACAAGGAATTGGCAAGAGCTTGCGGCTGATCTTATTCAAGCCTTTGAGTATCGGAGTACCAAACCATTGGTTGATAAGGCCTTGCAAGGTATCAAGTGCCTTACAATGGGGGATAGTGCCAGAATGGAAGATAGGCTGTTGGAACTACTAGGTGAACCAGGATTGGAGATGTTCTTCGAAGAGATTGAAGAAATAGAAGAATCCCAGCTTGAGCGCGTGTTTGGAAAAGGAAAAGGGAAAGTTAGTATATGTGATTGATGGAGAGGAAGTTAGAGAGTTTAAATGTTAGCCATTCTGTGGGGATGCGTGAAGTAGTGGGTAGTGCAGATGCTCACGTGCGTGCCTACCATGAGCCTTTAAAGACAAAGAAGGTTAACATCGGTTCAGGAGAAGAACCTAAGGAAGCTATTATTGGGGATTATTGGATGGAGAAGGAAGTATCAAAGATCATTGATCTGTTGTGTGAATTTGAGGATTTATTTCCACGCGGGTACCATGAGTTAAAAGGAGTCCACCATTCCTTGGGGGAGATGAGGATAAAACTGAAGGAAGGTGCACGCTGGTTAGAAAAAGGCCCTACCAGATGAATCCCAACTTACGCGTGAAGGTTAAGGAGGAGATAGATAAGATGATAGCTTCTGGGATCATTGAGGTAGTAGAAGAATCAGAATGGATAAGTCCGATGGTAATTAGCATCAAGAAGGATGGGTGAATTAGAATTTTTTTGGATTATAGGGAATTGAATGTAGTTTGTGTCATTGATCCATTTCTGACCCCCTTCACTGAAGAGATTCTGGAAGGAGTCACTGGGTGTGAAATCTATTCCTTTACGGATGGATTTTCAGGATACCACCAAGTCTGGATTGCAAAGGAAGACCAGGAGAAGACAACTTTCACCACCGAGTGGGGAAGTTTTGCATATACGGTCATGCCCTTTGGGTTGAAAAATGTGCCTGCTGTCTTTTCACGCATAGTGGTGCAAGCATTCCAGGACTTCATTCATAAGTTTCTTCAGGTTTACTTGGATGATTGGATAGTATATGGTCTGGTTAAGGACCATTGTGACAACTTGAGATTAATGTTTGAAAGGTGTAGGCAGTTGAGGATATCCCTCAACATTAAGAAGTGTGTGTTTGCTACACCCTTTGGGACTTTATTGGGGCATATCATATGTAAGGAGGGCTTGTTGGTAGATCCCGCTAAGGTTGCAGTTATTGTGGGGTTAAGGGAACCTACTAGCCAGAGCGCAGTGTGTGGATTCCTTGGGCATACGAGATATTACAGAAAATTCATTAAGGGGTATGCCAAGATCACCGCACCTTTAGAGGAGCTGCTTAGACACAAAAGTACCTTCCATTGGGGAAAGGCGCAGCAGAGGGCATTTGATACATTAAAAGATAGGCTTATTACCATGCCTATTTTGTGATTTCCCTCTTGGGACAAGCCTTTCCATGTCCATGTAGATGCCTCAGGAACCACCATTGGAGCAGTACTTGCACAACCAAGTGAGGGGATTGTTGATCATCCTCTCTGTTTCGTGAGTAGGAAGTTAACACCAGCAAAGATAAATTATACCACAACCAAGTGTGAGGCATTGTCAATGATCTATGCACTTTTAAATTTTTGACAGTATCTGCTGGAAATAGCCTTTGTATTCTACACGACCACATGGCATTAAAGGATTTAGTAAACAAGCCCGTTCTTCAAGGGTGCATATGTCGATGGGTGTTGTTGTTTCAAGAGTTTGAGTTCACCATTGTAGTGAAACCCATAAAAAGAAATTGTGGACCTGATCATCTGTCAAGAATTGATTTAGGAGAGGATGCGCAAAGTATTGAGGAAACAATGCCAGATGCGCAACTATTTAGATTGCGGCGTGCACCCTCAGATTTGGAAGAGATTGCTATATTTTTAAAAGAAGGTGTGGCACCGGATGGAATGAAGGCATTGGAGAAAAAGTAGTTGGCCATACGCGTCGTGCCCTACATGTTGATTAGTGGAGATTTATACAAATTGGGACGTGATGAAGTTTTGTGCAGATGTGTTTTAGAACATGAGCACCTGGCCATCATGGAGGAAGCACATAGAGGAAGTGCGGGTGGGCATTACGCAGGTGATGCCACCACGCACAAGATTTTAATGGCAGGTTTATGGTGGGAAACCTTGTACAGGGATTGTAGAGATTATTGTAAAGCATGTGACCACTGTCAGTGCATTGGAAAACCAGGAAGGAGAGATGAAATGCCTTTGCATCCTATTCCTAGCGCGGAGCCTTTTGAAAAGTGGGTGATAGACTTTGTAGGACCTATTGCACTGGCAGCACGTAGGACTGGGTCACGTTATGTCATCACTTGCACAGATTATCTCACAAGGTGGGTGGAAGCAGCCCCAACTAAAGATTGCATGGCAGCAATGGTGGCAAGGTTCCTATGGGAGAACATTATCACAAGGTATGGATGCCCTTTAAGTTTGACCAGTGATAGGGGTACACATTTTCTAAATGAGACCGTGAGGATCCTACTATCTGAGTTCATGGTGGCTCATCATAAGACTACGCCCTATCACCCTCAAGAAAATGGAACCGTGGAAGCATTCAACAAAATACTAAGTCATACCTTGACCAAAATCTGTGATGTTGGAAGACAGGATTGGGATGACAAGGTATCAGCAATTTTATGGGCTTACAGGACTACGTATAAAAGACTAAATAAAGCCACACCTTTTCAATTGGTGTTTGGCATGGAAGCTATTTTTCCAGTTGAATTTATGTTACCTTCTCTGTGAATAGCGCATGTAGGAGGATTAGCCGATGAACAAGTGCTGGAAGAAAGAATTGATGAACTAATGAAACTAGATGAGAGATGATCACTTGCCCGTTGGAGCCAAACAGTGGAAAAGGCAAAGAAAAAGGCTTGGCATGATCACCATATTAGAAACAAGAAGTTTGAGGTTGGGCAGATGGTGTTACTGTATGATTCTAAATTTCTGCGCCATCCTGGGAAGTTGAAAGTCCATTGGTTAGGTCCCTACACAATCTCGTACATCCTTGATTCAGGTGCGTGCCAGTTACAAGTGCTGGATGGAATGGAGTTTCCTGGACACTTCAATGGTAGTAGGCTGAAGCCCTACTGTAAATAAGTCTTCTTGGTGTTTGTAAATAAGGTAGTTTTTCCAGTTAGTCTAGAATTTTCCCTTATGCATTTTCTTTTCCTTGTGTTTCCCTTTCGCGTTGTTGTTTTGTTTTGTGCCTCGGGCCCTGGTAACCTTATTGCTATTTTTGGAGAATTTATGAGTGCGCAGAGGACCGTGCATCATTTAAGTGTGGGGTGGAGAAAAGTGAAGAAGCACGTGATTAAAAGTACCAAGGAAGTTGTGTTGAAGAGCCTTGTTGAGTAGCCCGGTTAAAAGAGAGATGAAGAGAAAAGATAGAATGGTTGGTGCCAGGGTAAAGCTACTCATAGATCCTATGTACAAAGGAAAATTAAGTGCATTTAAAGCAACATGAGGTAGGTGAAAGCAATAATCTTGATAGAAGAAGTGCCTTTGGCATGGGCTGAGCACGCGTAAGAGTCTCCTGTCAGGTTGGTTTGGTTGCGCGCCAGAAGGTTGGAGGAGTTTTCATGCAGGAAGGGTGCGTGAGTAAAGGCACTGAAGACAAGTTTTGTTTTAAAAATCCACATTAAATGAATAAAGTATGGGGTAGGTAAAGTAGCATTTAATGACCAGAAAAAGGAAAAACTATAAATAGAGGGTCGGGGCACTCTCATTTTACTTTGCGAAAATGAAGAGTTGGAGATATAAGTGAAAGATATAAGTTAGGATGTTTTCAAATTTGACCAGAGAGAAGATCTGTGTGATTAAACAAGTAAAGAGCCAGTTTGAGATTGTGAACCAGAAGGAAGGAATTACACGGGCTTGGAACGAAGTGAAAAGATGTTGTTTTGTGAAGAATTTATCGAAGTTAGGGTTAGGCAAACTAGGGCACGGGTTTAGGAGATTTATATCATGGATCTGAGATCGAAGGTTGGGAGAAGGAAAGTAGAGTAACAAGGAGAGGACTGGAGTAATACAATTACCTTGACCATGGCACCGAAGAAAGGGAAGGGCAAAGTGAAGGCTAAACAACCAGAACCTGAGGTGGAAACAAATGAAGAATGGTATGCAGAAATGCAGTACCCTGACGGAGTGATGATGGGAAAGGAATGGGAATCCCATTTGAGGAACATACCAGTCAGTGACTATAATCACCGTACCAGCACTATAGAGAAAGAAATGACATTAGAACTGGTACGCCCAACCAACAAGTGAACACCTGAAGGGTTGCCTATCTACAATGATGATGTGAAGGTCAAGCTGGTGAAGGCAGGGTTGTTGCAACTCTACGAGTTGCCTTATTTTGGGAAGCCAGATCACTTGTACCAGTGGTTGATGTCTCAGGTGCATGAGGACTACTTCCACTTTGTTGGGCACAAGATGCACGTAACTCCCCAGTTGATTACATAGTTTACAGGCCTCATATGTGAGGGAGATAGCCTAGAAGATGACCTTAGTGACAAGGAAGCTATTCAGGAGACCATCACAGAGTATGCCTGCAAGAAAGGGTCATGGTATTATGACATCTCAGACATCAAGGACCCAGTTATGAAGATGGCCGTGCACCTGGTAATGAAACTGAATGGCCAAGAAAGGTGGATGCAAGTCAACAAGCCATGGCTGCATGTCTGCAGGAAGATTGCAGAGGGGACTATTTACAACTTGTCCACATACATTGCCGAGGAAATTGTAAAGTGTGCAAAGGAAGGGGACAGGATCCTCTTTGGCAATGTCCTACTCACCATAGTATTTACAGAAGTTGGAGTGTCAGATGCACCAGATAAGTTTGTGTGGGAGTACCCAGCCGAAGACCCTTCACCCGTGAAGAGGTTTGAAAAGTATGCATGTGATACAATGATGGCTCCCCACAAAGCGTGGCTCAAAAAATGGTATACGCACTTGAGAAATGCATTCAGGGTGGAGTGGAGGATCCCCGAACAACTCCCAGTAGCCACACAAGGAGAAGCTGAGTTCGCGGTGTACCAGCACTATTGCTTGGGTAGGTTCAAACTTGTTGATGAATCATGGAGCCCTTGGTGCAAGCTCCCTTTCATGTTCACTGCCCAGTACTTCCAAGTGGGAGTGAACAGATTTAAAGAGTCGAAAAAGCTAAGGCTGGAGCTAGAAAATTGGACCAGGAACACAGGGATATGAGGAAGAAACTGAACTATCCCAGAGGTAAGTGTGCATATGTGGAAAAGTACGTGTCACACGAGATCCACATGACTAGACCAATAACACTTCCTATTGCTGGAGGATCCACGGTGTGTGTATACGTGCGCATAAGGCTGAAATTTGAAAATGGCGCATACTTGGTGGATGAGATCTCCATACCTGAAGACCCCCTGGGAATGAAGAAGCCAGTGTCTAAGAAGAGGGGCAGAGGAGAGGAAGGAGCACCAAGTGTACCAACTGCTCAGACAGTGAGCATGCCTTCTACGAGTGCCAAGCCAAGCACCTATGTTCGGAGGAAGAAGTCCCCAGTAAAGGAGAAGATGCCAGAAGTAGAGGCACCTGAACAACCCACCACCTTGGAGGAGTCACAAGAGGAAGAAGAGAAGGTAGAATCTCCTGACCAGAAGCAACCTCTCGGGAAGAAGCAGAAGGTAGATGAAGAAGCTGACTCGGAGGTGACCGACAACATGGAGAGATATCTGGGAGAAGGAGAGGATGAGAGTGAAGAGGGTGGTGATGAGGAGAAAGAGCCAGAAAAAGACAAGGAACCTTTGGAACCTCGCATAGTTAGTGTCTATGACTCAGAGGAGGAGAGTGGAGAAGAGAAGCAAGAGTTCATATTCATGCATGGTGGAAAGGTGCACAAGGAGATGAGGGCACTGAAGATACAAGGGTAGATGAGAGGGATGCGAGGGACAGAGAGCCACAAATTTTACAAAGGAGCAGATAACCAAAGTGGCAGAGTGAGAAGTGAAGAAGATGCTCGAGATCCTTGTAGACCAGGAATTAGAGCAGAGCGCAGACATAGTGCTAAAGGAAGGGAGGGAAGAGAGCGGTGAAAAGGGACATGATAGCCTAGGAGGCCCCGCTCTGATAGTCAGCTTCCCCAAAGGCGCGCGCTTGGGTAGAAGACCTCTAGATGTAGAACAGAGGTAGATGATGGGCTATGTGGATGACTCAAGGAAGGTGCTACGCACATGATTCCAGAGCACGGTACCCACCGAAAGACTTATAGCCATGGGATCGTTCAAGAAGGAGGGCACATACCCTAGGACCAAGAAGATGCTTTCTTGGGCATTTGAATCCCATGTTGATGAGCTAGACTTTGAAGTCTGCCAAAAGGAACTTATCACGCTGCCAGAGTCTAAGGGATACAACCCCTTAGTAAATTCCCAGGAGCTCACAGATGAGCAAGTATGTAATGCTCTAAACAAGGTCGCGGTGGAAATGGAGGCAAGACTATTCACGCATGGAATGACAGCATAAGGGATTTAGAGGGAAAGCTAGCCAAGAAGGAGGAAGAGTTGGCTAAGGTGGCCAGAAACTTAAAACAAGAGGAATTAATTAGTGCACAGCTAAGGCGTGAGCTCAAGGAGGAAAAGGAAAAGGTGCAGGAGGTCTACAAGAAAGTAGACTCGATAAAAAGTGCCATCATCTTGAAACACCCAGATCTAACGCCTATCCCCCAGAGGTATGCATCGATGCTAGAATTCCTAGAAGACTTAACGCGTGTCCTCACCATGGAGAGGCAACCCTTGGCATTGGAATCTATGGAGGAAGTAGCTGCGCGCCTGAAGGAGGAGGACCGATTAAAGGTGATAGCATTGGTTTCACCGAGTATAGCAAGGTGCTCACAGATGTAAAGGTTGCTTCCCAATCTGCTGAGGTTGCATATGACACATGCGCGGATAGAGATAAGGTGGTGAGCTCCTTGGTCTCCATACTCAAAGCAGAGTTGAAAGAGTTGAGCTCTCCATTTACCTTACCACCTCTATGACCCACTCCCACTAGTCGATCAACAAGCTATCCCAATGTAAAAATAAATGCATCTTCCATGACCTCCTTATTAAGCTTATTCACTAGATGTTTATTCTAAATTACACTTTAATGAGCTATCTTATGGCTCTATGAGCTCCCAATACACTGATTCACTCAACGATTAATCCTTGATTGCATCCTATCTAGCTCGAGAACATGTGCATTCTTTCACAACATAAATCATTTTTCCATGCCCAATGTTGAGCCATCATGTTACTACCTCTGTGAATTATTCGAGTCCCTCGCATTGATTTCTCTATGCCTTCATTAAAAATCACCCTCTGACTTGTTGTCTCCTACTAGCTGAGCCATACATTCTCTTGACTTGCAATGGTAGATCTCCTTCCTATGTCATTTCTCAAATTCCCTGAGCTATTTGAAGACCCCTGAAGGATCATCTGAGCCCACCATTTTTCTCTCTAAGTGAGCTCCACGTATATTACTGCTAAGCTTGAATTTGATCTAACTTGATTCTATGTACCTTGACCAACCTCTGAAATAGAGATTTCTACTCCACTTGGTTTAGCATTTAAAAACTAGATGAACTCCTACATGGTTTCATTGAAACTCATCAGCCTTAGCTCGAGATTATCCTTGAATGCATTATTCCACTAAATACCTTGATCACTCACCAACTTATGGCTCTTATCCAGCTCAGGCTCAATCTAAACTCCTCACGACAAGCCACCTACCATCTCATTGAGCGAGTCATTGCTTACCTTAGAATCAGCACCAAGTACACCAAAATGACTAGTAATGAGCTTGCAGAACTTCATCCTAACTCCTTGATGTCTTCAACATCGAGATCTCATCCATTCATTCCATTGAGCCATGCTAGCTTTTCATTACAATTCAATCTCCGTGATATCTCTTGACCCTTTTCAATAAAACAAGACACCTGGTTCCTTCCTGAGGTTTTCTGAGCTCATTATAAGCTTCGATGAGCTTGAGATCATTTTGATTAGTAAAATCTCTATGATTCATACCATCATTAAATGCCTCTCCTCAACTCCATAACCAATTTTCAATACTACATATTACTTACTTTTTATCACCGATACTCATAGGCCAAGATGAGCCACTATCTTAGGAAACTTGTACCCTCAGCTCGCTAATTTGTTTGAGCTCATAATTCCTTTAAGGCCATTTTAAATATTTTAAAAAAAAAAATTCACCAACCCTTTGAACTTTTTAAGAATTTTGTCAATTCCAGAGCATTATGGATATGGAGTAGAAAACTTGATAACCTTTAAACACTAATATTACCATTTTTCTTGTGTCAAGTAAATGTGGGTCTTCTAGAGTCCTGTGCACACTCCTTAGGTAGGATCTAAGCTCCTCAAGAATAAAGAAGATGAAAAATGTATTCTAAGAATTTCTCATTTCCTTGGAACATTAAAAATGCTCCCTAAACAAAAATTGTGTATAACACCCAAAATTCTCCTATGAGAGTCCTTTCTATTCCAAGGGTCCAATAGGCCCCCTATTGTCTAATTTTACTCCAAGGGGAAAATTTGGATAACACTTCTTAAGAGAGAGTTATCTGATGCAGTCAGCTAAGAAAAATCATTTCAGAAATTTGAGAAAAGTACCAAGGACCTTGCTGATCTTCTTAGCAGTTAGAAATCAACAGGAGATAGAACAAGTTTAGGATTTAAAGATTATTTTAAAGGAAAATATATGAAGAAAGAAGATAGCGTTCCAAGAAAGGATGATGATGGACCAATAAATAAGGAATAAAAGAAAGAAGATAGATAATTCAACATGGGTTCAACTCCTCTCACTAGGTGAGAATGATACAGGAGCATCACCGTGAAAATAATTTAATGGTTATGTATTTCACATATAAAGGTTTTGGGCATGAGTGCTAAGGAATTGCAGAGAAAATATTTAAGCTATTTTGAGAAGTTTCCCTGGAGGGATTATAGGTATTCCCCATGAACATAATGAGAGATGGATGCTACAATTTTTCCCTTAGAGAGGTCATACTGCTAGATATTTTGAAAATTTGAACCTATCTAGTTCTAGATTTAGGAGGTGTAATGCAAAAATTGATAGGCAAAAAAGGATGTAAAAGGGTTCTAAAGGGACTTCTATTTTATATTTGAAGTTTTCCCATGTGTCTACAGAACTTAAGTTATGGTGACTCTAGGTATGGCTAAGTGATTTTATATGAGCTATAATTTTAAAAACCTGACTATGTCAACTGTCCTAGAATGCATGTTTGCAGTTTTAGACAAGGTATGGGAACCTTGAAGGAACAATTATGGTCCCCTAAGAGATAGATATGCATTTGGAAAGAAGAAGAAAGGAGTGGTTTTAGATTACTGATCTAAGGCTAAAAAAGCCATGTAATAGGTGAGGTGTAGGTATCTAATATTTCTAAAGACCTCTTTAGGTTATTCTTCTGGAGTAATTGTGAACTAAGTATAATCGCTTGCTCAGGATTTTTAGAGACATGTTGACCAATGGATGAATGCAATGAGAATTTCAGGGGAGCTAATTATTGTTTCATATTTGTTGCTATAGAATCTTGATCATGTAGGTGTAAAAGGTATGTAATATAGTCCTATGTAAGTGTTCAAACACATGTGAATGTTTGATTAGCATATTATGAAGCCCTGTTGTTAAGGATGTACAGTCATGTATTTAAGTATGTGTTCTGTGTTGGGTGTAGGTATTAGAAGTCTATAATGTTGATCTTTAAGGTCATAACATTATGATTTGAATGTGAAGTATTATTTAGCTTAGGAATTTGGTTCTATTAGTCTGATGTAAAAGCTTTCTATTGGTTATTTAATAATGCTATGAGTCATGAACTATTGGTATTCCTAGATAATGGTTGATAGTGAGTAAGAGAAATTTTAAAGATCGTAAGTAAAGTTATAACAGGTCCCAGAATGAAAAGATGAGTCATTTAATATGAGTTCTTGATAAAGCTATTGAAAATGTTACAAAGGTTTAATACTTGCTAGGTGAGTGAGTTTGAACTAATATGATTTATGATCAGTTGTTAATCTTTGAGATAATGTATTAAAAAAGTGTCAAGTACACTATGGAATCATTAGAAACCTAAATGAAAAGTGAAAATAAATCAATCAGGATATGTCCTCTCGGACTATGGTATACAGGCTCTATGGTTTGGTAATGAGAAAAAGTTGTATACCTATGTATGATATAACCAATGAAGATTGTAGCTATTAAAACTTGGTACATGATGAAGGACTAAGTAAGGTATAGGAATGATTTGAGTTCTCACATTTTAAAGGTATGTTAGCAATACATATAACTCACTGTCTAATGGAATGAAAACATAGTCTAACTGTTTATTACCATGTTTTGAGGGTAATTATTTAGTCAAGAGAATATGATTTGAATTATTTGATTTATCTTATTGGTCCATTCATAAGGTTTGAAATAATCATGAATACCATGTATATGATAGAAGATATGTGGTCTAGAATGTTTGTTTAAGAATTATAGTAATGATTAAGAATTCTTACACCTAGAGTGAAAACATTGCATCCTAGCATATCCTTGACCCTGTCATGAGTGGTTATTGCGTGTACACAATGGTATTTGATTATAGGTCTTTAATGCCATTTTGTAATTCTCCTATCTAGATACCGTGGATCCATGGATTCCTTAAAATATGGTGTGAATAATGAGCTGATAGTTTTCATCGAGAAAGCTCAAGAGTGTTGTAGAATGAAATACGAACAGTTTTCAAGATGACCCTTGCCTGTATACAAGTCTAGATATAAAATGGTCAGAGTATACCACCAAAATGTGGAGCTACAGAGTACTAATAATGCCTCTAGAGGCAGGGGGCGATCATTTTTATTTCTTGATAGAAATCATAGATGATCATCAAGTAAGAATAACCAAATCTTATCTTTTCACTCATTTAATTGTGTAAAGTGTTTAAGAGTGGATATTTGCATCATAACAAGAACTCAATTGGCACATTAACACTATAACAGTGGGTCAAAGGTCTGATGAAGGTATTTTCTAAGGAATGAGGAGCTAAGTTTTAACTAATTCTAGAAGAAAAAGGTGATAAAGAAGGTAAGAAACTCAGTATATGAATGGTGATTTGTAGGTAAACTTACAATCAAGAAGACAAAAATGTATTTCCTTACATAAATGATAAAGTAGTGCTTTATGATATTTGCATAATTACATGAGCTATAAGGCTTGTAATTCACTTGGAGTAGGAGGAGTTGGTTATGACTCTGAAACAATAAAAGGTGAAATGTTATCTAAGATCCTATTAATGGAAATATAATTGATGGTTTATAAGTATGTTTAAAGAGGATAAAGGCTTGTTGGGATATCCAATAAGAAGTTGATGATAACATGAAAATTAAAGGTATGAAAACACTGAAAAGTGTACTTCATGGGTATCTATGAAATAAATTGTTTAGATCATATTCAAGGAATCCATAACAAGGTAGAAGACTTAAGCTTTTATGCTTTGGGGTTAGAAAATGGAGCTTATATGATCTATAGTAGGGAGAGAATGAGGGAGTTGTCATGTTGATAATGGTGTCTTGATGCTTTATAGAAGTAAAACCCATTAAAATTTGCACTGAAAGAATACATTTAAGTCAACTTGGTTCTTAAGAGGATGTTATAAACATTCAAAATGGTTATCTAGGAATGGATAATGAAGGTAATTTGATGTGTTATCAGACTAGAGGAATGAGTCAAGAATGAGGTAAGAAGTGATAATTATACGACCTAGTATTCATGATTTTTGGCATGTATGAGTGTCATGGGATTATAGCTCTATCAACCTAGGTGTGTTATAATGCTTCCCATGATGAGAAAAAAATTCTTCTAAAATAGAGTCAAGAAGGAAATTTTGATAGGTTTGTATGTACTAACTTGAAGACTTTGGGTTGATTTGTTTCAAAGCATGAAGAGTTTATGTAATCATGTTGAAGAAGATAAATATGAAGACTTCATGATGCTCACTGATATGCACTTTTGTCTCATTAATGTAAAAATGGGGAGAAGACTATGTGGTTTTCCATCAATGATGAAATGGGGGAGACTTGTTCTCATGATGCTCAGTTTATGTATTCAATCATTGATGTAAAATCCCATTAATGACCTAAGCCAGAGAATGATGGAGGTGATGGTATAAGGTGGTGGCTTAGTAGGATGATGACATGGAGAGATTTTCAAGTTGTTTCATGAATTACATGAGTGGATGCAGGTGAGATTGGTTTGTTCTAATAAGTCCTAATCAGGTGACTCATCTAGACCTAGTCCTAGGTGATAGATCATGATGGTATAGAGCTACATGGTGACTTGAGGAGCATCGTATAAGAGGCTATGTGAGAGAATTATTAGGAGAGTTGTTAGACAACTCATATGAGATCTCATAAGTGTAAGTATAGGTTGAAGACTTGGTTTTGGGGTGCACATCTAGACCTATCCTAGTGTTTGGAGGCCAAAATAGGCATGAGGAATGAGGTATAGCGTGCCATGTGAGATCATGGAGGAATGCATAGGTATGTAAGACATGTTGTTTTAAGGTGTGTTTGGTAGCCTTTTAGAGGTTTCTTGATGAGATGTATGAGGGTTCTTCTACTATCGACCTAGCTTAAACCATGCAAAACCTTAAGGGATAGTTATGGAAATGAGATGGATATGAATATGGAATACCTATTTGAGATAACATGATGATTGATGGGATGGTGCAAAGGGTGTCCTAGAGGTGTGAGAAAAAATTCAAGTCATTACGAAGAATATTTTTTAAGTTATGATATGTTAGGTGAAACATGGTCCAAGAAAGGGTGATTTCCAGCTCAAATTGTAACTTCTGATGCTCATTATGGATTGTGTGATTTTCATGGGACATTGTGGATTTCAAGGATATTTTAATCCATTTATCTAAGATAATTTCACAAAAATAATGGAGGTCATTTCATCATCACATTTTTTATGAATGAATGTTAAGAAGGTAAATTGCTTTTTATGAGTTTGAAACCCTAGGTCAAAAGCGATAGGAGATGATCTTCATTGTATGAGTGCCCTATAATTGATTCCTTTTGTACTAGTATGATGATTTAGAGGTTGTCATAGAGGACTCCTCCATATTTCCAGAAAGGTAAGATAGAGCATGTGATGGTTGTGGACCCCACTCAAACAATGAAAGTTTTTGAAGATGTTCAGTTTGTGGAAAAGTTTTCCAAAGGAGGTATGAAATAAATTGACATTTTTTTTATCATTGGGAGTCTTATATTTGATGTCCATGATGGTTTCAGATCATGGTTGAGGTTCCTAGAGGGAAAAGTGTGCCCTATTTATGAAGACTATTTTTTTGGTCTTTAAGGCAATTTTGGAGCAGTTTCAGAGTTTGAGAGATTGAGCTAGGTTAAAGGCCTTCCAATTGGTACAGTTGGAAGGAAATGTAAGATTGTTATGGAAAGTAGATTCAGATATATTTCTAATGATGTAAGGTGTGTCTCTTGATGATGATTTTTGATGGTTTAACATGCTCAATTTGAGAAGACCAAGGTTGTTTGTTTTCATGACATAATTGAAGAATTTGGTTAGAGTTTCAGCATGAATTTAAATAATAAAAACTCAAACAAAAAAATATAGTTCATGTAATCTTCTTATTTAGACAGGATACATTATATAGAATTATGAAGCTCCTATAAAATATGAGGTAGGTTTAAATATATAATCCATAAACTACTCTTGTAACCTATCTACGTAATATTTTTATAACCACAATAATATTACTAACAACCCAAATAATAATATAACTAACCATACTAACTTACTATTTTACCATACGGTAAAATTAAAATACCATGAAACACTAACTATGATTTCCTAACATTCCCCCTTTAGTATTTACATGGGTAGAAGAACAAAAAAGTCTATTTCCTGTAATCTTCTTATTCAGTATTCCATGACTTCATATGGTATACAATATATAGACTTATGAAGCTCCTATAAAATAGGATCTAGGTTTAACTATACACTTTAAATACTCCCGTAACCTATCTACATAATATTATTATAACCATTCCAAGAACAATGAGGAGGCTATCCACAGTCTACATAATCTTAAGACGGCTCAGAGGGATCTATTCTCAGCCCAGGAATCGGCTGTTAAAACCCATGCTTTATGAGAGAGTTTGAAAACTACAGACTGAATACTGATATCAAAAGGCACACAATTAGCTTGATCTCCATGGACCTTAAGGAGCTGTCTGAAAAATGGATAAAATGTCTTCACTTATCCTAAGTGAAAACCTCAAAAATGCCAATGTCAAAAGCATGGAAATGGAAAGCGAGTTGTTGAAAATGAAAGGTATTATTATGCAAATCAGGGATGTACATATCCTAAATGTGAAAATTACTATTCTCCATCTTAAAACTACTGGCCGAAATGATCTAGTCCATGGAGTTGGAAAAATAAAGGAAAATGAAGGTACAGTGCCGAAGGTGGTGACTCAAGAACCAAATTACAAGTACTAGAAGGAGACAATAGCTACACTGGTTAATGAATGGAACGGTTTGTATGGAGATAGTGGGAGATCTAGTCAGAGAATAATGTTGTTCAAAGGATTTTAATTTGATGTTAGTTTATCCCTATGTTGTTAGTATAAACCTTTGGACTGTTCTATATTGTAATTCCTATCTTATGGATATCTTAAACTGCAGTCTTTGTTTTTTGAAATTTTTGGAACATGAATGGCCTTTAAAGGTAAATCCATTGACCAATATGTAAGGTTGTTGCAACTCTTTCTAATGGGGTAGGGTCCCCTCAACCCTAATTTTTACCACTAATAAAAAAAAAATCATTATAACCAAAAAAAATATTATTAACAACCTAAATAATAATATAACCAACCATATTAACTTACTATTTTACCATATGGTAAACTTACAAATAACATGAAACACTAACTATGATTTCCTAACAAGAATTTCTTTAGCTAGAATATGGAGGTATAAGAATAATGTTTTGGATTTTTTGATGCTTTATATCCATTGGAGAGTTAATATGGATGAATTTTATCCCTATTAAAGGCATTTAGAAGTCTTAAATGTGGCAAAAATGGTACAAACTAGTTGAGTTTCCAAAACTGATTTCTAGGAAGCTCAGTTTGGTGAAAAGGAAAGTTAGTGTGGTTTTCATGAATGAATGTTTCACGATTTATATCAAGAATGGATGTGTGCTACAAGTCAGTGGATTTCCAATTAGTTGTTAGATTGCATATTTTTTGGTGTTATGGTGTGATCTTGAGCATGTTTGATGAAGACTAGTTTCCTGGAAGCATTTGTTTTGTGAAGAAAATGGTTCTTCTTGATATAGTTATGAAGAATTAGATTAATGAAAGATACTATATGACTATGAATGATGTTTTTTGTGTTATATTTGACATGTGTGAGGCCTTTAGATGCTTTATTATTCATGGTGATGAGTTCAGAGGTCTTTGGTGAACCAGGTGATGGTGTTTTTGAGCAATTTTTGGGCTTCTTTGATGTCTTGGAGCATGGAAAACCTACATGGGTCCACCTTAAGTGTTGTTATGAATATATTTTTATGTTTTATTGGTCAATCTCTTTTTATAGGACTGACTTTTTTTATGTTTTTTAGTTGAGAAGGGTATAAAGCAAGTGTTTTGGGTTCAAATTTGAATGAGTGATTTAAGAGGGAAAGTATGAGATTCTTGAGAGTGTATGAGAGGTTAAAAGGTATGAAATAATAGATTATGATGTGTGTACAAATCTAAAGAGGGTTAGAGAGAATGTTTGTAAAGGTTTGAATTTGTTGGTCCGAAAATCTGTCGCGCGGACAGATCTATGGATAGACGAGCCAACAGTGTTGCAGGGCTTAGCCCCTCTTTGAGACAGCAAAGCGAAACTGGTTTATTGCTACTTCTACTAGCAGGAACCTATGCAAGTCTCACAGATTCTGCCTTCGGGTGTTGGGATCTCATCCCAGTAGAGTGTTCCCAGGTTGCGAAAAAGAAAGGAATGGAAGATGGAAAAGAGAAAGATCAGATCCGAAGGAAGAAAAGAAATGAATTCCAAAGCAGAAGGGTCAAAAGATCTGTGCTTTTGGCTTGGTAGTAAACAGAGCCAAACCTACTTGCATAAATAAACAAAGCAATACTGATAAACAAATGACGGAAAAGTAGATATGATTCTAACAGATTAAACACATACAGATCTAACATAAGAAAGATCTAATGCATAACATAGCTATTGAGCACAAAGTCTGAATAATTGTATTACTATTCTTTTCTGTTACAAGAAAGCTCAAAGTCTTTCTCTCCTCACTTCTATTTCTATCTGAAAAATGTTCACACTCCTTTTGAATACAACAAGTATTCTTATATTTATAGAAAATGAGGGAGAGAGAAGGCAAAATGGAGCCAACCACTTATTTACAAAGATATTTACAAAATATCTAAAAGTCGTGTTGACTTTGACAACTTGGACAGATGACATCATCCCACGACGCAACATGGATGATGTCATCATTTGTGCCGAACACATTTTTAGACATTTCGAAAAGAAAGTCGGAGAATAGAGAGAAGGAAGAAGAAGAAGAAGAAGAAGAAGAAGCTACTATTCATCATCATCATCCTGCGACCGAAAAGGGGTCACCTGTTTCTGATGCTGCTCAGGAGATGAGATGTGAAACTGAGCGCCGGTATTCCAAGAACTTGCTGATCATTGGCCCAAATTGATCCTTGTGATGGTTCCTTGTGCCGTTCACTGATTGCTTCGCAAGTTTCCCCGCTCATCTATGAGCTTTTCTGGGATTTTGGAATAATCTTTCTCGGCCTCGATTAGGAACCCGATGAAGTCCCTACAGGCCAGTAGGTTGTTGATAGATTCGAGTTTCGAACGTGACCTTTAGCCCTGTTCCTTGAGAGGCTATCTCCTTGAAAATCCGGATAGTGTCATCAGATGATCTCAAGGTAAGGGAAGGAGTGAGCAACCCTGGAGCCATAGATAGAACAAGTTTTCTCCATTTGATGCATTGCATCCAAGGGCCTCTTCCTTTACCTTGTCTATCTTTTCCAGAACGAATTCTAGCTGATCTATCCGATAGTCCAGAGTGGACATAGTTTTGTTGAGGGCCCTTGGATGGCCGAAGACTCTGAACTTGACCAGATCTTCGACTGAACAGTTGAACATTTGTTGGAAGGTCTTGTGTTGGAGTCTAGGCATGCTCTAACTCTTCTGATACTCAGACTTGCTAATGCTTGGAGTTCCTTGTTTGCCTTCTCCGATGTTCAGGTATAAACTGATATACTCGGCGATTAACTCTTTCACTATCTTTGAGGATCTGGCTCCTCCAAGCAGAAACAGCGATACCCTGCTCACCGATCTTTGAATATTCATTGATCTTCTCCTGACTGAGCAGCTTAGGAGTCTCGGCGGCAGTTGTGGGAGGTGCACTTCCCATCTTCTGTAAGGCCTGAAGCAGGTATTTATTCTGCTCCTTCAGTAGCCTTTTCTCCTCTTTTGCTTTCTGAAGATTCTTGCAGAGTGCATCAACTATGGAAAGAGCTTCCCCCTGGAGACTTTCAGAGGATGTCCCCATTGTGACTTGGGTCACTGTGAAATCTGCCGGAGACAGATCTTCTTTTTCTTTGAGGGGATCGGGGTATGCTATTTCCATGACCCTCTCGCCTGCAGCGCTCTTCGAGAAGAATGTAACCGGCTTGTGCTTCTTTGCTCCTTTAGCCGGAATGACTGAAAAGTCCATCAGAGCGATGGGAACTTTCCTCTTTTTCTAGCTCAGCTGCTGAGAGATCCACGCTGGTCCTATAGAAGAAGGACCAGAGATAGAGGGGGAGGCAGCAACGGTAGAGGAGGGGAAAAACGTGGAGACACGCGGCGGCGGCATGGAAAGAATAGCCGAAGAAGTGTCCATGGGAGCAAGGGAAACCGCAACTGCAGCAAACATAGGAAGGGAAGGGAGCTCAGAGATGAGGGAAGAAATTGAGGAAGACAAATTAGCGAGGGAGGAGAAGATAGATGAAGAGGCAGGGGAATGCCTCGGATTCTTTTGGAAAAAATTTACCTCCAAGCAGAAATGA
Source organism: Taxus chinensis (assembly GCA_019776745.2). NCBI lineage: Eukaryota > Viridiplantae > Streptophyta > Pinopsida > Cupressales > Taxaceae > Taxus > Taxus chinensis. The sequence goes on from JAHRHJ020001455.1 coordinate 156,750, forward strand.
AGGCATTTGTGGCCAGCAGGTTGATTGATTTTTCGCTTTTTATCATCCTTGAGGAAGGATTCCTAGACCTTCAGAGACAAGGGAAGGAGTGAGCCCTGGAGGGAGATAAAAGGGTGACTCCCCATTGTGATTTTCTTCCCTGGAGAGGAAGAGGATTTTCTCCAAAACTTTGAAAGATCTAGATAGTCCCAGGTGGACATTAGTTTTGTTGAGGGCCTTGGATGCCGAATCCAAGAAACTTGACCCAGATCTTCGAGCGGAACAGTCTAAAGTTTCTTGGAAGGCTACGTGCTGAGTCTAGCTTGATCCAACCTTCTGATATCTCCCGCTTGCTTGGATGTATTCGCCTTTCGATGTTCAGGTATAAACTGATTACTCCCTTTCACTATCTTGAGGACTGGCTCCTCCAAGCAGAAACCAAAGCCATACCTTGGCTCGCCGATCTTTTGGAGTACTGAGAGATCCAAGCTGGTCCTATAGAAGAAGGACCAGAGACAGAGGGGGAGGCAGCAACGGTAGAAGAGGGGAAAAACGTGGAGACACGCGGCGGCGGCATGGAAAGAATAGCTGAAGAAGTGTCCACGGGAGGAAGGGAAACCGCAACTGCAGAAGACATAGGAAGGGAAGGGAGCTCGGAGATGAGGGAAGAAATAGAGGAAGACAAATCAGCGAGGGAGGAGAAGATAGATGAAGAAGCAGGGGAAAGGGTAGAAGAAGGGGCAGAGGACACGACCAAAGGGGTGGTCGTTTGAGTCACTCGAGGAGGGGAAGGAAGAGAAGAAGAAGGGATAGAAGGGACCTCTGAAGTTGTAGCGACGCCGACATCCTGGGTGGATGGGCGTATAGGACTATCCTCTGTCAATTCCTCATCAAGAGTTATGACTTGTTCTGGCTCTGAGGGAAGAGGACTTTCAGGGGCTTCCTCCTGAATGGTGCTAGGTTCACCTTCTGCACCTTTGCCTTTCAGCTGCTTCTTTGACCTTGGAGGTGCATTGCCCAAAGGGGAAGTTGTGAAATCTACCCCGAGGTAGATTAGTCCGTTCATGCGGCACCAATGCTCTGTTCTCCGCATAGTCTCCTTGACCCTCTCCTCAATTGTTTGAGGAGCCTTGTTCCTGTCAATGGCCGGGAAGGGCCAATTGTCCCCATCTGTGTCATTATACACCTTATCTACTTCATCTTCCGTAGTCTGGAAGCCTTCGGGGACAATGGCCACTCCGTATTGGATGATTTCCGCCAATGCTAAGCGAGAGTGATCCTTTCTTCTGAGTTCCGCCTCATGGAGAACGTCAATGTAAATATCCTCAATTTGAGGGACATGGATCGGATCGAGCTTCGCTTTTGGCAGGCAGCTTCTTGGGTCGAAGGTAGGCCTGGCTGGGAAGTCATGCTTCAAGTTGAGTAGCTCCAGCTCTGCGAACATTTCCTTCGCCTTATGGTGGGTGGAGCATGTGTATCGGCCCACTTTGAGGGGGAAAGGAGTTCCACCCTTCTTTCTTTTGAGGCACTTCTCATGGTATGTGACCAGCTGTCTTGACAGTTCTAGTAGAATCAGCTTAGGCCCAGCATACCTTGGTAGCCTGGTTGGCTCTCCCAAAAAGTTGGCAGCCCTCAGATAGGTGAACGTGGGAAATTGGGTGAACAGGGCCCCCCATTTCTCTGTGACTGCCACTATGTTTTTGGTCGTCCGGCTATGAGTCATGTTTGGCCTCAGTAGGCAGATGACATGATAGAAGAATGCATCGTTAACTTTTGTGAAATGTTGGATGCTATTCTCCAGCCTCAGCTCTGGATAGTAATCAAATATCTTGGCCTGAGGCCATACTCCACTTCGGTTCAGCCCCGGATAATCCCTTGCCGACGCTGCAGCGTAGACTACATAGGAGTTCATATGGAACACTCCTGTTGTGGCGAACTGTTGTAGCTGCTCAGAGATGGTGCTGCTTATTATTTCACCCCAGCAAAAGCGCTGATCGGGCAAATTCTTATTCATTGTCTCCAGTACCGCAGCATCCACTTATGGAAATAGTGGGCATCTGAAAGCCCGAAGACTCTGCTCAGGAAAGTGATAGTATCACTGAGTTCCTCTGAGAAATCACTTCGGTGGATAGTCTGAGGCCACCGGGTCACCACCTTCTTGTTCTTTAGGTAGACCTCATTCATCAACTGCATGCACTGGTCTTCGTTGTCTTCCCAGGCCTTGATGCATTCTCGTTGGCTAACAGCCACGTAGTTCCGGTGATGAGGGATGCCAAGTATCAACTCAAAATGACGGGCAGTGAGGTTTATGACTACCTCGCCCTTACTGTTCTCGACACATCTTGTGTCTTTGTTGTAACATTGCGCAATCACCATCATGAATTCGTTGTTGACAGCGCTGACGGGGATTCCTCCGGCGAAGTGCAGGGCACTGCCTATTAACTTGTCCATCCATGGACTTCTTGTAACTTTCTGAGTCCTAACCCAGAACTCATCCATGTCAATGTGACCCAATTCAGAGTCTCTGACATCCATACTGCACTCAGCCTGTGATTCGGGCATCCTGACCCTCTGATATTTGTATTTCATCTCTTCTTCTGTCAGCTTAGCCTTTCCTCTTGGTTTGGTGGGCTTCTTGCTTGACGTAGACATGTGTTCTTTCGAACTCAGTTGCTGATCTGCACGAAGAAGAAGTGAGACCCAATCCAAAAAGGTTGAATTAGTCATTTGATCTTCCATTGGAAAGCTAGCAGAAGAAAGAGTTAGAGATTTTAAGGCTCAGGGCGCAGGGCGCATGAAAAATGCAACTGGCAGGCCAAATAGATAAGGCGCACAGAAAAGGAATGTTGCAGAGGTTATACTGGCGCCAAAGGCGCATGGCGCATGGATGAAGCAGGTTGCATTTTATAGCAGGGCGCACAGGAAATGCGTGTTACATTGGGGTTCGGTGCGCCCTTTGGCGCATGGGAAGATTGTGTAACATTAACAAATGGTGCGCCAAAGGCTTTGGCGCGGCGCATGAAGGGTTTACACAACATCATGTTACTGCAATGGAGGGTGCGCCCGCGCCTTTATAACTTTATACTTGCGCGAATAAGGCTTGTGTTGCATGAAAGCTGGGTGCGCCCTTTGGCGCATGAAAGCGGGATGCAACATGGAAGAAGGTGCGCCAAAGGCTTTTAAGGAGGCGCGGGATTTATACTTGTAGCATGCAAAAAGGGGCGCCTTTGAGGGCGCATGAATTCTAACTGCAGCATGACAAAAGGGTGCGCCATTGGCGCGGGTTTTGATCATGTAACATGGCGGGTAGATGCGCCGAGGGGCGCAACTGTTTTTAGTGTGCAACAAGACGCGCCAGTGCGCCACAGAACTAACTAACTGCTCAAATATTTTCATTCTTTTCTTCCACTTCAAAAGTTGCTTGGACATATAAGGTTTTTCATAAAAAGTTTTCAGACCAAGCCCTTTCAAAACAACTCCCTTCCAGCAGATCTGGAAAGAGGGAGGGAAGGAGGAGGAAAAGAAGAAAAAGAAACAGGACAGCACAGGGGGGGAAAACTAGCTCAAATATATCCATTTAAAACCGACCAGCAAACCAAAACACTAGACCAAGAACAGCAGAACAGACCAAAACCGAAAGCACAAAATGGAAAAGAGGGAGAACCTCTTACCTGAATATATAGCAAAAATTGAAGAGCGGGTCCACAGGGCGATGAAAACGACAGAGCAGAGCTGACAAGTCCAGAGCGATCACGTGCTTGACAAAAAGAATGAAAATGACATTGGGCGCGCACTGATATTTATAGAAAAACTTGTCATCAATGCGCCAACCACTTTTGAAATGGCGCATGAAAACTGCTGTCGACAGGGGAAAGTGTGCGCCCTTTGGCGCACGAAAGTATTTGACAACAGAAGAATGAGCGCGCCTTTGGCGCACCATATGCATTGTCGACATGAAGTTATGTGCGCCCTTTGGCGCACCAAAACTTGGTGTTGCACAAAAGAGATTATATGCGCCCTTTGGCGCACCAAAAGAGATTCAACATCCTTTGGCGCACCGAAAGATGTGTTAACATGGAAAACCATGCGCCAAAGGCTTTTAAGGGGGCGCACCAAAACTTGGTGTTACAAGGCAAATCCATGCGCCCAGCCAAAAAAGGCTCAAAAAGACTAAGTTCGAAAACTAGATTTCCCGGGAAGGGATTTTACAACGTTTCGAACGCGGGGGATCCCTAACGAGGGATCGAAACAAAATTTTCGGTATGGTTATCGGTAAAATTGCCCTTGTCAATTTTACGGGATAACAGCTGGCTCTTTCTGGGGACTATCCCTGAGCGAACTCGGGGGTAGAGAATCCCAGATCACATGTGCCTATCCATTGGGTAACAGAGTCAAAAACAAGGGGGACCGGAGGGAGAACAAAGGAAACACACAACAAACCGAAAGCAAACACACGACGAAAGCAAACACACAACTAAAATAAACTGTACAAAGAAGAGAGCAAGCTCTACTTCCTGAAGATCTTGAGATGTTGCCCGCTATAGGGAAGCGGGAGTTCAGCTCCATCCAAATATGAGAGATAGAAACTATTCTCTCCATTGAGTTGCTTGATTTTGAAGGGCCCTCTCCATAGGGAATCAAATTTTCCGTGCATGCCCTTTGGCTCTCTTCGCTTGTCCCATAAGAGGACGAGATCTCCCACTTGAAAATTTCTCTGCTTGGCCTTCTTGTCAAAAAGCCTCTTTACTTGATTCTGATGTTCAGTGATCCTGTCGACCACTCTTACTCTCTTTTCTTCAAGTTCCGCCAGATACATGATTCTCTTTTCTAGAGAATTCTGGAAAGTTTCATCTTCGATTACTCGTGCCAAGCGTAGAGCAGGAAGTTCAGCAGAAATGGGAAGTTCGGCATCAGTGCCATATAACACTTGAAAAGGTGACATGCCGAGAGATCTCTTGGGGGTAATGCGGTCCGCCCACAAAGCGTCGTACAAAGACTTGTGCCACATCCGCTGATTCTCATCTACTAATTTCCGTATGATGGTCACCAAGTTCTTATTACTGGATTCCGCCTGACCATTTCCCTGAGGGTAATAATCCGAGGCATGTGCTAAAGTTATTCCATATTCATAGCAAAAACTAATAACTTCTCGGGAGGAGAAGTTAGAAGCATTATCAGCAACGATTTTGTTTGGAACGCCGAACCTGACAATGATATTTTCTTTGATAAAACTGCAAACCACCTCAGAAGTGGCATGCTTGACAGGTATGGCTTCCACCCACTTGGTGAAGTAATCCGTTGCTGTAAGGACATAGCTATGTCCAGCACTCGATTGAGGATTGAGTGCGCCAATAAAATCAATTCCCCATTGCCTGAATGGTTCATTGATGATGACCGGCCTTAGGGGAAGGGCAGCCAACTTGGGCTTGCCGACGAATTGCTGACAGGGTTCACACTTTGCCACCCAGGTAGCCGCATCTTGAAAGAGCGTTGGCCAATAGTACCTGGCTCGAATGATCTTGTGTGCTGTCACGGAAGAAGAAAAATGGCCTCCACAGGCTGAATTGTGAAAACTTTCCAGCAGTTTTACTTGCTGGGGCTTGTCAACACATCGCAGGAAGACACCGTCTATCCCGCGCTTATATAAACCGTCATCCCAGATGACATATTTAGCTGCTCTGAGCTTTATAGTGCGCTTCTCCTTTGCAGTTAGGTGCATTGGGCATTCGCCGTAGGTAAGGAAGAAAGCGATGTCGGAGTACCACTCATCACTAGTTGCAACAAATAGAACTAGAGGCAGAGAATCAGGCTCCTCTAGAGGGCTTTGCTCTTCGTCGGTACAGTCCTCTTTTCCTTTAGGACCTTCTAAATTTTCATTTTCAGCCATTAGCTGACACAGGCCCTTGCCCCTTACCAGCTTGGTTGGTTTAATATCCAGGTCATATTCCTGGACCTTTGCGATCCAATTCCCTCTCAAACTTCCTAACTCCTGCTGAGTTAGAATTGATTTCACCGCCGTGTCAGGGACCAGCACCACCGTATGCGAGTTTAGAATGTAATACCTGAAATTCTTCACTGCTTTGACAACGGCAAAGGCATGCTTTTCCAATTGAGTCATCTTCAACTCGTGAGGCTTGAGGGGAGAACTCATGAATGCAATCGGGGATTCAATGTCTTCTGAATTCTTTTGCATTAAGATTGCAGACACAGTATGTTCTGATGCGTAGCTATACATGATGAAGTCCTTGGAGAAGTTGGGACATACCAGGACTGGTGCACGGGCAATAGAAGCTTTTATTTCTTCAAATGACCTTTTCCCTTCTTCACTCCATCTGAAAGTTGGTGATCCTTTCATCATGTTCAGTATGTGGCGAGTCTTTTCAGCAAAGTCAGGAACAAAACGCCTAAGAAAGTTCACCTTTCCGAAGAAAGAATGAACACCAGTCTTGCTTGTAGGCAGAGTAAGGCTCTGAATAGCCTTAACCCTTTCAATATCTATCTTCGTTCCTTCTTTGCTAACCACATGCCCTAGCAACTTCCCTTCCGTGACTCCAAAAACAGACTTTTTGGGATTTAGGGAAATTCCATGTTCTCGGCACCTGGCCAATACTTGCTCCAAGTGATCACAATTATCACTTCGTTGTTTAGAGAACACGGTTAAGTCATCTAGATAAACTACAATGACTTTTCCCATCATACCTTTAAATGCGAAGTCCATGGCCCGTTGAAAAGTAGCACCAGCATTAGTTAGGCCAAAAGGCATCCTGCTGTAGGCAAATGTACCCCAGGGAGTAGTGAATGCTGTTTTGAATTGATCTTCAGGCGAGACTTCAATCTGATTGTAGCCTGAAAAACCATCAAGCATAGACAGCATCTCTGATCCAGTTACTGCTTGCAGAACTTGATCCATTATCGGAAGAGGGTAGTTGTCTTTCAGCGAAGCTTGATTCAAGTTTCGGAAGTCTACGCATATGCGTATCTCGCCGTTTTTCTTGCGCACTGGCACAATATTCGCTACCCAAGTACTGTGATAGATAGGGAAGATGATTCTTGCATCCAGCATCTTCTGAATTTCGGCCTGGATGGTGCCCGAAATCTTAGGATTATAATGCCTTTGCTTCTGGTGAAAGGCTTTGACATCTTCTTTCAGGGGTATGTCATGCTGAACATCCTTTGACTTGAAGGACTTTAGATCGGCATAGGACCATGCCAACACATCCATATATTTCTTCAGCAACTTGACAAATTTCCGCTTCTCTTCAGGCGTGCAACATTTGCCAATGTTTACAAATTGCGGATGTGCCTCAGAACCTATATTGACTGGTTCTGTTTCTGGGGATGAGTCAGGATCATCTCGCCTCTTCTTTTTCACAAAACGGTCATGCCTGTCAAACAGGCGCTCCAGAGAAACCAGGCCCTTCGGAATTTTATTTCCTTTGAGCTGACATATGCCGTCGTTCTCCTCTGATTCATGGTTTTGACTGTTGATTGATTCACGGCATGTAGAGGTGGATCCTTCAAAATACAACTCGTCAAAATTTTCTGATTTTTCTAGAAAGGCAATGAGGTGATTATCATCGTTGAATACCTGCCAATGCTGAGAGTTGTCTGGCACGCTCGGGCGGAAAACCACTTCAATGGTGTATTTGTTCGTTTTCAAACCCGGGTGTGGGAGCATGAGAGATGCTGAAACGGCCAATGAATCGGCCATGTCATTTTGAGCTCTTGGAATTGCTCCTATTGAAAAGGCATCAAATTCTTCGATGCTGTCCCATACTGCGTTACGGTAGTGCCTGAGCCTCTCATTTTTCACTTGGTAAATCCTTTTGACCTGATTTACAACTAGCTCAGCATCACCTTGTACTTTTAGATTTTTAATTCCTCTTTCCTTTGCAGCTTGCATACCGAGTAACAGAGATTCATACTCAGCAGTATTGTTAGTGTTGAAAAACTGCAACTTGAAAGAAAGAGGAATTACCTCCTCTTCGGGAGATATCAGCACAACTCCAGCGCCACATCCACTAGTCGCGCAACTGCCATCAAACTGCAAGGTCCAGATCTCATTAAGATCCTTTTCTTGAACAAAAACGCCCTTTGTACCTGTCTCGGTAGATAAGAAGTAGTTCCCCATCCCTGATGATTCAAAAAGGATTTGGGCTTTGGGGTCTTCAGAGCTAGTAACCAAGTACTTCTTTTGGGATTCTGGCTCCAAAGTTTGCATCACACCTTTGACGGGTATTCTAGCTTTAGACCAGTCCATGTGAATTTCTCCGCCAACTTCGCTGCAAAAACTCCTTCCCAGCAAGAATTCCATAGGCTGCTGGAATGTCAGCGACGAGGACGGTCATCTTTACCCTCTTTTCAGGGAATGCTGCAAACGTAAATTGCGCGTCTTTGATTTGGCCAATCAATGGCACTTGCTTGGTTTCCAATGAATAACATCTGCCGAACGGTTTGGTAAGAGTGAGGCCCAAAGCATGGGCGACTTTCGCCGGCATGACATTATCAGAAGCTCCGGAATCAATTATACAGTTGCTCAACTTATGGCCGTTGATTAGGAGAGAGAGATAGAAAGGTTCTATCTTGCCTGATGCAGATGTTGAAGCAACATTTATGTGGGATTCAGGGGGAGTGGAAAGGATTCCTTTTGGGGAAACCTGTTTAGATGTAACAGCTTGACTCTGAATATATTTAGTTAATCTTACAAGCTGTTCGGGATTTGACTGAAGGTACTCAGCTTCAGACATTTGGATCTTGGTCTTTTTTGCATGATCTATTATATCAAATGCGGCCAAGGGTTGCGTTGGTGAGGGAATGAGTCCTTCACTTCACGATGGTGGAACAGGATTACTGATCTTGATAGGAATATGAGGGGGCTGATTCGGAGGAGAGATGGGCGGAAAAGACTTCTTTGCAAAAGACTTAACAGGGAGTTGAGTAGGAAGAGGATTACCTCTTTTAACAATGGTTGGAGGCACGTTTGACACGACCTTCTCCTTCTGCACATGGGCAGCAACTTCTGCTTCTTTTCCTTGCGAGCGGGTAAAAACAGCATATGATTGTCCGCTTGCATAGCCTTGAGTACTCTCTTCTTCATCAGATTCATCCTCATCAAATTCCATGTATCCAATAGTAGAGTCGCCAGTCGGCTCACCGACATCTTGATCATCTTCGCCTTGAGGCGAAGGTTCTTCATAGTACTGCTCTTCCTCTTCAATTTCGGCCAAAGCATTGACCGGAGGAGCTTCAAGCGCCAACCGTGGAGCAGTTGCAGGTAGACGCGGTCTTTGTGAAACATTGTTGGGAACAAAACTCCTTCGTGGAACGTCTCGGTATGAGGAACTAGGAGCCTGGGCCAACTGCTTTTTCAATGCGAGCAGATCATTCGCCATCTTTTGGAATGCCGGATCAGACGAAGTAGCAGGCGAGGGATCTGAAGATTTGGACTTTGATGATTCCTTTTTCAACTCGCCAGATATTATCAAATTGTCTTCTATCCGAATGGCAGCAGCCTGAGCGAGAGGTAGGGTAGCTACTCGCTCTTGAAGGAGCAAGAAGCTGACTTTTGAGCTCATGGCGTTCACGAAGAAACACTTCTGATTCTCCGGTGTTGGAAGCATGGCAGTAGGGACACGGTTGATTAATGCATTGAACCGGGTGACAAAATCGCGCATAGTCTCATTGGCTCTTTCTTCAGGTGAGTGATCCGTGATAACAATGCAAATGCATCTTCTGAAGGCTTGTATCTGTCTTCAAAAGCTTCCCGCAAGGTGGCCCAACTGGTGATAGATCCGGCCGGCAAATGCTGAAACCATTCAGCTGCGGGCCCTTGTAGAGTTTCCAGAAAAAGGCGAACCGACACATCTTCGTGAGTCACGTCCAAAATACTGCATGACATAATGAAAGCAGATATGTGGGAATCCGTGCTTTGATTTCCGCTCCCGTCGAATTTGGGAAAATTCTTTCTGTTTCCGTGAGGGAGCGCGTGAACTGGATGTGGCAGTGCGAGAGGACCCGTAGCATTTCCCCATGGTACCACCATTTGAAAGGCTGGAAAAAGCACACGAGCTGGGAGGGTGGTTCCACTGAGCAGCAAGGCACTACAAAGGGATGTAGATGCTCCTTGTAAAAGACTTTTTCTTCGTGGAGGTGAGACACTCCTGGATGACCGGCTAGCCGAGCTTAGCGCTGAAAAACGTGCCGGTGTTACGCTGAAATTGTGCCTTTGAAGCAGATCGAAAGTAGGATCAACTTCTCCACGGGCTCTCCTGCTGCGCGTAAAAGGTTCACTTGCCAGCGTACCTTCCAGATCTGCGATATTATGGCGCAGATTTAAACTTTATTTTTGGGTGTACTTGCTGATTTTCTGGTTTTTCTGACAAAAACCAGCAGCATGCACTTTTCTGAATATTTAAAAACTATCCTCTTCGAAAAACCGATTGCGGTTAATGACAAATAACAGCGAGGATAAGATGGCAGGGAAGAATAGCAGGCTGATTTTCAGATCTGATTTTTATTTTTCAGAGGGTTTCAAACTTTTTGGAAAATAGTCAAAAACTCAGATCTACGGAAAAATGTTAATTTTGATAAAAACTCAGCGAACTAAAGATCTGTAACTAGGCCCGATCTACGGATCTCAGAAGAAAATTTTCAGTTTCGGGCATTTTTGCAAATTTTTTGGATTTTCAACAAAAAGTTCAGATTTGCAAACAGGCAGTGATTTTCTTATATTTTTCTGATTTTATATTATACCACCACCATAGATCTGACAGATCTATCCGTTCCCCAGCGGAGTCGCCAAAAACTGTTGGTCCGAAAATCTGTCGCGTGGACAGATCTATGGATAGACGAGCCAACAGTGTGCAGGGCTTAGCCCCTCTTTGAGACAGCAAAGCGAAACTGGTTTATTGCTATTTCTACTAGCAGGAACCTATGCAAGTCTCACAGATTCTGCCTTCGGGGGTTGGGATCTCATCCCAGTAGAGTGTTCCAGGCTGCGAAAAGAAAGGAATGAAAGAGGGAGAAGAGAAAGAACAGATCCGAAGGGAGAAAAGAAATGAATTCCAAAGCAGAAAGGTCAGAAGATTTATGTTTTTAGTTTGGTAGTAAACAGAGCCAAACCTACTTGCATAAATAAACAAAGCAATACTGATAAACAAATGACGGAAAAGTAGATATGAATCCAACAGATTAAACACATACAGATCTAACGTAAGAAAGATCTAATGTATAACACAGCTATTGAGCACAAAGTCTGAATAATTGTATTACTGTTCTTTTCTGTTACAAGAAAGCTCAAAGTCTTTCTCTCCTCACTTCTATTTCTATCTAAAAAATGTTCACCCTGAATACAACAAGTATTCTCATATTTATAGAAGATGAGGGAGAGAGAAGGCAAAATGGAGCCAACCACTTATTTACAAAGATATTTACAAAATATCTAAAAGTCATGTTGACTTTGACAACTTGGTGGATGACATCATCCCATGATGCAACATGGATGATGTCATCATTTGTGCCAACACATTTTAGACATTTCGAAAAGAAAGTCGGAGAAAAGAGAGAAGAAGAAGAAGAAGAAGAAGAAGAAGCTACTCATCATCATCATCCTGCGGCCGAAAAGGGGTTGCCTGTTTCTGATGCTGCTCAGGTGATGATATGTGGAACTGAGCGCGGTATTCCAAAAACTTGCTGATCATTGGCCCAAATTGATCCTGTGATGGATCCTTGTGCCGTTCACTGATTGCTTCGCAAGTCTCCCGCTCGTCTATGAGCTTTTCCGGGAGTTTGGAATAATCTTTCTCCGCCTCGATAAGGAACCCGATGAAGTCCCTACAGGCCAGTAGGTTGTTGATAGATTCAGTGTCGAATGTGACCTCTGGCCCTGTCCCTTGAGAAGCTATCTCCTTGAAGATCCGGATAGTGTCATCAGCTGATCTCAAGGTAAGGGAAGGAGTGAGCAACCCTGGAGTCATGGCGAGAACAATTTTCTCCATTTGATGCATTGCATCCAGGGCCTCTTCCTTTACCTTGTCTATCTTTTCTAAAACAAATTCCAGCTGATCTATCTGATAGTCCAGAGTGGACATGGTTTTGTTGAGAACCCTTGGATGGCCGAAGACTCCGAACTTGACCAGATCTTCGACTGAACAGTCGAACATTTGTTGGAAGGTCTCGTGCTGGAGTCTAGCATGTTCTAACTCTTCTGATATCGGACCTGCTAATGCTTGGAGTTCCTTATTCGCCTTCTCGATGTTTAGGTATAAACTGATATACTCGGCGATTACTCTTTCACTATCCTTGAGGATCTGGCTCCTCCAAGCAGAAACAGCCATACCCTGCTCGCCGATCTTTGAATACTCATTGATCTTCTCCTGACTGAGCAGCTCAGGAGTCTCGGCGGCAGTTGTGGGAGGTGCACTTCCCATCTTCTGTAAGGCTTGAAGCAGGTATTTGTTCTGCTCCTTCAGTAGCCTTTTCTCCTCTTTCGTTTCCTGAAGCTTTTTGCAGAGTGCATCAACTGCGGAAAGAGCTTCCCCCTGGAGACTTTCAGAGGATGTCCCCATTGTGACTTGGGTCACGGTGAAATCTGTCGGAGACAGATCTTCTTTCTCTTTGAGGGGGTTGGGGTACGCTATTTCCATGACTCTCTCACCTGCAGCGCTCTTTGAGAAGCGTGTAACCGGCTTGTGCTTCTTTGCTCCTTTAGCCGGAATGACCGAAAAGTCCATCGGAGCGATGGGGACTTTCCTCTTTTGTTGGCTCAGCTGCTGAGAGATCCAAGCTGGTCCTATAGAAGAAGGACCAGAGACAGAGGGGGAGGCAGCAACGGTAGAAGAGGGGAAAAACGTGGAGACACGCGGCGGCGGCATGGAAAGAATAGCCGAAGAAATGTCCACGGGAGGAAGGGAAACCGCAACTGCAGAAGACATAGGAAGGGAAGGGAGCTCGGAGATGAGGGAAGAAATAGAGGAAGACAAATCAGCGAGGGAGGAGAAGATAGATGAAGAAGCAGGGGAAAGGGTAGAAGAAGGGGCAGAGGACACGACCAAAGGGGTGGTCGTTTGAGTCACTCGAGGAGGGGAAGGAAGAGAAGAAGAAGGGATAGAAGGGACCTCTGAAGTTGTAGCGACGCCGACATCCTGGGTGGATGGGCGTATAGGACTATCCTCTGTCAATTCCTCATCAAGAGTTATGACTTGTTCTGGCTCTGAGGGAAGAGGACTTTCAGGGGCTTCCTCCTGAATGGTGCTAGGTTCACCTTCTGCACCTTTGCCTTTCAGCTGCTTCTTTGACCTTGGAGGTGCGTTGCCCAAAGGGGAAGTTGTGAAATCTACCCCGAGGTAGATTAGTCCGTTCATGCGGCACCAATGCTCTGTTCTCCGCATAGTCTCCTTGACCCTCTCCTCAATTGTTTGAGGAGCCTTGTTCCTGTCAATGGCCGGGAAGGGCCAATTGTCCCCATCTGTGTCATTATACACCTTATCTACTTCATCTTCCGTAGTCTGGAAGCCTTCGGGGACAATGGCCACTCCGTATTGGATGATTTCCGCCAATGCTAAGCGAGAGTGATCCTTTCTTCTGAGTTCCACCTCATGGAGAACGTCAATGTAAATATCCTCAATTTGAGGGACATGGATCGGATCGAGCTTCGCTTTTGGCAGGCAGCTTCTTGGGTCGAAGGTAGGCCTGGCTGGGAAGTCATGCTTCAAGTTGAGTAGCTCCAGCTCTGCGAACATTTCCTTCGCCTTATGGTGGGTGGAGCATGTGTATCGGCCCACTGTGAGGGGGAAAGGAGTTCCACCCTTCTTTCTTTTGAGGCACTTCTCATGGTATGTGACCAGCTGTCTTGACAGTTCTAGTAGAATCAGCTTAGGCCCAGCATACCTTGGTAGCCTGGTTGGCTCTCCCAAAAAGTTGGCAGCCCTCAGATAGGTGAACGTGGGAAATTGGGTGAACAGGGCCCCCCATTTCTCTGTGACTGCCACTATGTTCTTGGTCGTCCGGCTATGAGTCATGTTTGGCCTCAGTAGGCAGATGACATGATAGAAGAATGCATCGTTAACTTTTGCGAAATGTTGGATGCTATTCTCCAGCCTCAGCTCTGGATAGTAATCAAATATCTTGGCCTGAGGCCATACTCCACTTCGGTTCAGCCCCAGATAATCCCTTGCTGACGCTGCAGCATAGACTACATAGGAGTTCATATGGAACACTCCTGTTGTGGCGAACTATTGTAGCTGCTCAGAGATGGTGCTGCTTATTATTTCACCCCAGCAAAAGCGCTGATCGGGCAAATTCTTATTCATTGTCTCCAGGTACCGCAGCATCCACTTATGGAAATAGTGGGCATCTGAAAGCCCGAAGACTCTGCTCAGGAAAGTGATAGTATCACTGAGTTCCTCTGAGAAATCACTTCGGTGGATAGTCTGAGGCCACCGGGTCACCACCTTCTTATTCTTTAGGTAGACCTCATTCATCAACTGCATGCACTGGTCTTCGTTGTCTTCCCAGGCCTTGATGCATTCTCGTTGGCTAACAGCCACGTAGTTCCGGTGATGAGGGATGCCAAGTATCAACTCAAAGTGACGGGCAGTGAGGTTTATGACTACCTCGCCCTTACTGTTCTCGACACATCTTGTGTCTTTGTTGTAACATTGCGCAATCACCATCATGAATTCGTTGTTTACAGCGCTGACGGGGATTCCTCCGGCGAAGTGCAGGGCACTGCCTATTAACTTGTCCATCCATGGACTTCTTGTAACTTTTTGAGTCCTAACCCAGAACTCATCCATGTCAATGTGACCCAATTCAGAGTCTCTGACATCCATACTGCACTCAGCCTGTGATTCGGGCATCCTGACCCTCTGATATTTGTATTTCATCTCTTCTTCTGTCAGCTTAGCCTTTCCTCTTGGTTTGGTGGGCTTCTTGCTTGACGTAGACATGTGTTCTTTCGAACTCAGTTGCTGATCTGCACGAAGAAGAAGTGAGACCCAATCCAAAAAGGTTGAATTAGTCATTTGATCTTCCATTGGAAAGCTAGCAGAAGAAAGAGTTAGAGATTTTAAGGCTCAGGGCGCAGGAAAAATGCAACTGGCAGGCCAAATAGATAAGGCGCACAGAAAAGGAATGTTGCAGAGGTTATACTGGCGCCAAAGGCGCATGGCGCATGGATGAAGCAGGTTGCATTTTATAGCAGGGCGCACAGGAAATGCGTGTTACATTGGGGTTCGGTGCGCCTTTTGGCGCATGGGAAGATTGTGTAACATTAACAAATGGTGCGCCAAAGGCTTTGGCGCGGCGCATGAAGGTTTTACACAACATCATGTTACTGCAATGGAGGGTGCGCCCGCGCCTTTCTAACTTTATACTCGCGCGAATAAGGCTTGTGTTGCATGAAAGCTGGGTGCGCCCTTTGGCGCATGGAAGTGGGATGTAACATGGATAAAGGGTGCACCAAAGGCTTTTAAGGAGGCGCGGGATTTAGACTTGTAGCATGCAAAAAGGGCGCGCCATTGAGGGCGCATGAGTTCTAGGTGCAGCAGGACAAGAGGGTGCGCCATTGGCGCGGGTTTTGGTCATGTAACATGGCGAGTAAGTGCGCCGAGGGGCGCAACTGTTTTTGTTGCAACAAAACGCGCCAGTGCGCCATGGAACTACACTAACTACTCAAATATTTTCATTCTTGTCTTCCACTTCAAAAGATAGCTTGGACAGTAAGGTTTCATACAAAAAGTTTCTAGCAGACCAAGCCCTTTCAAAACAGCTCCCTTCCAGCAGATCTGGAAAGAGGGAGGAAGGAGGAGGAAAAAAAAGGAACAGGACAGCACAGGGGAAACTAGCTCAAACATATCTCATTAAAACAGGCCAGCAAACCAAAACATAGACCAAGAAACACAGACCAAGAACACAAAAGCACAAAATGGAAAAGAGGGAGAACCTCTTACCTGAATATATATCAAAAATTGAAGAGCGGGTCCACAGGGCGATGACAACGACAGAGCAGAGCTGACAAATCCAGAGCAATCACGTGCTTGACAAAAAGGAATGAAAATGACATTGGGCGCGCACTGATATTTATAGAAAAACTTGTCATCAATGCGCCAACCACTTTTGAAATGGCGCATGAAAACTGCTGTCGACAGGGGAAAGTGTGCGCCCTTTGGCGCACGGAAGTATTTGACAACAGAAGAATGAGCGCGCCTTTGGCGCACCATATGCATTGTCGACATGAAGTTATGTGCGCCCTTTGGCGCACCAAAACTTGGTGTAACACATAGATTATGTGCGCCCTTTGGTGATTCAACATCCTTTGGCGCACCGAAAGACGTGTTAACATGGAAAACCATGCGCCAAAGGCTTTTAAGGGGGCGCACCAAAACTTGGCGTTACAAGGCAAATCCATGCGCCCGGCCAAAAAAGGCTCAAAAAGACTAAGTTCGAAAACTAGATTTCCCGGGAAGGGATTTTACGACGTTTCGAACGCGGGGGATCCCTAACGAGGGATCGAAATAAAATTTTCGGTATGGTTATCGGTAAAATTGCCCTTGTCAATTTTACGGGATAATTAAAGTTGATGCTTCACAAATAATTTTGATTTGAGTAATATAATATAAAAATTAGTGGTTTTTCTTCCCCTTGAGGGTTCCCCACTTATATCATGTGTTATTTGTTTACTCTTTTATGGTTATGCTCAATTGGAAATGAATTTTAAGAACACATTAATGCATTGTTGAATGGTATTTGTTTAAAGCAAGTTAAATCTGAATTTTAAAAGTTTTTTAAGGACTCATTCACCCCCTCTCTCAGTCCATTGTTCTTCCAATATTCCCATAACAAGGATAGAAATCTTAAGTCAAAATTTTAAGGTAAAGAGAGAAATCTGGATCCAATATTGGACGTTAAATAAAAACTTATCATTATGGTAGACTTTTAACATATATTAGTACTACAAATATGGGTACATCTAAAGATAATCATAATTAAAGGGTTTGCATACATCATTATTTACAAAATTCAAAATGGGCATGGTGGATCCTTCATAAAAACCTTAGAAAATGAACTTAATTTATGAGCCAAGGATGAATCTGACAAAATTTCAATTTGCATAAGATTATTGAGCAACTTGAAGAGTCAGAATGGATAATCCAGGTTTCTTAACTCAAAAAATTATGTGCACAGGACTAAGTATTTTTGTTAAATTATAGAGCTATGATTCTTCATCGTGATGGATCCTTTTCCACCATTACATACCAAGGAAATCCTGCAATGTTGTAAATCATTAAAAACATTCTTTCATAGAATGATTTATGAATACTCGCCCCATTAGGTGAAGAATGTCAAGAACCTAGAAAATGAAAAACTACCTAACTCATATAACTCATGTTCACTTATTACATGGTTATGACCTAGTGAGCATAAATAACACTTGCCAAAATCTGTTGTTCACTATTGTTGTACATGAATTTAGACGGATTAAATATTAAAAAATATCTACCATAAAAATCTAACATTTGGATGAACACCCCAAATTTTATGGGTTGGTTAAATAAAATTGTGAATAATTGAGGTTAATGATTTAAGAGTATCAAGGTGGTTTAACATTCGTTGAATAATATCCAAGTGTTTTTCAACCATTTGGTACTTTCTCATCCATATCATTTTCAATACCTCAATAACTAATGCTTTGCCAAAACATTCCTTTGGGGTTGGAAACAACCATTCCTCCTTAATTTTAATAATTCCTTGGACATAATTTTTATTATCAAACATTTATTAAGTGGTTATGAGAAAGGTTTCCACACCACTTGAAGAATTACTAAAAGTAAGCTCAAACCAAACTATTGGAGTGACGTTGCAATAATCTAACATTTATGATGTAAATGGACCAAGCTAACTATGCAGTTTCTTACTTTAGGAAAGCTAGCTATTGGAAAATTGGCCATTACTCATGTTCATGAATGCATTAAAACCCAATACCGCTCAATTGGTGCATTTTTGACACACAAACAAGCCAACTAAGGGAAGGTCAAAATTCAAACCATACAATTTTATATTTTCCCAAGACCAATGAAACTAATGTTAACCAAGCCATGTAATCCCAATACCACTAATATGCGATCCACTCACGGTTCATGTGGATTCAATATTCTATTTTAGGATGAACTTATTGGAACCCCATTTATATTCTTACTAATCAATGGAATTAATGTACCTGGTAAATAAGCCATTTGCCAAGGTATTCTAATAAATCAAATTTGTTTCACAATTTAATCATTTTAACATGCCAGTTTGACTAATTTCAGTGGAAGTAATGACCCAAGTAAAAGTCCAACTTGGGAATATAACTTGTCAAGAACATAATTCTTGAGGATGCACAAATCTTCCAAGATCATATTTTATTAGCTATTGAGACAAAGGGTGTCAGCTATTGGAGTGATCCAAGACTACAAATGTTAATTAACGTATTTAAACAAATTGAGTTATTTTTGAAAATGATGAATATCCACTAGACTTAATTTTAACAGATTGGCCAGTTCGCACGACATCTATACCAGTGTGTAGGAGGACACTTTGAGACTCAAATATGGGTAGGGAGTTACATACTTCCCCCTTGAAAATATTGCATTTTAATGAGAGCATATTTGATTCATTTAAATTAGTAACCCACATAGTGGAATCAACAGACGTCACTATACAAGAAAACCATACAATGTACCCCATAATTTTCCAGAAAAAAATTGGGAAACATTTCCAAAATTTATTGAAGCCTTTGTAACAACTTTTGTAGAAATTCATCATAGGATAATTACTAGGGAATCGAGATGAGATATTATTGCTAAAAAAATCATAGAAACTATTTGAGAAGAGCATTATTCTAAATTTAAACTTTGGATCAATTACACTAGTTGTGTGGAGGAGCAACAACACATGTACATCTATTATTTGCCCAAGTTACTTAACAATACTTAGTTCCTACAAAGGATGGACACTTGAATTGAAATATCAATGATTTCTATGGGACAATATTATTGTTCCATAAATTTTCATGAGTTCAACTATGATGATCACAAGGAACTACACTATAACTGAATTAGACATTTAAGAATCGTGCATTTTAGAGAATTCAAGAGGTAATCCAACATGTATGTTATAGGACTATCAATCTCTACAAGATTTCAAATGGTACTGTTGTTTCAAAATCACAGCACCCCTGGATGTTGATCAGATTTCTAGGTTGATCACTCTAGCATCCAGTGTGATTGCACAACAATGAAACCTTTCTCTGAGTGTGGGACTCATGAAAATGAGAAAGGAATCTCCAGAGAAGGCTGGTTCCTGCTCCTAAACTACCTGCCACAAGCTATTCCAGTGCAGGCAAGCTAATCTAAACCTAATCTAACCATGCCAAGGAGACAGAGAGAGAGAGAGAGAAAAGGGAAAAACAGAAAAAGCCTACACTAAAACGGTGATACACCAGAGAAGGAGAATGTTGAACATCTATCAAAACTGCCATGGAACAAAGAGAGGTGAGCAATGGGAAGGATGGACAGATGCATCACAGGCCCAAGGATAGATTTCACACAGAAAATGTCCCAAAACTCCATGAACTAGCTCCGGACCTGTAATGAACATTAGAACATGCGCAAATACCTGCAATGAAGAGAGGCAAGAAGAAAACAAGCAAAAAACGAGCAAGGATGGACAGATGCATCACAAAACACGTTTTTTATTGCTCCAGAAGTTTGCACAGAACATCATTTCAATAGTAAAAGGCAAAAAATGCCATTACAGAGAAGGGGAGGAGGTTCAAACTCCATTTTCAACCCTAGAGAAGAAAAGAAGGGAGGGTAGAGCAGAAATGATGAACAACTTGTAATGTCCCCCCCCAAAATGAGCCAAATCTGGCTTTTACATTGCATGGGTCGAGCCCAGGAGACAGAAACGTACAAAAAATGTGAGAGCCCATTCCTCATTGACTGCAAATGCATTAAATCAGCATGGGGGACCTTACAAACCCATACCCTATCATTTTTGACCAATTTGGAGGAGAATGCGACCCATTCTGCATTAATTTGGTCGCTGAAATGTCACTTCTGGCCATGAACACGCGTCAGAGCTGTTTCTCAATTTTCTCTCTCCAAACTACACCAAAATTCAAGATTAACCCTGGAATCATGTAGAGAATTTCATAAGCTTTCCATTGATATAAAGAACGTGCAAATCTGAGCTCTGGATCGAAAGATATGGAGATCTGAAGATTTAGGGCACAAAACAGGCCCAAAAATGATTTTGAAAATGAATCTTTCCCACGCTCTGCCACCTGGACGACACGTGTCAAGCACTGATTGGATGCGTAATTCTCTCTCCTCTGCTCACCCGTGGGTTTTCCTTGAAAATTTTGACTTTTTTGTGATTTTGGAACATTTTCCACTTTTCCCCCACGCCCCCGCCACTTGGGACACGTGGCATGCATTGATTGGAGGACAGGGGCGTGGGGGCTTCCTTTACTTTTAGCTTTTTGGCCGAAACTTGGCAAAATTTTCCAAATCCTCCCCAAGCTCTGTGCTTCCCTGTTCCATTGGACACGTGTCCTCTTCTAATTGGCTCGGGCTGACCCTTCAAACCTCGCCCTTTGAACTTTTGGACGTTTCCCCTTGTGACACGTGTCATGATTTGATTCGTCCATGGGCCTGCCAGCTTTTTGCGTCCCCTCACGTCCCTTTGGCCCGGATGTCCCAGTGCTGTCTGGGACAAAAACTTCTGATCCGCCCGAAATGGGCTTCCTTGTCCCTTTTCGGATGACACGTGGCGTTGCTTGATTGGCTTTCGGCTTTCTCGGCTATCCGTCCCACGCGTCCCTTTGTCCCAACTATCCCAGTGTGAAAGTTCTCCTTTTCGGCCAATCCAGGCCGGTTCGCGTCCTTCGCGTCCTGGCCCAGATGTCCCAGACTGCTCAGCAATTAGTCAATTTTCTTCTCCTTCAGCCGAACCAGCTTTTTGCACGTCCCACGCATCCCAACGGCCCGGATGTTCCTTTGCTCTGCAGACTACCTGGCGGCCTTTCGGCCGATTCGCGCCCAGATGTCCCTCACGTCCCGACTGTTGCGAGGACTAGGACTTAGCCATTTTTCATGATTTTTCCTGGCCCAAGCTTGTTTTCTACAACTTTTTCACCTTTTCTCAGAACTTTCTCTTTTCTTCTTGGACAGGGGAGTTAGAAAAAATCTGAGGGGACCCTAGAAACATGATTTTTTTCCCTGAATCAATCTATTTGCCTGGGACTTGAGAATTTAATGCATGTTATCAAAATTACCCTGGGGGGTGAATTTTGGATAACAATTTGGCGACTCAGCGGGGTCATCTGCCTGCTAGATGAAGTTACCAGTTGCCTGAAGCATCCATTGGGCATGGAGTCATGAGTTGTAACCTGCAACTGATCTGAACTTTGAAAACTTCCCTCTGAGCCACTTGAAACCCACCAGACATGGAGTTGTTCTCACCAAAATGCCACTGGGATGATCTGTGCAAGAGCAAAACCAGCACCACAAAAACTATGTACAGAACTGAAAATCATACATGCTCCAAATGGAACATGCAGAGTGTGCACAAGCACTTCTTCTGCTGAAAGAAAACCTACCTACTCTATTCTAACTGGAGCAAAGGCAAGCTAAACAAACCCTGCAATTGGTTGTGAGAAATAGCTTCCCTTTCTCAAAAGTGGCAGCCATGCAATTGATTTGGCATTGAACATGGCTGGTTGGATGAGTGGAAAATCAACAAGAAGCTGGTCTTCCACCCAAATCATCAAGGTATTAGCTGAAGGCAAATTCAATACCTCTTTTAGTTGCTCTGCATTTGGATTGAAGAGGTATGACAGCTGATCCTTGGTACTTTGTAGCTCATCCTCATGCTCAGAAGCAAGCATGACTGGTTGTGACTTCTCCTTTGGCTCCAATGAAGCCAAATACCTGATTGGGCAAGGTCTGATCCATTTGATATGCCCATAGCTCTGATTTTCAACTCCAAAAATGGAGTCTTCTTGTAGACCTTCTTGAATGGATGGTGTGGAAGAAATGGTGAAATTCCTCTGTCCTTTCTCTTCCTCCAATGAAGAACATGAAAGATTAAAATCTTCCAATCTTGGTTCCAAAGAGCTTCTATAAGATGCAGGCTACTGCAAATGAATGTTCTCCTTCATGACAGCAGACTCTTGTGTTTGGAATGTGGATGATGAAAGAGAGAATGGTGGAAACTCAACCGGCTCTTCTCCATCAAAACAGTCCTCCAAATCTGACAGATAAACTACCTCATGGCTGTCCTGCTACAAATGTTCAACTTCTCTCCCATGGTGTTCTCTTGATCTGCAACTTGACCACCATGGTTTCTTTCTCCCTCCAACATTGAGTTTGAGAGATCAAACTCCTCTTCAGTACTAGAACTTGAGAGAGGTGAAGTAGAAAGAAGAACTGAAGGTTCTCCTGTAGCCTGCTTTGTGCTCAAAGCCCTTGGATCTGCACTTTTCTCCTCCACAGCTGGGATGTGCTCCTCTTCTTTTGGATCTGGAGCAGCTTCTCCTTCCTCTACTGTTTGAAGACAATCTTGCTCTTGATTGAACTCTTCCTCCAGCATGAAGTTTGTCAAGTCAAACTCTTCAATCTGCTGCTCTAGAGGACAAGTTGGGACTGCAAGATCTTCTTCTTCTGCTGCAACAAAATCAGTCCTGACCACCATTTGTTCTCCAACCTCAGCCTCTTCTGTAGGTTTAACCATCAAGGGGATCTTTGTCATCCCAAATTTGGCAGCCCAAACCCTCAAGTTGTCTGTCATTTCTTTTCTTCTTGGATCTTCCTCTTGCTGTCCTTGATGACTGATTTTTGCAATTTATTCTTCCCCACATGGAATTGGGAATGCAAGAGGAGAGATGGGTTGTAACTCAATTGATTTGGAAATTTTTTGTGGTGGTGGAGGTAGAAACTCTTGTTTCTTTGGAGGAGGGGGTATTTCTATTAGCTCTTGTGGAGGGGATGACTATTTGGAAGGAAAAAGGAAAGAAGAATTGAGGTGTGGTGGAAGACTAAGAGGTGGAGAAATGGATTCAACACTTGGGACAGCAGATGGGAGTTTGCAATTCCAAATGAGATGATGCTGCTTGAGTAATGGGAAGAGAAAAACCAGATGATGGTGTAGAACTTACCCATTGACAAGGTTGTTCAACAACAAGTGTATAGGCCTCTATTTCTACTGTCCATTGTGCAAGTTGGGGCAGCATCTTCATCATGAAGTCCAGCTTCTCCTGAGGGCTGAAGTGTCTTGGAAAAGGGCCTCTCCATGGACAAGGAGTCCTGCAACCAATTCTGAAAGCTCTCATTTGAGCTGTTGCTCTGGACTGCACCATCTTTACCTCCATCTTTTGGATTTTCTCCAACAGACCAGCATCTTTCATCTGATTGTCTTCATTATATGCATACTCTTGCTCTTGGAAAGCTCCATAGCCAAACTGATTTTGGCATTGCTGCTCATATGGGTATGCATACTGATTTTGAATTTGTTCAAAATGCTGATTTGGAGGATTTGTAAAACATGTTGGAGGTGTGATATATTGCTGTTGTTGTAAATGTGAGTTCCATGATGGAAATGAAGTCATGATTGCACAACTTCATGGAATGGAAAAGAATGAAAGAGATGGAAAGAAGGATGAAAATGGAAATGGATGGAAAATGGGTCTGCAACTTCAGAAATGGGTTGCTGATCAGATGGAGTTGCCAGATGTGTTTGCAAGTGCCTCCAAAGGCTGAAATCTTCACAGGAACACACCAACCTACAAAAGATGAAGTGGAAGACCTCTAAGGTCCCACCGGGTGTGCCTTAACTGTTATGGCAGACTCACAGCACCCCTGGATATTGATCAGATTTCTAGGTTGATCACTCTAGCATCTAGTGTGATTGCACAACATTGAATCCTTTCTTGAGTGTGGGACTCATGAAAATGAGAAAGGAATCTCCAGAGAAGGCTGGTTCCTGCTCCTAAACTACCTGCCACAAGCTATTCCAGTGCAGGCAAGCTAATCTAAACCTAATCTAACCATGCCAAGGAGACAGAGAGAGAGAGAGAGAAAAGGGAAAAACAGAAAAATCCTACACTAAAATGGTGATACACCAGAGAAGGAGAATGTTGAACATCTATCAAAACTGCCATGGAACAAGGAGAGGTGAGCAATGGGAAGGATGGACAGACGCATCACAGGCCCAAGGATAGATTTCACACAGAAAATGTCCCAAAACTCCATGAACACAGCTCCAGACCTGTAGTGAACATTAGAACATGCACAAATACCTGTAATGAAGAGAGGCAAGAAGAGAACAAGCAAAAATGAGCAAGGATGGACAGATGCATCACAAAACATGTTTTTTATTGCTCCAGAAGTTTGCACAGAACATCATTTCAATAGTAAAAGGCAAAAACACCATTACAGAGAAGGGGAGGAGGTTTGAACTCCATTTTCAACCCTAGAGAAGAAAAGAAGGGAGGGCAGAGTAGAAAAGATGAACAACTTGTAATGTCCCCACAAAAATGAGCCAAATCTAGCTTTTTCATTACATGGGTCGAGCCCAGGAGACAGAAATGTAAAAAAAATGTGAGAGCCCATTCCTCCTTGACTGTAGATGCATTAAAACGGCATGGTGGACCTTACAAACCCATACCCTATCATTTTTGACCGAATTGTAGGAGAATGCGACCCATTCTGCATTAATTTGGTCACTGAAATGTCACTTCTAGCCATGAACACATGTCAGATCTGTTTCTTAACGTTCTCTCTCTTGACTACACCAAAATTCAAGATTAACCCCGGAATCATGTAGAGAATTTTATAATCTTTCCGTTGATATAAAGAATGTGCAAATATGAGCTCTAGATCGAAAGATATGTCGATCTGAAGATTTAGGGCACAAAACAGGTGAAAATGTGTTTTGAAAATCTTTCCCGCACTCTGCCACTTAGACGACACGTGTCAAGCACTGATTGGATGCATAATTCTCTCTCCTCTACTCACCCATGGGTTTTCCTTGAAAATTTTGATTTTTTTGTGATTTTGGAACATTTTCCACTTTTCCTCCGCGCCCCCACCACTTGGGACATGTGGCATGCATTGATTGGAGGACAGGGGTGCGGGGCTTCCTTTACTTTTAGCTTTTTGGCTGAAACTTGGCCAAATTTTCCAAATCCTCCCCGAGCTCTATGCTTCCCTGTTCCATTGGACACATGTCCTCTTCTGATTGGCTCGGGCTGACCCTTCAAACCTTGCCCTTTGAACCTTTGGACATTTCCCCTTGTGACACGTGTCATGATTTGATTCGTCCACGGGCCTGCCGGCTTTTCGCGTCCCTCGTGTCCCTTTGGCCCGGCTGTCCCAGTGCTGTCTGGGACAAAAACTTCCAATCCGCCTGAAATGGGCTTCCTTGTCCCTTTTCTGTCGATGACATGTGGCGTGATCTGATTGGCTCTCGGCTTTCTCGGCTCTCCACGTCCCACGCGTCCCATTGTCCCAACTGTCCCAGTGTGAAAGTTCTCCTTTTCGGCCGATCCGGGTGGTTCACGTCCTTCGCGTCCTCACAGCCCAGATGTCCCAGACTGCTCAACAGTTAGTTGATTTTCTTTTCTCCTTCGGTCGAACTGGCTTTCTGTGTCCCACGCATCCTAATGGCCTGGATGTTCCTTTGCTATGTAGACTGCCTAGCGGCCTTTCAGTCGATTCGCGCCCATATGTCCCTCATGTCCCGACTGTTGCGAGGAATAGGACTTAGCCATTTTTCATGATTTTTCCTGGCCCAAGCTTGTTTTCTGTAACTTTTTCACATTTTCTCATAACTTTCTCTTTTCTTCTTGGACAGGGGAGTTAGAAAAAATCTGAGGGGACCCTAGAAACATGATTTTTTTCCCTGAATCAATCTATTTTCCTGGGACTTGAGAATTTAATGCATGTTATCAAAATTACCCTGGGGGGTGAATTTTGGATAACAGGTACTATAGAGGCATTAAATAAGATTTTGAGACAGACATTGAAAAATATATCTGATGTAGGAAGGAAATATTGGGATGAAAAAATATTAATTATGTTATGGGAATGTTGAACTATGTATAAGAGGTTGAAAAAGGTCATGCCTTTTCAATTGGTTTTTTTTGAAAAGGTAAATTTACTTGTAGAGTAAGATGACTTGATGGTGAGAAAGAAGTGGATGAGCACATTGATAAACTAATACACTTGGATGAGCAGCGTACAATTGCAAAATGGAGTCAGAAGAGAGAAATATAGATAAAATTCCTAGCATGATACACATCAAAAGTACATCTTTCACATTCAGGAAGATGGTGCTCTTGTATGATTCTAAGTTTGTGTGAAACGTAAGGAACCTCAAAGTGCATTTTTGGGAACATTTCTAGTAATGAAGAAATTAGAATTAGTTGCATATGAGTTACAAGCACTGGATGTAAATATACAGAGAGGTATATTGAGGATATAAGAGGTAAATTTGAATGTATTTCAGGGATATATTGCATGAAAATGTCAAAATTTTGATTGGCCTTATGCCTGAAGATTGTATGAATGAATGTACAATGAGCACAAAGGTGTGATTGTAGAAACTACAAGAATGAAAGGTTGTCGGTAAGAAATGTTAACCCCTGAGGACAAGATAAGGTATTTGTAAAACTTCATTGATTCTTCATGAACTCCAAGGTTATATTGAGTTCAAGATCAAGTGAAGTGGGCTTGCAAGATAAAGAGACTGTGAAAAAGATGAAAATGGTTAGTTATAAGTATGTATGAGCTAACTACTATAGGGGGAGATCTTTTTGACATCTTCTTTGTGTATGTGGTGATCCTTGAAGACTTTTATGGTAAAGAAATAATAATTACAAAGGTATATGGTAAGTTTAATTCCTTGGGTAAAGTCATACTTCTTAGAATACTATAAATTGTTCTTTTTGTTGTTATAGGCTTATGAGAGGCCTCCAAGACAGGAGAAGACTATTTTTTTATTTATATAGGTGTGAAAGGTTGTTAAGTAGTTTGTTCAGCAAGATGAATGATGTATTTAATACTAATTTTCAAAATTTAATGGTTTCTTTGCTCAAGAAATTCAACATTGCATGTTAATAAGATCTAAATCACTGAGATAGAGTTTCATGGTAGTATTAAAGTGGTTGCATCATTCTCATAACATGGTGACAAGGTAAGAAGAATTTTTTATGTTTTTATACTGGAGTGGGAGGGTATGATTCTAAGGGGATTTATTTACTTCATGATGTATGAGTGTCTTTAGAGTGTGTGGAATTTGGTCTAAATGACACTAAAAAGTCAATTCATGGATCTCTAGTTTTAAGGTAATATGAAGTCAAGATATGGATGTGTCTGACCAAGATTGTGTCTTATAAAGGTATGAAAAGGTAATATTAGTGATTTTAATCCTCAAATAATTTTTTTTGGGTATGTTCATAAGGTGTATGCATTAGTTCTAGGTCTGTTACAGTGTTCCTATGGTGAGAAAGAAGCAAAAATCAAGTTTTTGTGAAAATTACTAGTTTGTGAGAAAGAATGAAGAATTTGGTTGATGTTTCCAACCAAATGGTGACCCTATGAATTTAAGGAAGGTGAATATCATGAAATTACATGTATTATTTGTAATTAATGTAAAAAGGGGGAGAAGTTCAGGAGGTTTTCCATCAATGAAAAGGGGGAGATTGTTGGCATGACATGTTCTATGTGTTGTCATTGATGTAAAATACCATTAATGAAAAATATGATGATGTAGTAGAGTAATAGAGTTATTAGTATTATGGTGACATGGGGTTTCTGATTATTTCATGATGGCATGAGGAGATTCACTGAGATTGACTTGGTCTAGTAAGCTTTGTGAGGTGATCTGGCTATCCTAGGTGATGGTTGGAGTTTCTTGGTGGATTGAGGATATTTGTATCAGCATGAAGAACATATTTGGGGAGTTTTTAGGAACTTACATTAGTTTCATGGTGTAGGTATAGTTTGAAGACCAAGATTTAGATGCTCATCTAGACTAGTTCTAGGTGCTTAAAGGCATGAGGGTGAGTTGTGGAGCCATGTAAGCTCATGGATGGATGTAAGTAGGTGTTTCATAATTTTCAAGGTATGTTAGGAATTTTTTGAGATGTTTAATGTTGATTTATGATGTTTTTTCATTTGACCCTATCCTAAACAATGCAAAACCCCAAGTTCTACTCATAGAAATGAGATGGGTAGATAATTTGGAGAAATATTTAAGCTATACATATGATTGGAGATGATGAACATAGGTTTCCTATAGGTGTGAGAAAATTTTGGAGTCATTCTTAAGAGGATTTTTTAATTTATGGTTTTTTTGTGTTAAACATGGTCTAAGAAAGAGTATTTTTCAGCTCGAATTCCAACTTTTGATGCTCACCCTATTTTTTTTGTTTTTCATGGTACCTTGTGGATATCAGGGATGTTTCTAAATTTAACTAAGAATGTTTCACAAAAATAATGAGGTTATTTCATCGTCACATTTTTATGAACGAATGTTAAGAAGGTAAATTGTTTTTTGTGTGCTTAAAACCCTAGAATGAAATTGATAGGATATATATTGTTCACAAGTTACCAAAATTGACTAGGTGTGATAGTATAATTATTGAATGTTGTATATTACTCCTCCAGGTTTCTAGAAAGGTATGATAGAGCATGTGGTGATAAGTAGACCTCACTCAAAAATGAATTTATTTGAAGAAGTTTAGTTTGGGATAAGATTGTTTAAATAAATTGAAAAATAAAATGACATTTTTGTATAATGGGAGTTTTTATTCATTTCCATGATGATTTTAGATCATGGTGATTCTTCTAAATGGTAAAGTGTTCCCTATTTGTGAAGACTAGTCAAAAGGCAATTTTGGGGCAGTTTGTAGAGATGGTCTTGGTTGAAGGCATTACACTTAGAGTTGGAAGGTAATACCATATGTTATGGAAATATTATTAAGAGGTATTTCCATTAGCACATTTTTTCTCTCGATGATTAGTTTTTAAGTGCATCCATGTCAGTTTGTCAAGAAAGAAAATTGTTGGTTTTCCAGGATAAAATTACTCAAGATGAAAGAATGAAATGAATGAGGCATGTAATGAATTATATGATTTTTGATATTAGTTATAGAGTGAATAGGGATGAATTATGTTCTTGTTAAAGGAATTTGTAGGTATTTTAATTAATATAAAGGGTGAAAAATAGTTGAGTTTGAAAAATTGGTTTCTAGGTAGCTTGATTTTGTGAAGAGGAAAGTAATTGTAGTTTAGACATATAGATTTATCATGAGCTCTAACATGCATGGATGTGATCTACATCTCATTACGATTGCATTTAGTCTTTATATGCCATATTTTATTTCATCTTGGATGGTCTTGAGGCCAAAAGGTAAAGATGGGGTGTTGGAAGTAGTTATTTAGTGAAGTTTAATATCCTTTTGAGTTGTGTTATGAATTATTTGATTGATCCAACTAATTAACGACCATGGATCATTATTTTATGTCATAATAAAAAAGTATGGTTATTTTTTGATCTTTAATAGTCATGGTTTTAGTGTTAGTGGTTTTAGGTCACCCAAGTGATGGAGGTTTTGAGATTGTTTGGTGCAATTGTGATGGTGTTGGGCATGGCCGACCTATATGGGTCAAAAGTGATTTATTTAATAAATGTATTGGGATGTTTTTAAGTTTTATTTTTTAAATAAAGGAGGGAAACCTACCTTGTTTTGTGTTTAAATCAAAATAAGGGTATAAAAGTGAAGTTGTTCAAATTTGAACTAGTTGTTTGAGAAGGAAAAAGTGTGACTTATGTGCATGTGTGTTATAGGTATAAAGGATAAGTTTCAAACATGAGAGAGTATATGATAGGTTGGATAATTTATGAAATAGTTTTTGAAATTTTTTGAGACAAATAAAAAGTGAAGAATGAAAGAGAAAGAGTAAGCTATATATGTAAGGGTTTGAAGGTTGTGTGTTGAATCAATGATCTCCATTAGTTGTTGCAGCAAAAAGACATAATAAATATTAATTCAAAGATGTTTGATTGTGTTATTGATCATCTTAGGGGGTTGTATCCTCCTTGTGGAGTTGGTTCTCCTTGTGAATTTGGTTCTTCAATAAACAATTTTCATTTGAGTAATATAATCAGAATTTTTAGTGGGTTTTATTCCCCTTGATGGTTTTCCACTTATATATTGTGTTGTGGTCTTGTCACTCTTGTTCATGGTTAACTGAATGCATGTTCTATGATGTTGTGTACACATTAATGGATGGTTAATTGGTTTATGGTTTAAGTAAGCAATCTAAATTTTAATTAAGTTTGTAAGGACTAATTCACCCCCACCTATCTTGGTGCATTGTGATCCCAACAAGAGGAAATAATAAAATTAGGGAAAGGAGCATGTTTTTGAGATCTCTCAATTGAGAAAATACTCGTTAAATCATAAAAATTCAAATTATCAAGGGCTGATTGAAAACACCACTCTATACTTTGTGGTATCAGATCAAGTGCAATTTCCAATGATTCAAATCTCCAATTCACTTGAGCCTTGACATAAAATGGATACTTCACAAACTTCCCCCACTCATCATGAATAAATTGTGGTAATTTATCATCATCAACATGGAGGTCCCATTCATGTACCTCATAAATTTTATTATTTTATACCAATAGAGGATAAACTCCCACCACATGCAAGGATTCTATGTGGTGAGTTGATTGAAGAAATTCATTCTTGGAACCATGGAGAAATAAAGAAACGAAAGATAATCTTCAATCTATTCATATTCAATCTTTAAGTAATTTCTTTGATGAAATATTACTTCACTTCAAAAATCCCAATGTCATCTCAAAGGTTGTAATCAACGAGTATGGAGTTCAATACACTAATATAGAAATACAATTGGTTGATAAGGATAAGAGATAAATGACTATTGTTTATTACAAAGTTTCTAGAGTGATGTTTGGTAATTCAACCATGGAAAATAATGAATCTTATGATTTTGTATCAGTTGATATCATTCTGAGGTGAATGGGAAAGTAATAATCTAAAATAATCCAACTCAATGAAGATAATATGTAATCAGTTGCATAAATAAAAAACTTGATATACCTAATTTATTCTACTATTATAATCCATACTATAGTGGTGGTACCAAATCAAGAAACCATTACGCTATCAAAAAAGATAAATGATATGGTTTTATAACCAAGGCATGGATTGATAATGTTTAGATACAAGGTTTATGGGTCATTGATGAAGCCATGAGAATATACAATAAGGTTCATGCTTATCTATATTTGATTATAGATTTTAGTGAGTCTTTGAGGATAAAAATAACCACTATAGTCAAAATATCCTGATATATGAGAAATAACACAAATGAGCTTCTCATCTCTTGTTAATGATGGAATCCTAGATTTCAATTACAGTGAACTTCACATTGAGTGGTTGAATTTTTCAAATTTTAGAAATATGGTGTTCGAGGATGTCATAAAATAATTTGATGGTGTGAAATGTAAAGGAGAATCAATCAGGTGTGAAATCTAAGAATTTATCAAAGCGATCCCTTGCAGCTTCATTTGCGAACACAATAGAAAATGTTAGGTGCAATATCTCAAGGATAAATTGATTGATGTAGTCAAGAAAAAATATGATTATTTGGTGAATTTTGGTCCTAATTCCCTTAACAAACTCATCAAATTCAAAAATTTATTTTCCAACATGGTAGAGATAATAGTACAATTTCATATCCTGATAGGATTTTGGAAAGGAAAGTTATTTATGATATTTTCCTTTAACCCATTGCTTCCTTGATGATCCAAAACTAATGTAATAACTGGAGAAATTCAGAAGATTCAATATGGTGATATTATTTTACCCTATATTTTTGAAATGATGTTTTAATGTTCTTTTTAAGTTTCCCTTCATGATCAATGAGTTCATTTCTCATAAAATCGAGATAGGTGGACTCTTGGCCCAATGGGTGAGGCACTAATCCTAGGTGTTATATTTGAATCCATGTGTCAATGTTTTTTGGTCTCATAATGTCATTTTATAAGTAGGGTCCACATGTACCTGTTATCAAAAATGTGCCCCCTACTAATTTTGTGGCTAACTCCTCTCATTCTTCCCTCTCTTGTGCCTTAGTCACAAAATTTTGCTTTTCAGGAACTCAAAACCTTTTGGAAATGGCACCATTGGATAGAGCTCTTTCTTAGCTTTCCAGAAAGGTAAAGTTTTCCTCCTAACTCATGTATTTTTCAAGTTATGGCTTGGCAGAGTTTTTGTGGGAAATTTTCCCCTAGAAGGCCCGCAGCCAATCAGAACTCGCCATGTGTCCAAGCCAAAAATATCAAAGCGACCTGATTTGGCCTTGTTTTTCCCTAAAACTTCAAATCGCCATATCTTTCGAGCCAGAGCTCGGTTTTTCACGTTCTTTATATCAATGGAAAGATGGTGAAATTATCTACAAGATCCTAAGGTCAATTTTGAATTTTGGTGGAGTTTGGAGAGATAAAATCAAAAAATGCATCTGGCACATGGTCATGAACAAAAATGACGTTTCAACCACCGATTTTAATGAAGAATGGCTCACATTCTCTCCCATCATGGTTAAAAATGTTAGGGAATGGGTCTGCAGATTACCTATGCTGTTTTGATGGCATTTTGGTCAATGGTTGAATCCCTTCCACGTTTTCCCATGTTTCTCTCTCTTGGGCTCGTCCCTTGCACTATAAAAGCAAGATTTGGCTCATTTTTCAAAGGGTTGCACATTTTTTGTGTATGGCAAGCTCCATTTTTCACCTTGGAAGTGATTTAGTGGAATAACAGACCTTTTCTAGAAACTGCAACTGTATTTTTGCCTTTCAGGTGTTTGAATGCAAGTGATTTTGATGTTAAAATAACAATACAGGCCCTGTGATTAGTTTTTATCCTCTACTGGTGTTTTTTGCCTAATTTCTAACACTTCATTACAGCTATCAGTTTGTGCATGTTGTTTTTGTTGCATTTTATGAGCTATGTCAATTTGCAGAAGTAAAAAATTCTCACCACTCCTTTGGTGCATCACCTATTAGCATTAGTTTTAGTTCTTTCTTTTTGCATTTTCTATCCTTGTCCCTTTGAAATTTAGAGTAGATTTAGGAGTTTAAACCTCTGCAATTGTGCAAGTAAAATAGCTGATCAGAGTAGTTGAGAACCAACCTCTAATCTGGAGATTTCTCTTCCATTTTTGCAAGTCCCACACTTGGGAAGAGGATTCAATGTTGTGCAATCACACTGGATGCTAGTATGATCAAACTAGAAATATGATCAACATCCAGGGGGTGTTGCTGATTTGCAACAACAGTACCCACTTATTTGAGATATTTATAATATTTTTTATTAAGTCACTTGAATAATAAATTTATTTTAATAAAGTGCCTTTATTAAAATAAAATTAATTAATTAAAGTGACTTAATTATATCTTAATCTAATATCATAGGAAACTTTGACTATTTTGTAACCAAATTTTGGGTTATAAAATAAAGTTAGATTTCATTTGTAGGGAAATTTTGGAGGAAGGAGAAAAATATTGTTTGTAGAGATAACTAACGAGAAACTTTGTGTTGTGCAAATAAAAATAAAGGATTATTTTTGGAGAATTTGCTGTCTTATACTTGTTTATTTTCCTTATCATTTATTACTCTTATGTTTAATGAATGTGAAAGATGATCAGGGCGAGGGCCTCTACCAAATATTCCCCAAGCCTTCCTTTTTGGATTGAAAATTGATAATGCTTTATTTATATATCTTTAAAATGCCTTTACAAAATCTACAATGAAGTTAGTCTTAAATAGATCTTATAGTATTTTACATAGAAAAATTAATAGTTCTATGGTGTTCTACTAAGACTAATTTACACTAAACTATGTTCTCACAAAAACATTCTATAATATTGGCTCTGTATCCATGTTGACCCTCAGCATTTAGTGGAAACTCCTTCCACCTTCTTCAAAAACTCATCCCACAATGACCAAAAAATGGTGAACTCTTCCTCATTTTATAGTTGTATGCCCTCCCCTTTTCCCTCTTCTCCCTCCTCATTTTAAATTTTCCTTCAGGAAGGTTGGATCTCTATACATGCTTCTTCAATCTTCTAATTTATTACACCTCTTCTCATTCCACATAGATTTGGCTCTTTGTTCTTCTAATCATTGTATCCTATTCAACATCAATGTCAGCCAAATTTTGACAAATTTTTTTTTCTTATGCCTACTATTTATCTTATCATGCACTCCTTTCTCTTATACTTCTTTTTCATGCCTTTTTCTTCTTTTTTCGCGTGCTCATTTTATTGAGCTTTACCTTTTCCTTTTCTATGAACTATGTATTTGGGCTTCTTGGATATATCAAACATGTATGTGCCTTCCTCGCAATCCAACCTAGGAAATAATCCTCCTTGCCTCAATAAAATACCATTCGCATCCACATGCCTTATTATTCCACACATACTATAATATGTCAAAATTTTACAATTATTTCATGAACTTCCCAAAATTGCATGGGATTTTACTAGACCTTGGATCTTCCTGCATCAAACACCCGATGTACTTAAAATTTGATTCCTCCTCAAGTATACTAATTAAGTGATAGAACCACCATTTAAATTATCGAGGTAAATATTTATGATTCCTTCATCCTCTGAACCTATTCCTAGCCTCAACTTCTTTTATCATCACTTCCAGTCCTTTGTCACCTTCCCGTGACTTCTTCACGCTATCTCACGCATCCTTGTGAGCTTCTTCCCACCATAGCCTGACCTCCTCCTCCTAATGGATCTCTTTCTTTATCCTTCACGAGTCTCTTCTTACTATTACCTTCTACTTCACACAAGTCTCTGCTTGACTTGAACTGTCCTCCTCCTCCTAAGGCTTCTTATATGATCCTTCTTCTTTGAGAGTTTTCTCTCACCTATAATTTCTTCTTGTGCAATTCTATTTTCCATTTGTCCATCCAACCCCTACCTAAATTCTTCAGATATTTTCTCTTCTCTTTCCCACTTCTTCTTTGGGCTTCCTTCCTTTGTGCGTTCCTTCTGTACACACTTCTCTCCTTGTCTTAACTTCTTCTTTTCTTGTTCTCTTATCACCTTCCTCAAAAAATTCTCTTCTCTGTGTTTCTTCACTTTGTGCACTTCCTCCACTTCTATTTCCTTCCTCACTTATTTCTTCAATAATTTATCCTTTCTGCCATTCTTCTCTCCATGGTACATCTTTTTTTACACACTCTATCCTATGTGTTATCTCTTTCTTCACTTTTGTTCATCTTTTTGCGACCTCTCTTTTTACACATCCTTAGCACTACCTTTTCTCTTTCTCATATTCTCTATGCTATCTTCCTTGTGCACTTATATGTTTAGCCCACCACTGATATTTCATCTCTTATTCTACCCTTCTTTTACCTTCTTTATATGTGGCTTTCTCCATTGTTTATCTTCTCCCTTGTGCACTCTATCTTGGACAATTTCTTTCCTACGTAGTCTTCTCCATCATGATCGATATCTATCTCCAGGATCCTCTTTCTCCTCTTCTTCTTTTACAACTTCATCCTTGCATCTTTTCTATTGTTGTCATGGGCCACCTTTCTTCTCTTCCTTGGGTTAGTACTATTATCCTCCCATAATATCTTAGAGACTTCTCTCTTTCCTTTACCTTGACATCTACTTGGATTCATTTTACACTTCTCTTCTCTTGATTTTCTCCTTGTATCAATTCACCCCTACATACCTTTATCCTCATGTTATCCGATTCCATGAATTTCCCTTTCAGGGTAACTTCTTTTCCTTGAACCACAATTATTTGTTGCAATCAGTTTGCTCTTTTACATGCTCAACTTCCTTGAGACCTTCACAAGTCCTCTTCCTCATCAGTGTGCTGTTGTTTTCACGCACACTCTAGTAACCTCCTTTATGAGATGCTCTGCTTCAGTTTCCTTCAAGGAAACTTCTCTCTTCTCCGCTACCTCCTTCAAAATGGTGTTCCCATTCTCTTCATGACTTTCCTTCGTACTCCACAACTCTTCTACATCGGATTTTCTTCATCCGCGTAACATTCTCCTGCACTCCACATCTCCATTAGGGTATCTTCCTTCTACACATTTAATTTCACATCTCATTTGTCCTTCCTCTGGGAAATCATCTTTGTGACAATCATTCAGTGCACTTTGGTCCTCCTTCTGTGACTCTTTCTTTTGGGCACTCTTCATTATTTATATACGCATTATCTTTAGTCCACTCCTTGTACTGCCCACACATTCTATGACCATTCTATTTCTATGGCCTCTAATTGTTACATCAGATCACCTTCCTATGTGCGCATGGTCCTTTAACGACCATTTCTTCCTTTAGTCCCATGATTAGGAAATTCATCTGTCATGTATGCGCCTCTCTCCACTTGGTTGTGCACTCTCTTCTCTTCATTTACTATCTGCTCCATTTCATGGATCCACACAACATTCTGTGCGCTCATGGTCTGTAGTGACCATCTTTTCTCATTTGGAAGTTATCTTCCTCCTTAGGCCAATACTCTTGCGCACTAATATCCACTCCTGGACGACTTCTCTTTTCACCCTCCACTCAGATCATGAGCTCTCTCCATGTAATTTTTCTTGTACATCATTTGGCGGTACTCCCATACATGCTTCCTCTTCACTCTTGCGCTCTGCTCACACAATCTCTGGTCGTGCCTCTATGCACGCCTTATCTTCCCTTCAGATGCTCTACTAGCGTTTCCTCTTTGCTTACTTCTCTAGACTCCAAAATCCTCATTGAGTCTTTCATCTCCTTCTAGCTGCTCCATGTACCACAAGACCCCATGTCTCCTTAATGGTGGTATTTCTCTGCATCCTCCAGTTATGGTCTTTACACCATTTAAGCTCCTCCATTACTCTCTCCAATATCTCTTTGACTGCTACATCTTGAATAGCCCCCTCCTCTTGGCGAGCATCATGCCTTCTCATTCAAGATCTTTAGCTTCCTCTGACCATTACACTATTGGGATCTTTCCTTGTGAATTCATCTGTCCACCATCTCTTCATGATGGATAACATAAATTCTGTGCTAGCTGCCTCACGTTCTAGGGATCTGCTAAATTATTCCACTTCCTTCAATTTCCCACAGGAAAGAACCATCTCTAATACCACTTGATAAGGCGGACCGGCCTCCACCTGGGTACTCCTCAAGCCTACCGTATTTTCCAGAATTCCAACACAACATATTGAAACATTGTAAAGGTTTCTAGTTATATTTCCTTTAAAAGGCCTTTACAGACATCTACAATGCGGCTACTCTCAAATGGATCTTAAATTATTTTACATGGGGATTTAAACAATTTTATGGTTTTCCCCTAAGACCTACCCTAGACTAGACTGTGTGATCACAAGAACATTCTATAATATTGGCACTGCAACCACACTAACCCTCAATTTTAAGTGGTAAATCCTTCCACTTTATTAAAAAAATTAGACCACAGCAACCATAAAATGGTGAAATCTTCCTCATTTTATAGTTACGCATCCTTAGCCAAAACTACCCAAAACCCTAACTATGCTTCCTTGAACCCTAAGCATGGTGGCAGATAGAGAACTAGAAACACATAGATATATGACCGAGATAGGGATGATATTTGGCCCTTGATGTAGAAAACAACGAATCACAAAGAAATGTTTCCCAAAATCATTGGAAAATTGGCTAAGATTAATCATGGAGCTCTTCTGAAGGATAGATCTGGCATTAATGTTACATAATAGGAAGACATAGAACCCAATATTAAATATTCTAAGAACCTGTTGGGAGGAAAACTCTTCCCTTTCAACAAATAGGCTACCCCTACGTTATATGAGACTAAAGTTAATCAATCATTCAGGGACATTTTGCAGTAGAATATGGTTATCAAAACCATAAAGCATGCTGAGAACAATCCCAGTGTGACCTTTGGGGATGAATTCTTGAAACAGAGTCATTTTATCAAGATCATACCCTGATATGTAGATTCGTTGGTATTTGGCCTAGCCTCCCTGTGCTCCATGATTAGATCTCCAAGAATTGGATCCCACTACTAGCAGGAAGGTTAGATCTCTACCCCTGTGTGAAGGTAATTTCCATTGTTGATTTTAATTCCATAGCTGATAAGGACATCATTTCCAAACAACTTTGGGTCTGTCAAAAAAAGTATATTATAATAAAACCATGGTTTCCATCATTCAACCATCTCACTGAATATTTCTCCCGCTAACTGATCCGGATTAGGTTACCTCACTTACCCCTTTAATTTTCATATTAAAGTTTCCTAATATCCATTGTAAATGCATTGGGAAGCATCATTAATATTGATTCCCAAACCTCTTATTTCACACGTACAACCTATGCTATAGTCCTAGTTGATATTGATACTTCAAAGGAACTTCCATCCCAAATTGAGCTTAAAGTGCAAAATCATACTTGGACTCATCCTTTGGACTATGAGGGATTTTTGTAGATGTAAGTGGTGATTTTATTTAGGGAACTATGTTGTTGATTACAAGATGATAAAACACAAGAATGAGAAGACTAATTAGTGGAGAAATGCTCTCTTGGAACATCTAGTTTTTGAATCTAAGGACATACTTGATTCTGACGCTGAGGAGGAAGATATGACAGAATCAGTCCCTGAAACCCCCTTAACAGAGATAATAGACCATAAAAAACAAGGAGCTCTCTGGGAGTGACCCTCTAAGGGAAAAAAAAATTCAAAAGAGCATGTATTAACTAAGGAGAATATTCCTCTCAGTCCTCCCTATATAAATAATGTGTTTCAGCCGATCATAGATCTCGAAGTTATTATTCCTTTATATAAAGTTCCTGATGAGTGGATCACGATTTGTAACAAGAAGAAGACTTCACAGTTTTTCTTCCCTCTAGGAACTGATTAGTTGTTGTATTTTTGTTTCTTTGTTGTGCTTTTATTGTTAGATTTTGGCTTTAGTTCTATTCTTAGTAGATTGTTATTCTACTATTGGGATTTATTAGAGTATCATGATGTTGATCACATTTTGATTTGGGAATTTTATAATATCTAGCTTGTGAGCCTATTGTACAAGGGTATAGTCTCTTTCAAAAAAAAATAATTCCAATAATAAAAGGAATAATTACACACCCTATCCTTTCCCTATTCTCTTTACTCATTTGAAATTTTCCTTCAAGTGGGATGGATACTTCTAAACACTTACATATTTTCCACTCATATTCAAATTTTAAATGATCTTATTCAATGCTCTGATCTATCACACTACTACTCATTCCATATTTATCTAGTTTTTGATTCATCTAACCATTACATGTAATTCATCATCCATGTCAGACAACTTCTTGAATCTTGTATCACCTCTTCCAACTATCCATATTTCTATGCACTCATCTCTCATACTTATTTTCCATGCCTTTGTCTTCTTATGTTGCTTTCTCATTTTCTTGAGCTTCACCTTTTCCTTTTCTATGTGTTATATCTATGGGATTATATGTTATTTTAATCATTTACGCACCTTCCTCGTAGCATAAGATAAGAAAAAAATCCTTTTTGTCTTACCAAAATACTATGCAAATCCCCATGCCTTATTCTTCCATGCCTAATCTAATCTAACGACCTTTCATAAGTCTTCCGCACACTACCTAAAATTGTGTAGGATTGTACTAGACCTTGGATATTCCTACTTTAAAATATCTTGCTCTCTATAAATTACATCTTTGATTTAATTTTAATTCACTATGTAGTTTCTAAACTGCATTCATGTTTATGATTTGCATTTTAATAATCTTACATGTACCTCTTTCTTGCTCCCTTATTCATTTTCTCTCAATTCACTTTAAATTTTTCTTCATTCCTTCTTTTTATTCACTTCATTTATTCCCAAAAGAACCCCAAATATAGTTTTTAATGTTTATGGTTATATATAACCTTTTGGTGTTCAATAAGGGAAACCTCACCCATCATTGGCAAAGGACTATATCCCCTTTACATTGTTGTCATATTTTACATGCATGTAAAATCACATGCCAAAACTCCCTAGCTTAATGTAATGGAGTGAGAAATGAGATGAGGCCTCAGATCACTTCAATTGGCACAAATAAGTAGTGAAACTTTGGTTTTACAAGAAAACTAAGTTCAAAAGCTTTAGAATAGATAGCATAGTGCTACTATGGGATAAGACACATGAGAAGAAGGGGAGACACAATAAATTCAACAAACTTTGGCTTTTTTCCTTCCAAATCATAAAAATCCTATGTTAAAATGCCTTTCACTTCAAGAATTTCAATGGAGAAAACTTATGCATTGGCAGTTAATGGATGTTTCATCGAACACTACTTTCTTATTCAAGTCCTTTTGTAAGGAATCAAAATTATACCTTAAGCATTATTTAGAGTAAGCCCACATATTTGTACATAATTTACATGTTTTTATTTGTGTTTCTTCTTGTTTTATTGGTTTTTGTTTTTCATTTTTTGCGCTTTGATTTATAGTTTATAAAAAAAATTGTGTGGTTTTTCATGACATCTCCCTTTAATCTATGACCCACACAAGCCTTGGTATAGGTTTTCCTCAAAATATTTTATTTCCATATAATGGTTTGAAGTATCTATTTCATCATGTGTGTAATTTTGTGTATGTTGCATTAAAATTAATAGTGGTAGGTGATGCTAAAATTTATAAAAAAAATTATTTTAATAAATTTGATGACCTTTACAATTAACATCTACAAGCTTACTTGACTGTTTTATGTTTTCAGAGTAAGTTCTCAATCTTTATTTTAAAGTTGTAATGCAAATTTATAACAATGGTCATGCTCAAAGAGAGTGATACACAATACACACATTAATATTTCCTACTTGTAATATGTAAAGATAAAGCTCATGTATGTGTTTATTGTTCCACCCATCCTTTAACCAAGATAACTTCATTCCCAATCCATATGCAAAAAATGAATAAATGAGAAAAGGTATTTCCATATATTTCTTAACACAAGGGTGATTTGGGTAATCTCCACAGGGGTTGTAGATGCTTGAATGGTAGTGGGGAAATTCAGAGAACAAAACCAAAGGTATATTTGTCAAGGCTATAGATTCCTGGATGGAAGGAAAACCAATGGTTAATCATTCCTCTCCCATGCATTTCCATTAAAATCATTAAATACCAAAATAAAATTAAAATTGTGCATCAAGTCACACTAAGATAGTTCCTTCAAATTAGATCAAAATATCTCTTTGACAAGGTAAATTGATTGGAAAAAACATGCTAGACCCTTTTAAATTTCTTGAATCTAGTCTGTCACATTACAAAGTTAAGATCTTATATTTTTATCTTATTTTGATAACATAAAATTTTCAAGTGCGTTTGTTGAGTTTTATTCCACGTGAACAAGAGATTCTAAATTTTTTGCACTAAATTTAAAAAATGCTTAGGAACATTCTCCAGTGGCATTTATAGCTATTATTATTTAATAACATGCCCCTAATTTCACATGTGAAATCATGGAATCTTTAGGCCTTTCTCAAGGTAATCCAAATTGACACCTGAATTTATCCTTTGTATTTCACGTAGTTTATATCCTTTATTCACTAATATGTTATTTTTTACATTTACTCATGTCCCAGTTTCTATTTCACTTTCTGTGGAATTTATAAACATGCGTTCACACCCCTTGCAAGGTATTGTGTAGTATTCTATGAAATCCAAGTCATTTTCTGCATCATCTTTCATTTTAGGACCCACAGAAAGCATCACATAGTATTTGGTGTCTTTCCCTTGTATTTTACCATGGTGTTTTCATATGCCTTGGAACCACCCCTTTAGACCCCAAAAATTTAAGTGATATCATGTGGCATGTGATTCATTCCTCTAAGTCTTGTTACTGACTAAGAAAAAACATCATGAGTCCAACGATGTAGCAATATTTTGTGACATTGAAATTTGTGACTAACTCATGGGACATAGTTTCTTTATACCACATCCTACGACATATTATGTGTATGGTGGGACAAGAATGTGTCTTAATAGATTTTAGTCTTAGGTCTTCCATTCTAAAAGGGTATGAGGCAATGAAGAAGAGACATACATGAACCAAAACATAATTTATTGATTTGAAAGGGGCTACAATGAGTGTTAAGGTCACATATCTAGAGGGTATTAATCCCTACACTAGGTTAACCTAAGGTTTCTAGGGTTCGCGGTCAAGATAAAGGATATTACCCTTCTAGGATACCAGTTAATGGGGAGAGATATAGATCAATATAAAGATAACACATGCATGCAAAATATATACAACTGAAAAATAGCTCATATGTAAATGAATGAAAGCTAAGGAGATGATAATGTAAGATCAATATGATAACTAACACCGATGTACATATAATACTAAGATGATATAAAGCACTTGGAAAGGAGATAAACCAATAAATGTAAAGTGATAAAGAGAGTTATAGAACGTACTTCAGGGGTGGTCGTTGATGCATCTATCTCTCCAAAGAAATAGTACACCATGAAAGAATCATTATGGGTGGAGAAAGGGAACATCATTCATGACCTAGAATCACTATAGATGTGTTAAAACCTTAGTCCTATATCTTATATTGGATATGTAGTGCTGACATATGGCTTACATAATCTCTCTTCTTATCAAATTTTATTCATTTATGCTTTGATATGTTTAGTAGGCCAGCCTTTGTGTTAGACATAACATAGGAATGGTATGCAGGTGATCATAATAATTAGTTAATCATCATATTGAACACTTGAGTCTTATTATATGGTTCATAGGTTCCCCCATCAAAGTGTCTATGTTATTCTACTTGGATATTGTGATCATTTATCTACAATCTAGTGTTCTATGGTGTTATATTATTGTTGATATTCAGATTTATCCAAGTAATTTCATTACAAGTAGTATCAAAGCTTGATATTGTCCATAACTATGTTAAAACCCTAATTTTGAATACTCGGATATATCTCCAAATCAGAAACTATTGTGAAATCTGTCAAGTAACATCTTCTCCATATTTCAAGATATTTTGACTTGGTTTGCAAAAGTAATATCTTCTCTTTCAACTACAAATTATGGAAATTTTCCAAGTTCATTACATTTTTAGAAATAGGATAAAAAATTATTTTGATTTTGTTCTTTAATTTTTTCAATATTTATCAAAATTCCTATCAAAATTCCAAACCCTAAATTTCAACCTTGACTACTAAATCCTACTAATTCCACAAGAGGTAAAAATAATCTCATCACTCTCGGTGAAAAACCAGAAAAGGATGAGATAATACTTGAGGATTTAGAGTCATGTTTTCATTTAAATTTGTAGAATGAAAAATTCAAACTTTCAAGTATGACAACTAAGACAAATTTGAAACTTTACTCCCGAGTCTTCTTGAACCCCCTCTCTTGATCAATTTTACTTATATAAAATAATCATCTTGACCTTGTAATTACTACTATTATATTTAAAAATATTTCCCTAGTGTTTGAAATGTTTTGTTAGTTTCATTCATCACATTTGGTAAAGTGCTTCCAAAGGCTAGTTCTCTGATAGGCTTGGAAAGGCTAATTTTGGCCTTTTTAGGACAGGTGTGCATCCTCCAGGATGGATTTAAAGGGCCAAAATCATCCAAAGGGGTTATTTGAGTGTTTTGAAAGTGATGGAGTTGGTTTAGGAATATTTAGGTAAGTTTTTTAGGTTTAGGAATAGTTGTTGTGAAAACTAGTTTTTCATGGGCAAGGAGCATGTAGTCAAAATTGACACCGTAATTTTGGTAGAGGA
Source organism: Taxus chinensis (assembly GCA_019776745.2). Lineage (NCBI taxonomy): Eukaryota > Viridiplantae > Streptophyta > Pinopsida > Cupressales > Taxaceae > Taxus > Taxus chinensis. Next base: position 200,628 of record JAHRHJ020001455.1, read on the forward strand.
TTCTGGGAGTTCCATAATGAATTAGAAAGTAAAAAATACTAATTTGTAAAATAATTCTCTACATGGTAAAATCATAAAATATTTCACAAGGCTTGATGGATTGTCATGGAAACTTAGTTTTTGCAGACACACCCTGCTATCTCGAAGAAAAAGGAACCATTTTTAGAGACAAAGGTAGAATCAGGTTATGAAACCCATCCCATTTTTTTGAAATGTTCACGTGATTCAAAATCATATAAAATTTCATGTGAAAATTTTAGAAAGAAAAATTATTGAGAGGGGGGATGAATTATTCTTTTAAAATTTTTACTTTCAGTTATCTTAACTTGCATATATCATTCAAAACATCCATTCAACAATCATTAACCAGTGTGAGCTTATTAATCAATAAACAACCATCCACAAGAACAAGAAGTAAGATAGAACACATGAACACAAGATATAAACTAGGAAACTCTCAAGGGGAAGGAAACCCACTAAACCTTTGCATACATTACTCAACACAAATGACTTAAGTGAATATTACACATCACAATATATTTCTTTAGTGAGACACCAACCCCACAATGAGCACCATCCCCTATTTAGTAGAGAAACATCTCTACAAAGAGGCTAACTCCCCCCAATATGACTAAACACCAACTCAACCAACTAAATATGAAGATCACTTGATTTCCTCATTGCTCAATCAACTGAATGTGATCACTTTTCCAGCCCTCTTCACTTAAAACCTTCTCAAACCAATCTCTCTCTCTCTCTCTCTCTCTCTCTCTCTCTCTCCTTCTTTTCTCATACAAGTAGCATATAGTTTTGATTGATTCAAGTGAGCTTATAGATCATACTCCTATTCCCTTCTTAGCTTCTCATCATGTTCTCTTCTCTACTTTAGAGACTTCTAACCTCTTCACACTCTTCCTCATTGCTTACTTAATTATCTATCATTTCCAGTATCTCAAATGATTTTAACACCTTACCTTATATACACGACTCTTATCAAAAACTCCTATAGGTCATAAAATACTATTATAACCATGAAATTTTGGTCATAAAAAATATTAGTCCATTCATATAAATCACATAAAGATACCTTATAGGTCGTAATAATCCTTATAGACACCCACACATAATACAATGCCTCTCAATTAGGCCTAAATTCACTCCAACAATCAGAATTTAAACTTCAAGGGAACATATCAACTCCATCATGACTGAACAATATTTGTGCATGTGATCAAAAACCTCTCACAACCATCATCAAGCTCGAGAAATTATGCAACCTCCATCTTCATCATACACTACACCATTTGGAAAGCACCACCAATTAGGTATCAAGAACCTAAGTATTACTCTATAAAAGTGATCTACTTAATACCTCAAATTACCTCTTCAAAACACATGTTTCAGATCAATGAATATCTATCATCCTCAGGAAACTTAAAAAACTCATAACAACCTTCAAATCAGTGCATAAAATTATTAAACACTTCCTTTTTGAAAACTAAAACCTTCTTATATGACTCAAGAACCAGTCTTGAGCTAATCAACCTCCAACACCTCTAAGGAAACTTCCAAGAATTACCATCACTTGGAAAATTTTAATAGAGCCCGATAAACATATTCATGTACTCACATTCATATCTCACAATCAATATATTCACACTTATATACATGTTTCACAAGCCTTCTTGAAAATCCTAATTAAGAAGATTATGCCATTAGGGATTAACCCAAAATACACCTCATCTGAATAAATCATGAGATCTTTCCATATAGAACTACTGCATCATACATAACATTATAAACACTTTCAGAACTTCATGATTTATTTTGACCCTTTAGGACATTAGCGGTAGGAAACATTTGAAGACTGATTTCACCAAATCCTTGCACACAGCATAACCAAATATTTTCATGGGGACTTAGTACACATCCCAAGATAGAACAAAAAATGTGTTTCACTTCATGAAACCTACAACTCATACCTATATAAGAAAATTTTTACAAAATCAAGGTTTTACTGTAGCTTCACATCACATATGTAACATGCCACCAACCAAAATGATCTCTGATCAAATCTCTACAATCTTAAACCTTCACATTATCCTTCACATATCATTTCATGGCTATACCCATCATATTGTTTCTATCTCTCTAAAAATAGGGTTTTAGGGAGGTTTTGTACCTACTTTTCTTCTTAACAATGGTTCATAAAGGTTTGATGATCAGATGAGCCCATTCTTTATGGTTGTAAAAATGTGTCTAGAAAACATGAAATCCTATCATCTATTCAATTAGGGTATCAAGGAAATGAGTAATAGACACGTCAAGACCTGCACATAATAGATATAATTCAAATGGGGTATAGGGGACTATTAATATTTCATACCCAAAGGGAAGTAACCCTTACACTAGGATGACCTAGGGGTTCTAATACGTAACATCAAATAAGAAGAAGGAGCCCTATTGGAGTATCATAACTATGAGGGTAATTGATAATAAAATAAATTTTCAAGATCTATGTTAACCAAATTAAATCATGTAACACAAAATAAGGAGTTGAATAAAACTATGCTAACCTAACATGTGCATAACATACTTGGCTAACATATGCATAAGAAAATATATAGGAGACTACTTTATGTAAAATGAAAATTCAGGTTAGAGAACTTACATACTGGGGAAGTCATTGATGCATCAATTTCCTAAAAGACCATACAACAAGAGAGAATATATTTTGGGTGGAGAATTGAAAACAATCCTATCATAAATCACTATAGGTGACCCAAGAGTGTAATAAAACCAATCCAATAAGAAGAAGACCCAATCCAAGATTTAAGGTGTAAGAAATCCAAGAGTTGGTCGAATAGATGTAAGTTGACACAAAAGAGTAAAACAAATGGTGAGTTCATATATATATTTGTGTTGTTTTATCTATTTGTGAAATTTAATTTTTGGCATTTGTACCAACACCATCTCCCATGGGTGAAGGCATATGCATCTATTTCTACCATGAATTTGAAAATCTACTGATGTAATTTCCCACGATTGATGGCATCACCTAGGGAGGGGAGATGACAAGTGGTGTTTGTAATGTGTCGTGAAGGATAGAAGAAAAGAAAGGAAAAAAAATATGTTCGTGGTAATGTAAGGTTTCGGGAGGGTGAAAATAAAAGTAATAAGAAAGGAGAAAAAGAGATACATAAATAGGACCAAAATCCATTCTCTCTTGCCATGCATCATCCCTAACCTAATAGTTATGTGAATAACCATACCCTTATCCCAGAATGATCCACTTAAGGAACTTACTCCTATAAATAGACGCATTAGAGAAATCTAACCTAGAAGAGAAATTGTTAGTAATAGGTATGAAAATATAAAACATGAAAAATTAGGTGTATATACATTCCCCAACCATTGATTTCTACATGTCGCAATAAAGAAACATGGGGTCGTTAGTAGAAAGAACAATACATAACCTCGAAATAGAAATTATATGTTGAAAGTAAAATTAAGGACTTGATGAAATGAAATATACCCACCAATTTTTACCTAATAGTGTCAGTATTCCTACCACATATGGGTGTAATCCATGCTGGTAGAAACTTTGAGAAGAAAAAGTGAAAGGAAAAAATAGAGGATAATCAATAAAATAAGACATAAATCACCTAGCTAGGGGACCATGGTATGGATATTGTATCATAGGATCATAGAGATAATGTGATGTACAACTCATATTAATTTCAATCCACTCATCAATTGAAGAACAACGAAATGCATCATTTACTTAGATACTTTGTTTTGTAGATATTGTTCTAGTAGCCTTAAATGGATTAAAATTGCATAGATTGGCCTTATTAACCTGAGATGTCTTCCTTAAACACTAAACCCTATCTCATACACATTAATCAATGTCAATTCACTATTAAATTGATCACATTTCATGAAAACCCCATTTACTCTTACGTTCCTTCACCTTTCTACTCTAGCTTCTTCACCCAAAACAAGAAATTTTAGCCTTTTAGCATTCATTGGCTTCTTCAAATCTCATATCCTATTTCATAATCTAAAACCCATGAATTAATAGTCCTTAAATTGATTCAAAATAATAAATTCATCATTATCCTTCCTTTATATTCAAAAATGACTTTTATAGGCTCTTAAGAGAATTTCCTTGGTGATACCATGGTTGTGATATTTTATGCTTACCCAAAACTAATTAAATAAATTTTCTCACACACTTTATACCCCCTAAGGAGTGGTCAAATTTTTATTTTCTATCTCCTTTTCCTTATCACGTAATCACCTTTATCACTTTCTAGCTATTTTAGTCTCTACTAGCCCTGCAACTTCACATTTTTAAGTCATACTTTTTCACTTTGGAGGTTTCAAAACATTTTCATCATATATTTTGACACCTATTTTTTTATTTCATATGTCCAAAAAGTTTCTTGGTTAATCTCTAAGCTCATACCACCTTTCTAGCAATTCTTGACCTCCTAATTAGGCCTACAGTTGTGTGTTTTTCTCTCCAAGGTACGTTGTCACAAATTTCATACCTATAGTTGTTTGTATTGAGCTAAAACCTTCAAAAATAGTTAGAAAACACTAGGTTAGAGATTATTAAAAAAACTCATCGATTTCTTTTGGTGTATTTGTAGGAAAATTGAGTTTTTGTTTACAAACCCTAGCTAACTTTTCAAGCTCCATATGACATGCATATCACCATAGGCCTAATTACATCATATTTCAACATTTATTAACTCATTACAACTTAGGAATGTTAGGTTGTGGAGCCTGTTTTTCATGTGTGAAAGTGTTGAAGACTATACACTAATAGTACTGTACACTTTTCATGTATCCTCATCGAGGTTTGGAGGTGTAGACCCCGAAAAAAAAATTGGGCCTTAAAATGTGCCCGATATATCGGGAAACATGATTTTCTCATATGGGTGGGATTTTGACCCATAGGTTTATGGGATGGTTTTTTCCCATGGTTTTGATACCCACGGTTTTGTAAAACTACTTAAGTAGTTGTCTATTTATATGGTTTTAAGCATATGATAGAAGAATGAAAAACATTGCAGATGTGTTTTGAATTCGGTTGTGAATTCTGTAAAGTTTGTTGAGCATAGCTCTAAATAGATCTGGGTATTGTATTGAGAGAGAAGTGGCTTGTAATTAAATCTGAGCAAGTGATTCTTGGTGGACGTAGCCCAAATTGGGTGAACCATGTTAAATATTGTCTCTTTGTGTTGTGTTATTTTATCCTACACTTTTATTTGAGATCTATAATATTTTCTGCATATTAGTTTCTACTGTTGCGATTCTATGTGAGGGATTATTCCACATATTTTATCCCTTATTTCCTAACAAGGACTTATTTTCACATAACTATAAACCTATTACATGCATAAACCATAAGGACACCCTTTTCCACCTCTTGAAAAGTCTTTAGCTTCACTTTTACAACCTTATTCATTTAAACATTAAAAAGGAGGGAAAAATTGAATTTTAACCTTTTGAGAAACTTGACCAACTATGAATTCCTCCATGAATTCACCACACCTAATTTGACCTATAAAACTATAAAAGGAGGATTATCTTCATAATTGACATTCTCTTGATGATGCTCCTACATCATACTCCCGAGGTAGAGAAAAGAAACCATATACTGTAAAATTGTTTCTTTTAGTGGTTCTTGATATTTTTTATGTATCCTTGCTCTTCTTTCTTCACTCCAAATTTACTTTCTTTCCTAAAGATCACTTGGATCCTATCTCTTGCTTTTGAATCCTTCATTTTCTTTGAAATTTCTTATTTTCTTCTTGAGTTTCACCTTCATCTTCTTCATTCTCAACATTCCATCACCTGTACCTGTAAAAACAAACATAACACCAACAAAATCATATTATTAATCACGTTCCATGATGCTCTCCATCTCTATGTATCTCTTCCTCATCATGTTATTATCACTTTATTTGTTTAAATGGACTGAAAAATGTCCATATTATTCAATTTATTTCTTGAATTCCTCACTCATGAATTCTTCATGTAGAATTTCCACTATATTTTCCTCTCTCTTACTTTTCTCATCATCTCCATAAAATACATATACTAAGTCATCATCCCTTAGAAATTTCTCTTGGTCCAAAATCACTTCATTATGTGCTTCATCACTATTTTCCTCATTTATTTCTTCTTTGACTATGAAAACTTAATCTCTCTTAGCCTCTTCTTATCTTGAGGTCTTCACATACTTGTTTCTCAACATCTACTATTGTTGCATGTCTAATCTCTTTAAATTTTCCATGACTGGTTTGAAAAAAATAAAAACACTTATGTTTGAAGAATGAAATCCTTTTGAATACAATAAATTCATGTGTTTGAGTCATGAATCCAATGTAAATCCTATTTTTTGGTCAAGGAATGTGATAACCATGTCATCCTTGAGTGATCTGTGTGAAAAAACCGTTGATTAATCATATTAAACTAAGAAAATCCCATCTATAAATCATCTTGTGATCTTCAGTGCATATTGCATATTTTCCTCTGACATCTAAAAGCACGTGGCGTAACTCTATTGGCTACACTATAACAGGATTTATTTGCAAAATTACATAATTCTCATAGTAACTACAAATTACAAAATAAGCTCTGAAGCCCGATGAATATTCCCATGAATATTTAGGTCAAATAATGCAAAAGGAAAATTTGACCCCGCTCCTTAAAGGAATACATGTAAAAATGGGATTGGAGCATTGGGGAATTGGGTTGATAATACACTTTTACATTAATAAGATGATGGAATGAAAAATGCAAAGAAACCTCTGAGGCCTGTCTAGGGACACGTGTCGTGTTCTCAGACAAAAGTCAAGAGGCAGGGGTTTTGGGTCAAATCTACAAACTTGCACTCATTTGAAAAGTAATATTCCCAAAAATGCAAAAATACTCCTCTGATCAAGAATGCAAATCCCATCCAGATCAAGCCACATGGACATGGTCCACATTCAAACAAAAGAAGTATATTGGATGGCTAGATGTGGACACATTTATGGCTACCACCATTAATGCATTTTTGCATGAATCAAGGCAGATTTTTAAAAATGTTTTCAAACATTTCAAATTGTTACCATTGCATGTGAAGATCTGGATTCCCTAGCCACAAGAATTTGTGAAGAAAAGAAGGAAAATTGACTATGAAATAGTGGAATTGAGCTAAAAGAGTTTGAAACATGATTACAAAAAGAATAATTCACAGAGTGTGTGGAAAAAAAATTGGTAAGTTCATGTTGTATCCTCGTACTCTTGTCAATTAATTTGTGAATTCTGAAGTCAATTAGGGGAAATGAGTTGAAAGCAGAAAAATGAAGAGTTTGGATTTGTGTTTTCAAGTTTCTTCTAGTATCACCAGTGACTTGGATAATGTAACAAATACAAATTTATTAGATGCAGATTTGGGGTTTTTTTGGGAGACTTCGTGCCTAGAATAGAAGCCAATGGATGGCAGTAATCGATGCTAGCCATATTGCTTAAGCAAATATTTTCCCACCTTCAATCCATGCTCCTGAATTAGTCTGGTTATGCACTGAAAAATTATGACCCTGAGAAAATGGAAGTGGTGAAAGGGTCATTAATTTAACACCTAGTGCTTTTAATACCATATTGGGGTTACCACAAGTAAATCAACCAGTAGTTGCAACTGTTGAAAGTGCACAGAAAATTTATAATGCAAAACATGATGACTATGCCCATGTATTGAATTCCCAATGGCTAAAGGAGAGAAAACCATCCACCAAGAGGCTTCCTAAGAAATTAACTTGAGCCTTGTTCATCAAGGAGGTTGAAGATCTTTTTTTTTTTGTTAAGCATAATGGTTGGGTTGGAGGGGTCCAACAACTTGTAGGAATGGATGTGCCCTTTTATTTGGGGTATTTCGGAAAAGAAAGGAAATTTCTATTGGGGAAGTCTTATATCAACTTCAATTTATGCCTAGTTGATGACAATTACAACAAAAATTAGAGAAGGTAATACAACTAACATCCAGTTCTCAATGATGTCTTATTTCATTTACAATATTGCATGTTTTAAGTCATTCCCAGGTCTTCCACTAAAATCTAGCTTTGAAACCCATAGATTTTATGATGTATACACACAATTAAGGTTGGAAAATTGGAAGGGGAATGTCTGACAAGTAAATGATGCCTTCATTTCCCCAATTGCCTGTCTTTTCAAGCCTGAATGGGAGTAATATAGACTATCTGCTAAGGCAAGGGATATGATTTTTTAATATGGTTATATTTTTATCCAATATAGGTTTTTTTTACATATCTTAGAGTGAGTGGATTTGAAGAGAGGCCTTACAAATTACCAAGGTATGTTGATGATAAGTGGGTTCTAATGGAACTTTCAAGGTAGATTGTCCCTATGCACAGTAAACTATCAAGAAGGCATAAAACCAATATAAAATTTCCTCTCCAACTTGGGAGATATTCTTGTCAAACAGTGGAAAAAGCTAGGATGATGGATGGGGAAATGGAGAAATTCCAAATGGGTAAGTTTACTACAAGGTATAACTTTGATATTCGATGGGTTGTTACTTCTAGTGAGCATGATCCTCATTTCAAGGATTATTGGATGAATTGTGTTGATGAAGAAGAGGTCAAGAAAAGGGATTTCTCCAAGATGACCTTGAGGAAAATAATTGACTTCAAAATTGTTGTGATTCCCCAAGGAATAGAGGATGACCCAAATGTGGTAAGCCAATTTTATCTTGAACAAAATTTAGAATCAAAATCAATTACTCCTGTAGATTGGAACAAAAAGGAATCAGATAATCCCCACTAAATAATTTTTGATGTCATGAGAAGAACTTTAACCTGGTTAGTTGGAAAGGGTATTGATTTGTCTTTACAAAATACAAGAGTATTGAAGGAGTTTAGGGACCTGAATGCTTTGAAAGAGGACCTCCCTCCTTTGAGAGAGGGAGTTGATACTATGGACCCTTTGAATGGTCAATCCCCTCAATTTCCTAGCAAGAAACCCACCATAAAAACAATTGATGAATGGACTGCTGCAAAGAGTAAAATAGGAACATTAATGACTACTTTTGTAACTCAAAAAGCACAAGATATGCTTTCATGGGAAATGTAATATGCCCCCATCACTGCAGTAGTGCCTTTAAAATCAAAAGGAACTAGTGTAACCAAGCCAAGGACTCCTACAGTGACAATACTAGGGACATCAAGCACATCCAAGAAGATGAGGGGAGCTTTTCCTAATGTTGATCCATCTCTTATAGTTCAGAGTGCTAAAGGAAGAGAGGGTCCAAAACTCAAACACTTTGAAAGGGCATCAAAAAGGCCCAAAGTGATATTTCCTTTGGTGAGGGATGTTGGTATTTCAGTTGGAGAAGGTGAGCATAGTGCAAGGAAGCATAAGAGGAAGGATCCTGAGGTAATTGACCCTCCTATCTTGACTAAAACTCAGAAAAAGGTTGTTACTGAATTAGCCCATCAAACCATGCCATCACAAGATCCTAAAGGTATTCATTTTGATATTTTTAAACCAACACCTATTGTGGATCCATCTGTATTTCCAACTACAATAGTTACAAGGATGATTCAAGGTGCCCAAATATCTAGCCAATCAGGTGGTGTTGTAACAAGTCAAATACAAAAAGAGCTAGTTATAGTGCATCCTGGTATGAAAGATGACATCAAGGTAGAGTTACCAAAAAGGAAACCAATAAAGCAGATTGAAATAATTAGTGTGGAGGAACTTAGGGATAGTCCATACTTTGAGATTGAGGATGTCAAAAGTGAATTTCATATAAAATAAGGTGTAAGTGTCTCTTTTGAGGATATACAGATGCCAGATATTGGTCAACATCTAAACATTGAAATGGGGGCCCAACCCCAAAGTACCCAAATTGAAAATATATCCCCTCCTATGAAGGGAAAGGAAATCATTCAAGCATCTATGGATCAAGCATCTACCCCAGATGTCACTCTCATTGCAAGTCAACCATCTAAAAGTGTAGAGAAGACACAATAAAGTGAAGAAGTTCAAACTACACTGGCCCTGGAGAAAAGCACAACTGAAGCTGTGAAAGATACAAGTACCCATGTCGAGGGTAGTGTTGTAGTAAGTAAAAAGGTTAATGATGAAAGAAAATATCAAGGTTCAATTTCCCAACCCCAATCAACAGATCAACAAGAAGAAAACCCTGCAAAGCAGAAGAAGGGTGAGGGAAAATCCCAGATGGAGGTGCCTGCTACAAATCCACTTTTGGAAAGTTTCATAAAGAACAAGTAAATTGAAACTCCAAGCCCCAAAAAAGAAGATCCAAAAGAAACAGATAAATCATTTGTTTCCCCATCAAAAGATTTAGAGGAAGAAATAAGAAAGAAGGCCATTGCTACAAAATATTTACCAAAAATGTAAGTGTGGTGGTTACCCCTGCTGAGAGCTTGAAGGAAAACAATAATTCCACCTATTGGTCCAATGGAAAGTAAGGGTCAAGAGGAGAAATTAGTGACTGATAAAAAATTGGAAACATCAAAAAACCTCAAACCTAGGACCAAAGTGAAGGACAACCAAAAATGGAGGCATTAGATAGCACAAAGAAGATAGTAAGAGTGGATGTGCCACATATAGAAACACCAATACCCCATAATACTCAAGAAGCATCCACAACAATGGTATTGTTTTCCCAGACTGTAAACATCAGACCAACAAGAGTAAAAGTTGGTAATGCTCCCATGGCTGGCTGGTTAGGAGGATTTCTTCAAGAGAAAGAAAAAGGAAAAGAGGTTTTCTAAGGAGGAGCATTAGACATTACCAGCATTGATTTCCCAAAACCCAAAAAGGATTCAAAGAAGGAAAGAGTTATAACTCGAACACATATTGATAGGAAAGGGTTTAAAACTATGCAAATTGTAACTCCTCACCCAGGGATCTCAAGGGATAAAATTATAGTTAGTGACTATGAAATCAAGCAGATCTAGTTGGGCATACCTACAAGGTAAATCCTTAAGCAAGATGTAGCAATAGTAGTTGAGGGTCTTTTTCAAATATTTGATGAAGATAAGGTAAGGAAAAAGAAATTAAAATACCAAGTCAAATCTTTAACTTCATGCTTGCAGCAATTAGTGGGACCATCAAGGGAAAATCAAAGAAACTACTACTACTATCACTCCATAGAGGTTGTGGGAAGCATAGAAAAGGCTACCAAAAAGGTCAAGGTTGTTGATAGCTGGATTTAAGACTTATCTGAAAGAGGGAATACTTTTTTTGAGAGTATAAAAAATAGGTATGGAGAACTTACCACCAAGCTCAGTGATATTAATGATTTAATTGAACAATGTGAAAATGAGCTATTCTACTTTGAAGGGATTCTTCCCAAGTTAAACATTATCAACCAGCTTGATGAGAATATAGTTGAAAAAGAGGGAATCATGCCACTGAATAAAATGGGAACTCAATATGCTATGGAATATTTTTCCAAAATTAGGATAGAGGTTGTGAATCAGGTCAAAGAAAAGATGGAGGCAGAAAAATAATGGATTGAGAAAAGCATTGACACCATAAACATGAGATTGGAGGACATGGTATTTGATAAACAAAAAACTAGTTATGGTGACTTGGAGATTGATTTTATGGTCCACTCCTTTGAAAAATACATCCATGAGGAGAACTATTCATATGATGTTATTAAGAGGTTAGTTTCTGTGGAGGATAAAATTACAGAGTTGAAAATAAAGTTGAGGGAGTATAGTGAAGAATGGACAAGTGTGTGGATGCACTGAACAAGGAGAATTTAATATTCCAACACCACACATGCCCAGATGAAAATGATATAAGGTAGTTGTTCTAGAGATATGATGCATACAAGGAGAGACAACCAGATAAAGAAGAAGATGAAAAAGATGAAGATGTGACCATGTTGACCAGTGAGAAAGCTTAGGCTTGTTTTTCTTAACAAATCTCATATTTTCATAATTGATACTCTTGTTTTATAATAGTTGAACATTACTTTGAATTATTAATTTCAAGTATGAATGTAACATGATACAATACAATAGACTTTTATGTTGCTTTAATAGAATTCTAAATCTATTATGAAGCATGTGAGTTATTGTAACAGTTTGAATTTTCTATATTGATGAAAAAGAAAAATGGGGTTCTATAGGGGCCCCAGCCCATGGAAAATTTACATACATTATTGTGAATTACATAAAAAATAAACTAGAGAAAAAGACACCTAATCATCTTCCACTACCACAAAAATGCTCACTGAAAGGAGGAATTTTTTTCAAAAGCTTGTTCTTCCTTGGGACAAACTCCTCCAACCCAACATCCATCTGTGCAAACAAAAATTCCCCTGCCAAGGTGTGAGACATCCCCATAGCCATGAGATTCTCAATATTCATCCTAGGGCCATCCAAGATACTCATCAATTCCATCTTCTTCTGATAAGAAGAGACCCTATCTAGGAGATCTAGGCCACCTTTGGGAAATGCTTTCCTCCCTTTTTATTTATAGAAAGAGGGATGAGTAGGAACAATTAATTGACATGGCTGGAAGTGTAAGTACAGTGGTCCTTGAAGTTGGCTGAGTGGGAGGTTGAGAACTAGACTCACCCTTGTACATTTTCATAGCTACAGGTGGAGCTTTAGGTTGTTGTGATGGCATGGGCCCTGCAAATTCTTTCTCCAAAGAGGAGATACATTTCTCTAGCTTAGTCACTCGATGGTAAAGATCAAGAACAATATATAGGGTAGTCCCATCATAGAGAACATATGAATCTAAAGGAATTTCCTTAAAAAAAATCTTCATTTCATATAAAAGGGAAATTATAGCTGATTTTTTCTGTCATAGCAGGCCTCCTATGAATCCAGAATTACTTTAGTGCTAGAATTAGAGATTTCTAGGTTTTCCCATGACTTTAAGAGGTGGAAATATATTTTTTGGAAAGTAGGGAAGACTAGGAAGTAGAGAAGACAAGATTGATTTTGATCAATCTCTGAAGAAGATAAACTCAAACATATTGAGTTGTCAATGGTCCACTATCATCTCCTGGGTCTGTAATATCGAATAACATCCTCACAAATGCCTCATCGGGGCCTGTCAAGTAAAATATTTGATTCAAATATTCAGATGAGACCTCCTTCAGAATGGTTTCCACAATCACCCTCTCCATTTGCAAGAACAATTAACTTGACCAAAGCTTCCCGCACTTAAGTATGAAGAAAGTATGCACATTTGCAAAGGAAGTGGGTCTAATTTATAGTAAAATTAAAGTAGGCGAGATGGGTTAAAAAAATCATGGCAATTAAATCAACAGATATTTCCTGTTGCATCCACACTAAGGAGGTAGATATGAAATAAATATCATCTAAAGAAAAGGTATTTGGATTGACATGGTGTTACACATGAAGGAATGATCGGATCGAAAGGATTTGATAATCATTGTGCATATTTCAAATCTGATCCCTGAAAGGAAACGATTGATAGATGTCACATCAGAACATTTAGGGATATTCAAAAGGTTTCCAAGAAAAGTCTCTCGACTTACCTGAAAAATAAATAATTAAACAAATGATACCAAAAGGGTGACATGGCATCCCAGTCATTCTAGGAGAGTGAAAAAAATATAAATCATTTGTAATTCCTCCACATGGCATCACGAAATTAGAGTATTTTCAAAGGAATGATAGTAGATCAGATTGTGTGCCAAAAAGAGGAATATTCTTTTGAAGATTCACATTTTTGGGGGGAAAAAGGAAAAGGTAAGAGAGAGAGAGAGAGAAATTGTATATATATGAGAGGAATGTTCTCGTATCGGGGGGGTTAAATTTTTCTAAATTCTTAGAGAAAAAAAAAAGAAAAACCAATTGTACTCTTCTTGAAGAACCTGAATCAAACTGAGAGACCTGTGAGTTATTTTATTTTTTCCAAACCTTCTCATGCCAAGATGATTGCAAGTGTACAGTCATTGGAAAGCATTGAGGCCATAGGCTTTATGGCCCCTTGCTGAGAAATTTGAATTTCTTGAAATTAACTATGTGTTTTCTCCTATGCAATGTTTTCTTTGTTCCTAAGGTAAAATATGTTGAATCAACTACTTTCCTTCCCTGTTGCAATATTATGTTGATAATTTCTTTGAATACACTAGATCTTGTCTTAATTAGTGGAATTTTGGAAACTCCAATTGCACTATAGAAAGATATTTCCTTCTGTGGCATGATAAATAATTTTAAATTCATATTGCCTTCTATTTGGTTGAGAAGATCTTAGTAAGATTTTGAGTGTATCTTGAGTGTAATTGAGAGGGAACTGTTAGTGTTTTATTGAGAGTTTTGCATGATTTTTTTAATTTTCATTCTCAAAGGTTGTGTGAAATCTTGTACTCTTGGGCTTCCATGAGTGCATACCTTCTGGTTAAATGGGTGCTACTGGTTGTGTGATGTGTTCATCTTGCCTTGGGAAATTTCCAAACATTTTTAAGGTTTTCTTGGGAAACTTGTATAATCAACTTTATCTTGCTTTAATATCCCATCCATACACAAAATTTACAACCTACAACTATTAAATCCTTCTGAATTACCCATGTTTTCCCTGCCTATAACCATTTTCCAAGGGATTTACCATTTATACCCTCCCTTTCCATAAATATGTAGAAGCAAGCTAAAATTTACATTGTCTAGAGTAACCTGAGTCCTATTTTGAAAGACATCTGCATTATTTAGTGTGACAACTCGTGAGAGTTAAATGATGCTTGCATTGACTGTGTCTATTCAGGACTATCCTTCATATTTCCAAGAGAAAGCTTAGAGACTACAATTTCATCCACCTTTCTCACAATTACAGGTTACAAAATGGGTCCTCTCACCCTGGTTAAAGGCAGAACCTAAAGTAGGAGGGAAGGTCATCCCCTTTGTGAGTGCAATCCAATCTCTCCCAAGTCAAGTCTCAAAGAGTTTTTCAGACATGTCCCTGGCTACAAATGACTAAATCTTCAGTCTGTCTTTCTCTAAGCATCCAACTCAGTTTTTCAATGCTACTTGGCTCTCAAGGTGGTGTATAATTGGATACCAACACTCTCAACGTCGTTTCCGGGACTATTTTCATAAATATGAAGATATATCAACCTGTGGTAATGTATGAAGTATGTTTAGATGAAAATTTATGATCTAGACTCAATCCTTTATCAAACTTTTCTAAAAATGAGCTTAATCAAAAGTCATTTGCTTGATATTTTCCTAGTTTAAGGAAGTTTTCCATTAAATTTGACTTGGCTAGGGGTAAATATTGATAAAGGATAGCAATATTTTCCAAGATTTGATGAAATTTATTATGAAGCTTCAGTTGGCAAGTTGTTTGAAGTGATTTACACATCTAAGGTGCAAGACCTTAGTGGTAGCTCCATCTTTCTCAAAACAAATTGGTAAATACCAGTACCTTGAACTTCAATTATTGTAATCCATCATCAAGATTTGTAAAGCTGGAAGGAAGAAGGTATTTCTTCAAGATATATCCTACTAGAAGGTTATTTCTAGAGTTGGGAAGGAAAAATCCAACAAAGAAGCAAATCTGGAAAGCGTTAAGTGACTAGAAGATGAATGGAAAGATGATTTTTACTCCTGATTTTGGTCAATTGTTGGTAGAGGACTATTCAAGTATCTCATTATCATTCTGGATCAAGCAATCCAAGTAATAATTTTCATACTCTAGTCTGTGAAGGTCCTTCTTTCATAAGTAATCAAGGTATTATTCATTTCCCTCCCATTTTGACTAGGGATAATAGGGTATTTTATGAAATAGATTCATTGAAGTATCTGTAATTTGAATATTTTAGTCCATTACCTCAAAGACCTCTAGTTCCCCAACCATTTTAATCCTTCTATAGTAACACCTTCTAGTTAATAATATGGCTCAAACTCTGCCTAGACCCCCCTTTGTTGTGAATTTTTACATGCCTATATATTTCCAGGGTATGGTGGGTTATCCTAATGAGTCCCACGTGTGGTAATAAATAGAACTCCTAAATTCTAGGGTAATAATTCCATTAGTGGTGACCAACACCTCAGGATATTTTCTAATACCATGGAATATTTTGAGATTGAGTATGAAGATGTATATGTAAAGTTGTTTATACATACTCTAGAAGAAGATGCCCGAGATTGGTACAAGTCACTACCAGATAACTCTATTGATTCATGGAAAAGAGATGAAAAATGCATTTAAATCACAATATGGTGATAAAACTGATCCAAGGTTCCTCCTCACAAAATTTGAGAACATAAAAAAGAATCCTAATGAACCTGTCTAGGATTTTAATACTAGATTTAGCAAAACCTTGACCATATTTCCTGTAAATTTGAGGCCAAGTGATGATTCATGCCTAATTAAATATTCAGATGCTTTTAAAAAAATGCATCCTATTACTTAAGGGATAAAAATCCTAGGTCCCTAAGACAATCTTTTGTCTATGGCTATGCAAATAGAAAATAATATTAAGGTAGCTGGAAAGCCTCCTAAAAGGGAGGGAGTCAAGTTGATCAACCAAGAAAATCCCCAGGAAAGTAAAGTAGTAGATCTGGAAGAGGTGGTCAAAACTCTAGCAGGAGTAGTAAAGAAAATTTCATATAAACTTGCTAGAGCAGAGAAAGGGATAGGTCAAAGTTCTCAAGGCCCAACACCAACCTCAAGGGAAGAATAGATTTGGAAATCATCCTAGAGGTGACCATAAAACAAATGATAGAGGGAAAGGACCCATGGGGTTAGGAAACAAGAAACAACCACCAAGGGAAAACAAGTTGGTTCCTGATCCATTGACTGCTAGAGTATCTATGGTAGAGGAGGATCATGTTATTGAGTGGTGTGATAAGTGCTTTCTACCACATTCCCCATGTGATCTCAATGTGGAAAATGAAGAGGTTGATGATGATGCCACCTTTGGTGATGTATGCATGATGGAATGCTTTGATAGTCCACAACAAGGAACTACTTCTACTGAATTGTTGAGTGTTAGGACTGTGGAATGTTTTTGGGATTGCATACACTAGGTATCCTCTATCCCTTCTACTAGTAGTCTTGATGTTGATATGGTTCATGCCTTTGAGTTACCTAACCATGAATTTGAATATTTGAGGGCATTAATGATCAAAAAATATGATGGTGGTATTCCTTCTGAGGAGGATAGGAAACTCCTAATGAATGCAGTAGTGGCCCAAGAAAAGGAATATAATCTAAGAAACAAGATGGTCAAAGGACCAGGGCCATTTCCTAAACCAAAAAATCCTCTCCTCACCAATATCCCCAAGGCTTCCCCAAGAAATATTTACCAAAAAAAGGCCCAGTTATTGCTAACAAATATTATCCCCCTACCTCTTCTCAAGCTATAAAAAACCTCATACCACCAGAAAATGCAATCACCCTACCTCCTAGTGCAGTCTTACCTAAGTATACTCCTTGTGATATGGCTCAAATTTTGAGTCAGATCAAGGTTACCATGCCAATTTTTGAGTTTCTCAAGATTCCTGAGCATAGAAGAAGAGCATTCAAATACTTAGGATTCAAGGAGGAGTTGGTGGCCATAGGTAAGGATGTTAACAATGTGGATCTTCCACCTTTTATTACAGAATTACAAGTTCCCCAAGAAATGGAAAGTCTGGGGGAATCACCTGAGATATATTTATGCACTTCTCTAGTAGAGTCTCAACTTGATGTGGATCCATTTTTTACTACTTTGATCATCAAAGATAGACTTGTCCACAACTGTATGTTTGATTCAGGAGCTTCATGTAATGTAATGCCTCTTGAAGTTATGAATGAATTAGACATCAAAGTGACAACAAATTTTTGAAAATTCTAGGCCATGGATTCAAGAGAGGTGTCAGTGATAGGATATGTAAAAGTTTTAGTGCAGTTAGGCAAGCCTATCCTGGTAAATACTTGACTATGAATGTGGTCATTGTTGATTTCCCTGCTAAATGGGGTATGTTTTTGTCTAGAAAATGGGCTACAAGTGTTGGAGGAAGTGTGCAAATGGACATGTCCTATGCCACCATACATGTGGAAGGAAATTTGGTGAAGTTGTACGGAGAAAATAAAATGCTACACTTGATTGAGGACCCAAACAATGCCTCCTATGAAGTGTTGTTTGTTGATGTGGATGCTGATAATTGTTTTGGATATGTAGACTTTGAAGACCACATCATAAATGAGAGTTCATTCTTGGAACAGGTTGGTTCCCCTTGGACTGTGATGTTTGATGGAGCATGCTCCAATATGGGTAATGGGGCTGGTGTGGTGCTTATATCCCCAAAAAGGAAACATTCAGTTTCTCCTTCAAGCTAAAATTTTAATCCACCAATAAAATTGTAGAATATGAAGTACTGATCCTAAGCCCAAGAATCGCATGGAGGTATGGAATAAAGGACATAATTGTTAAAGGGGATTCTGAGTTGGTGGTAAAGAAAGTCAGAAAACTGTATGCAACAAAGAACCAAAGAATGAAGCAGTATAAGCATGCAGTGTGGGACTTCATTGAAATGTTTGAGTCTTTTAATATCTTATACCATGATAGGGCTCAAAATGTTACAGCTGATAAATTGGTAGTGCTTGCATCTTGGTTTGATAATTGCATGGTTTCTCCTTACTGTAACTATGATGTAGAGGTGTTGTCAAGACCATTTGTGCCTGATAATGTAAAGCATTGGCAAGTGTTTGATGATGATGCCCAAGTACAGAGGTTCTTGCAAAGTGAAGGAGAATTTACAAATCAGTGCATGGATTGGGAGCCAATGGTTTCAACATGTGATGGAAAAGAAACCCTATTTGGAAAATACATAATTCAGTTGAAAACAAACACAATTGCTAAGGGGTTGGTTTCTTTGGAATCTAATTTTGACAATGCAGATAGGGTGGTCCATAGGCATATCTATGCTTCAAGGGATGTTGAGGAGTAAAATTTGGGAACCAAGGAGAATCCCAGGAAGGTGTGGTTAGGATGGAATCTAAGAAAAGAAGAGAAGCAATCCTATGTGAAATTGTTGACAAAATATCAAGATTGCTTGGCATGGTCTTATTCAGAACTGAAGGCTTATAGAGAAGACTTGTTCCAACATGAAATACCCTTAGAGCCTAACACTAAGCCATTCAGGAAAAAAAGAGGCCTATTAATCCTCTTCTTTCACTTAAAATGCAAGAAGAGTTGACAAATTTGAGGGATGGAGGAATAATACAACCCACAAGATACTCTTCATGGGTGGCCAATATTGTACTAGTGAGAAAGAAAAAGGGAGATATAAGGCTTTGTGTGGATTTTAGAAATCTAAATAAGGCCTCAATTAAAGATAATTATCCATTTCCTAATATGGATAACATGTTGCAGCTGGTTACAAGATCTGAATTACTCTCAACTTTGGATGGCTTCTCGGGATATAATCAAGTAGTGGTGAAACAATAAGAAAGGATTAAAATTTCTTTCACTACCCAATGGGGAACATATGTGTATGTGAGAATGCCATTTAGTTTGATGAATGGTGGGGCTACTTTCCAAAGAGCCATGGATGTTACTTTTTTAGGTTACATTAATGATTTTATTGTTGTGTATCAAGATGATGTAACTGTGTTTTCCAGGAAGAGAAGTGACCACCTGAGCCATGTGGAGAAAATGTTAGTAAGATGCAGAGAGTATGGGATCTCATTAAATCCCAAGAAATGTCACTTTGGTGTTCAAAAGGAAAAACTATTGGGGCATATAGTATCTAAAGAAGGGGTCATGATAGATCTTGAATGAGTAGAAGCCATTGGAAAAGTTCCCATACCCACATCAAAAAAGGGTATCCAATATTTCTTTGGGAAGATCAATTTCATTAGGAGGTTTATTTCAAATTTTTCTAAAATAACCATCCCTATTACTAGCATGCTAAAGAAAGACTAGGTTATCAAATGGGAAGAAGAGGTTATCCAAGATTTTAATGGGATCAAGGAAGCATTAAAGAATGCCCTATTTTAGCTAGCCCAGATTATAAGAAAGTGTTCCAAATTTTTTCCTTTTCCTCTGAGAACACAATTGCTTTTGTATTGTTGTAGAAGGATGATGAAGGGAATGAGAGACCTATTTCCTTTTTCAGTAAAGCTTTGCAAGGAGCTGAACTAAAATACACCATCATGGAAAAGAAAGATTTTGCACTTGTTCAGGAAACTAAAATTTTCAGGCCATATATATTGAGTTCAAATATTATAGCTTATGTCCCTCATACAATGGTAAAGGACATCTTGTCTGAGATGGAAATATCCAACAAAAGGTGTCAGTGGGTAAACAAGTTGCAAGAGTATGATATGGACATATAGACTACTAAATTAGTTAGGGGTTTGGGCCTTTCAAAATTAATGGTAGAAAGTAACTTGCAAGTGATGGAGATCAATGAAGTTGAAGAAGGAAATGTGGATATCCAAGACAAGATGATTAATTCCACATGGTATAAGGATGTAATATTTTACCTCAAGAATTTGGAGTGTCTAGGGCATCTAGACAAGAATAAGAGAAGGACACTTAAATTGGCCTCCCAAAAATATGTTATAATTGACTATGGGTTGGCTTGGAAGAACCCAGAAGGGATCCTATTGAGGTGCATCACAGAAGAAGAAGCTCCCTAGCTTATTTCATAATTTCATGGGGGAGTATGTGGAGGTCACTTTGCTGGAAGAGTGACTGCTCATAATATTTTGAGAGTAGGTTACTAGTGGCCCACACTATTTAAAGATGTAACTTTGTTAGTCAGAAGATGTGAGAGTTGTCAAAGATTCTCTAGGAGGTTGAAGGCCTCAAGTGCTTTACCTTTGCAACAGTATCAGTGGAATCCCCTTTCAAGTAGTGGGGGATGGAATTTATTGGGGAAATTTCAGACTCTTCAAGTGTAGGACACAAGTGGATATTAGTGGCTATAGATTATTTCACTAAGTGGGTTGAAGCCATTCCTACCAAGAAGGAAACTCATCAGGTAGTTATGGATTTCATTTTAAACAATATCATTTGTAGATTTGGAGTTCTTACAAAGATAGTAGCTGATAATGCCATGAGTTTTAGAGAAAAACCTTTAACATCTATGTGCCAACAATATGGTATAAATTTGACTTATGCTTCCAATTATAACCCTCAAGGAAATGGCCAAGCTGAGTCTAGCAATAAAAAATTTCTAAAAATACTCAGGAGGACATTGGAAGTAAACAAAATAAAATGGGGTGAGCAACTAAAGTTTTCTCTATGGGCAGAAAAATTTACTACCAAAAGAGCCACTAGGAAGAGTCCTTTTGAATTGGTTTATGGTGTTCAAGCTCTTTTTCCCCTTCATATGTAGTTATCATCTTATCAATTCATGCAACAACTTGAGGATGAGGGAGAAGTAAACCCCTATGAAGCTAGAATCAACCAGATACTGGAATTGGATGAAGAGAGAAGGGAATCCCACCAGAGACACCTTAAGTTTAGGGAAAAACTCAAGAAAATATTTGATAGAAAGGTGAATCCTAGAGACTTCAATGTTGGGGATCTCATTTTTTTATAGGATAGCAGGCATGAGGACAAAGGAAAGCATGGAAAATTTGATGCCTTGTGGATGGGTCCCTACTCCATTGATATAAGGATCAGTGAACACACCTTCTTCTTGAAGGACTTGGAGGGAGACTTGCTAGAGTTTCCTGTCAATGGAAGGCACCTCAAACACTTTCTGGATTAGACATATGTGATCAGGTATGAATTTTTTTATAGTGTACAATTTTGTTATTTTTTTGTTTTTGTTTCCCTTTTTATTTTCCTGGTCTACAGTGATCAATTTCTCTGGTATCTTGGTGTATTTTTGTGAAGTATGTTTTCTTTGGTTAGACCTTGTGTGTGTTTTTGAATGACTTCATTTCCCAATGGATTAAATCACTTGGTCTATGTGTCATTTTGTTCATGTGGTCCATGTAGCACCCGTGGGGGTGGCCATCCTTGAGTTAGAGCTGGTGTTAGTGCTCATTTTGATCTCACCCTTCTATCTTGAGTGTGCCTTCAAAATTTTCCATGTTTGGTTTATCAAAACTAAAAAACATGTATGCTTGAAGAATGAAATCATGTTGAATACAAGAAAATCTCATGTTTAAGTTGTGAATCCAATGTAAATCCTATTTTTTGGTCAAGGAATGTGATAACCATGTCATCCTTGAGTGATCCGTGTGAAAATTAGTGATTTATCATATTAAACCAAGAAAATCCCATCTTTATATCATCATGTGATCTTCAGTGCATATTGCATATTTTCCTCCAACGTTCAGAAAAAACATGTGTGCATAACTCCATTGCACATGCACTATAGTCTTTATTTGAAAAATTACATAATTCACATAGTAACTGTAGATTTCAAAACAAGCTCAAAAGCCTGATGAATATTCCCCAAATATTCAGGTCAAATAATGCAAAAGAAAAGTTAAAACCCACTCCTGAAAGGAATACATGTTTCAAAATGGGATTTGAGGAATTAGGTTGATAATACACTTTTCATTAAAGCTGATGGAGTGAAAAATTCAAAGAAACCTCTAAGGCCTGCCAGCAACACAGTCATGTTTTCATCAAGGAAAATCAAGAGGTGGGGTTTAAGGTCAAATCTAAAAACTTGCAATTTGAAAAGTACTTCCATCTCCAAAAACAGCACCCTCACGAAGTGAAATGTTTCATGTTCTGGATTGCAAAAGTCAAGAGGTGGGGTTTTTCAGGTCAAATCTGTCTCAAACTTGCACTTGTCCTTGAACCCAAAGTCTATACCCAATGCAAGTTTCAATTAAATACTACATTCCCTATCCATTAAGTTCCTAGATTGAAACCATAAGGTGGTGGATCCTATTCAAGCAAAGTTGCCATGACTTAGATGGAAGAATGTAACACATTTAGAATCGAGACCATTAATGCTGAAACAATTGAATCAAGACCTAGATTTTTTTAAATGTTTTCAAAGGACATTTCATATTGATTACCATTGAATTGAAACATGAGATTCCCTGAGCCAAATATGAATTTGTGAAGAAATGAAGGAAAATTGACTATGAAATAGTGGAAATGAGGCTAAAAAGGTACAAAATAGGGTAGATTAAAGTTTTGCAAGAAAAAATGGTATGTCATAGATGAAATCCACGTAGATCTTATCAATTAATTTGCAAACCCTGAAGCAATTATGGGAAAACAGTTGAAAGTAGCAAAATAGAAGAATTTTGTTCGGGTTTTCAAGTTTCTTCTAGTATCAAAATGTGTTTTTGTGTGACAAATAAATATTTTATTAGATGCAGATTCGGGGGAACCTTGTTAGGAGACTTTGTGCTAGAATAGCAAGCCAATGTTAGGAAATAAGAGATAAAATATGTGGAATAATCCCTCATAGAATCGTAACAATAGAAACTAATATGCAGAAAATATTACAGATCTTAAATAAAAGTGTAGAATAAAATAACACAACACAGAGAGACAATATTTAACGTGGTTCACCCAATTTGGGCTACGTCCACCAAGAATCACTTGCTCAAATTTTATTACAAGCCACCACTCTCTCAATACAATACCCAGATCCGTTTGGAGCTATGCTCAACAACCTCTATAGAATTCACACCCGAATTCAAAACACATCTGCAATACATTTGCATGTCTTTCTATCATATGCATAAAACCATATAAATAGACAATTGCTTAAGCAGTTTTACAAAACCGTGGGTATCAAAACCATGGGCAAAAAAAAAAACCATCCCATAAACCTATGGGCAAAAAACCATGGGTATCAAAACAATGGGTACCAAAAAAAATCATGGGCTCAAAAAACAGCCCATAACGGTTACCCATTACCCATGGGTTAATAAACCACCCATGAAAATTTACTTCGGGGGCTTCACTCTCGAACCCCCCTGAACACCGGTGAGTGGGACCATTGTAAAAGTGTACCCGAGTGTACTCTTAGTGTACAGGTCTTCAACACTCTAACATGAAAATAGGCTCCACAAACATAACAATCTCCCACTTGGAGACTGATTTCCACTGAGCAAGCTTCTCAACCCTTCACTATCATTTGTGAAGGACCAACCAAAGCTGAAACATAGCTTTAATTTATCCCTTGTGACCACCTTGGTCATCATGTCTGTAGGATTCTGAATGGTATGAATCTTCTCCAACTTCAACTTATCTTCCTCCAAAGTTTTCCTGATGAAGTGATATCTCAACTATATATGCTTCATCCTGGAGTGGAAAGTAGAGTTCTTAGCTAGGTGTATAGCACTCTGACTATCACTATGCAGCTTACATTCCTCCTGCTTATGCCCCAACTCCTCAAGCAATTGTTGTAACCAAATCATCTCTTTGCTTGCCTCTGTGGCAGCAACATACTCAGCCTCCGTGGTTGACAAAGCCACCAGCTTTTGTAGTCGTGAAATCCAGCTTACTGTTGTCCCACCTACAGTGTAAATATAACCTGTCGTGCTCCTCCTGCTGTCTACATCTCCAGCCATGTCTGAATCTACATAACCACGTAAAGTGGTGTCTGATCCACTGTAGCACAAAACTGTCCCCATGGTCCCTCTCAAATACCGAAGGATCCACTTTACTGCTTTCCAATGCTCTTTACCTGGATCACTCATAAATCTACTCACAACTCCCACTGCATGGGCAATATCAGGCCTAGTGCACACCATGGCATACATCAAACTACCAACTGTTGATGAGTAAGGTACCTTGGACATCTGGTTTCTCTCCTGCTCTGTCTTGGGACACTGCTCCTTTGATAACTTGAAATGGCCTGCCAAAGGAGTCCCAACCAGTTTAGTATCCTGCATATTAAACCTCTCCAATACCTTCTTAATGTACTCTTCCTGAGATAAAGTCAGCTTCCATTCCTTCCTATCCCAAGATATCCTCATACCAAGGATTTTTTGGCTGCCCCCAAATCCTTCATATCAAAGGATTCACTTAGTTGTTTCTTGAGTACTTTTATTTCCTGCATGTTTTTACCTGCAACCAACATGTCATCAACATACAAACACAGGATAATATAACTTCCATCCTCAAATTTCTTTGTATACACACAATGGTCAGAATGACATCTAATATAACCTTGCTCCATCATGAAGCTATCAAATTTCTTATACCATTGACGTGGAGCTTGTTTCAGGCCATACAAGCTCTTCTTCAGTTTGCACACCATCTCCTCTTTACCTTTGACTTCATATCCTTCTGGCTGCTGCATATATAGCTCCTCCTCCAAATCACCATGGAGAAATGCAGTCTTTACATCTAACTGTTCTAAGTGCAAGTCTTCTGCTGCCACTATTCCAAGAACAGTTCTAATAGAAGTCATTTTTACTACAGGAGAAAAAATATCATCAGAATCTATACCTTTTTCTGTGCAAACCCCTTGACCACCAACCGGGCCTTGTATCTTTTCTTGCCTCTTTCTTCCTCTTTAACTCTATACACCCACTTGTTCTGCAATGCTCTTTTTCCTTCAGCTAGCTTCACTAAATCCCAAGTCTGGTTCTCCATGAGAGCCTGATGCTCCTCATCCATGGCTTGCTCCCACTTCTTACTAGCATCTACCTGCATTGCTTCATCAAAGCTCTCTGGCTCTCCACTATTAGTGAGTAATAAATAATAAAGAGAAGGAGAAAAATGTTCAGGTTCTTTTCTTACCCTAGAAGACCTCCTCAATATAGGAGTTTGGGGTTCCTGTTGAAGAGGTTCCTGAACTGATTCATGTGTCACTTTCCCATCCAGAAGATCCTCTACCACTGCATATTCTTTCTTGGATTCTTCCCTATTTTCCTGCAACTGTTGCTTATACATGACTTTCTCATTAAAGACCACATCCCTAGATCGAATGATTTTCTTGTCCTTAATACTCCAACATTTAAATCCAAAGTAATCACCACCATAACCAATGAAAGTACATTTTTCTGATTTAGCCTCTAGCTTGGTCCTATCATCCTTGTCTATATGAACAAACACCTCACATCCAAAGACTCTAAGAAATGAATAATCAACTTTCTTACCATACCAAGCCTCCTCAGGTATGCCTCCATCCAAGGCACTTGAGGGTCCTCTATTTATCAAGTACACAGCTGTGCTCACCGCTTCTGCCCAAAAAGAAAGAGGCAGTCCTGCATGTAACCTCATGCTCCTAGCACGTTCCATTATTGTTCTTGTTCATCCTTTCTGACACCCCATTCTGTTGCGGAGTTCCTGGAACCATCTTTTGCCTGCGGATTCCATTCTTAGAACAGTAATCATCAAATTCATTGCTGCAATACTCCCCTCCATTATCTGACCTGAGACATTTTAGCTTAAGACCTGTTTCATTCTCTACCAAGGCTTTCCATTTAACAAAAGTGTCAAATACATCAGATTTGTTTCTAATACAATAAACCCAAACTTTCCTTGTTGCATCATCAATAAAAGTAACATAATAACTTGAACCCCCAAGAGATGATACCTGAGCTGGCCCCCACACATCAGAATGCACCAGCTCTAACTTACTCTCTTTCTTTGTAGGTCCAACCTTGAGAAACCTTACTCGCTTCTGTTTCCCATATATGCAGTTCTCACAGAAATCCAAACCTGTTTCTGTATATCCAGGAAAATTCTTCTTTATGATGTCCATGCCCTTATGGCTCATATGACCGAGCCTATAGTGCCATAATGTTGTATCTACATCTGAAGCCACAAGATTACAATCATTAGTACTATTAGTGGTTAAATACAAGGTTCCAACCTTCTTACCTCTTGCCACCACAAGAGCACCCTTGGTAACCTTCCAAGAGTCAGCTGTAAATATCACAGTACAACCATCACTTCCCAACTGCCCTGCCGATATCAAATTTCTCCTTAATGTAGGCACATGTCTGACATCCTTCAATAGCCATGTATTCCCATTCTGCATCTTAACCTGAACAGAACCTTTTCCAACTATGCTGCAAGGCTCATCATCACCAAGAAAAACATGCCCAAAATCCCCTTGAACATAATCAACAAAATAATGCCTATGTGGAGTGACATGGAAAGAATCCCACGAATCTAAAACCCAAGATTCAGTAATATTATGCAAAGAAAGAATCAAAGCATCCTGACATACATTACCTGTTGCCACATTTGCCTTCTTGTTTTCTTCCTGTTGTTTCTTCTTGTCCTGAAGCTCCCAACAATCCTTCTTTGCATGCCCAGACTTTCCACAGTGCCAACATACCATCTTACTCTTGGATTTTGACCTTGCCCGATCTTTTGATTTTCCACGGTTTCCTCTATTCTTCTGTCTCCCTCTAGTTTCCACTGTCAAAGCATTCCCTGAAGTAGAAGATTCCCAGAGATTTTTCTTCGCATTTCCTCGCTTAGAATCACCCCTACAACATCCTCAAACTTCAACTTTGAGTTAGCTGGAACCGAGTTTCTTACCGCCATTACCAGGCTATTCCAACTCTTCAGGTAAAGGGCACAAAATTAATAAAACCCTAACTTCTTCATAAAATTCTATTTTAACCGAAGCTAGCATATTCACAACCATATTAAAATCATTTAAATGATCTGCTACTGAACTATTCTTAGACATCTTCATATTAAACAACTTTTTCATTAAAAATATCTTATTAGAGGCAGAGGGTTTTTCATACAACTTCCCTAATGCATCCATTAGTTCTTTTGTAGTCTTTTCCTTTGAAACATTAAATAATACCGAAGATGCAAGACACAACCGGATTGTTCCAAGTGCCTTCCAATCCAACAAATCCCATTCTGCATCTGTCATACTTGAGGTTTTGTTCACATTCTCAAACAATGGAGTGTAAAGATCCTTCTGATAAAGGT
Organism: Taxus chinensis; assembly: GCA_019776745.2. NCBI lineage: Eukaryota > Viridiplantae > Streptophyta > Pinopsida > Cupressales > Taxaceae > Taxus > Taxus chinensis. Next base: position 228,502 of record JAHRHJ020001455.1, read on the forward strand.
AATCTTCCATTTACATCTTTCAAAGACTAAAATTATGCCCGTTAAATTTATCAACCCTAGATCTTCCATCATCTGCCATAGCTCCCACTCAAGCTAAAACTTTCCCTGCGATTCAACACTTCAGCAAACCAAACCAGGCTCTGATACCAATTGTTAGGAAATAAGGGATAAAATATGTGGAATAATCCCTTACAGAATCGCAATAATAGAAACTAAAATGCAGCAAATATTACAGATATCAAATAAAAGTATAAAATAAAATAACACAACACAAGAGAGACAATATTTAACATGGTTCACCCAATTTGGGCTACGTCCACCAAGAATCACTTGCTCAGATTTTATTACAAGCCACCGCTCTCTCAATACAATACCCAGATCCATTTGGAGCTATGCTCAACAAACTCTACAGAATTCACACCCGAATTCAAAACACATCTGCAATACATCATCCCTACCATATGCATAAAACCATATAAGTAAACAACTTATTAAGCAGTTTTACAAAACCATGGGTACCAAAACCATGGGCCAAAACCGTCCCATAAACCTATAGGTAAAAAATCCTACCCAAATGAGAAAAGCACATTTCCCATATCGCCCAAAAATAACCCATAACGGGTTACCCATTACCCATGGGTTAATAAACCACCCATGAAAATTTTTTTCGGGGGCTTCGCCCCCCGAACCCCCCTAACCCGGGGGCTCACCGGCAAGCCAAGACCCTTGTACACATGTAAAAAAACTCTTGAGTGTACACACTTCAAACTTGTACCACACTCTAACATGAAAAATAGGCTCCACAACCTATAACACCAATGCATGATCAATCTCATGTCAAGCTACTATATTACCTTTGGCATACTTTGTCAAACTTAATCCAAGCTCTTGACCTTTATTTTCTTTTACCATTTAGAGGAGAAACATTTCCAAAATTCACCTGAGAAGTGCTGCTTGGTTACAATTTAACATTGAGTGCTTTTCAATATGATAGCATATTCTTGATGTCATAAGTCAAATCGGAATCCTTAAATCATTATTGATACTGTAGCTCCTCCAGTATACCTTGAATTGAGATTTTCCCCTAATGTGCATACATCATCTATTTAATAAGGTATGAATGTGAATGCTAAAGGAGGAAAACACATTTCACCAAGAGGTTTTGAAAAATTCACCCTAGACTATTAAGATCAAATGGTACATGATTTTATTATTTTCGTTCTAGATAGTTTAAAATTGATCCACAAGTCATACCAAATGGGATTGTGCCCTTAGACACATGATTTAATATATTACAGATACCATGAACTAAGTTACTCTTAAACTTATAAGGTTTAATTTTCCCAATTGGTTACATTTGACAAGAATTACAACATTGCATGAATGGATGAACATAGTTCACAATGATGTAGTTTTACATCATTTTGGATATTACACTTTAAGTTCATTATAGTTCTTTGGTAAAATGCCGATAGATTTGCCCGAGATCATCACTAAATAGTTCATATGATGTATACACATCCACCAATAAGGTTCAAAATTCATTGGATGTTATTTGTCATGTGTAATTATGATGATTTTCTATTTCCCCTCATTACCTATTTTTAAATGACTAAATCATTATTAATCAATAGACTATCCATTGGGAACATTATTGTGATTTTAGAATATGGAGAATCTTTAGGTGGTTAATATAATCATAATAGTTACTTGTTAGAAATCTTATTTGATGGCACCTTTTTGAAGGGTGACTATAGTCTACTTGTTCCAATTGAGTCATGAAGATGATTGGGTTCTACATCAAATTTCATCATGACCTATTTCAGATTTGATTAGTGAAATATCAAACCATAAACCAAATGATTATAGACCTCAAAACCTTAGATTGTTTGTCAACTTTGGCAAAAATCTAAGGATCATTTGATGAAATGTAGAATTAAAAATCATCATAAAATTGTCATGTTTTTAACATTGAGGTTCAAGGGAAAATATTTGATGTATTCACTTAATTTTGAGCATGAGCCTCATTTCAAGGATTGATTAGATGAAATTATGTTGATGAATGAAGATGAAGGAAAATATTCAATTTCTCCAACTTGAATACCTTAGGAATTTTTATTCTTGTCATTCCCCAAGAATCATTCCTTATTTGTAATATAATTTTATAATGTCCATTAATTATACTAAATGAATTACTATTAATGAGACTTGGAGACAAAATTATAAAATCATTTGATAATACCACTAAATTAATTATTTATGTCATGAGATTCAAGAATTTAATTTGGTTGCTGGAGTTCTTATTGATTTAATGACAAAACTTGAGTCATAGATTGAGAAGTTTCTGATAGATAATGCTTTACAAATGACGAATATATTGAAATTGAAGAGAACACATACTTGTAAACATTCTCTTCGGGTTATCAATCTCACATGTATTCTCATGTTTATATTTCCTATCTAAGTGAATCATCCATTGAATCAATTTACCATGAATAGACTTCACACAAAGAAAACATTACATCATCCTTTAACTCAAGAAGAGAAATTATGCTTTTAGATGCAATTCAACTTTATACCCTCATTATGGGAATTTCCATGTACTTTATAAGGTTATGATAACAATAGGAATCTAGTGTCATTAAGATGAAGGACTCCTACATTGAAAACTGACTAACTCATTTTGTGATGCACATGATAAGGAACCTTAACAAGCATTTTTTTAATGGAATTATTCTTGTGTGAGTTTTGTTTGTCTACACTATTTTTGATGTTCTTTCAAAATATTACTTATTGGTATATATTGGAATAGGGTTGAATGTGATTTTTCTTTAGTGAAAGTATCATTTATAACCATGGCTCTTACAATAAAATTAGAGTCAGTATAGTTTTTTGTAGAAATTCTACAAATTTTTATAACAAAATTTATCCATCCAAAATTATTTAAACTTAGAATTTAGGAAACCATGCATTCAAGTATTAGGTATTCAAGTGTTTTAAAACTAAGGCCATATTTAAGCTCTTGTAATAAAGTTCATTATGAAATATTTTTATTTATTAATCTTATCATAAAGGTTCCCAAATACTACATTAATAGGAAATGTTGAAATTAACCAGTCAAATAATTGGCAAAAGAGTTTTTGTTACAAGGATGATATGCAAAGATGGAATATGGAAAGATTGAAATTTAGGGATTTGGACTTCATAGGTACAAAATCATTCAATAAACAGTATTGAAATAAAATTTGAGATAATAACAAGAGGAATTTCCCTTTTTTTAGACATTAATTGTTTTTATTTTAACCATGAAATATTTTTGGATGTGAAAGAAGTTAAAACGAATGTTCTATTCACCAAGTAGAAAAAGCAATTAATTGAAGATGTTCAAAATACTGGTAAACATTTGAAAAGTAAATTGGGTTAGAAGACAACTAAAGGATCTCAAATATAAATTATATGATCCTATTAGCCAAGCCTAAAATTTTGAGCATTTATAGTGCCAAAACTTACAAGAATGTCAGGACCATTAAAGTCAATGTATCTAAAATTTTAAACAAGACACATGAAATGAAGTCAATCAATTCAACTTGTTCATGGAGAAATAGAACAATTGAAGTTCTCATTTTAAAATAGCCATTTTGATAGTGATGAATACATAATAAAAATCTTGAACTATTTTATAATCAAAGCAACAAAGGTGACAATTTCCCAAATATAATTAACATCTAATAAGAATAAGACATTGACATACTGTTGGTGAGAAAATTTTCAGGTGGAAAACTTGTGGATTTCTTGCCAAAACTCTGGGAATCTAAGTCCCTCTACTTAACCGGTGCAACTGTTGTATATGCATGCATGAGCAAAAAAATGTGGATTTTTCCTGGTGGCCTTTGGCTGGGATCCAACAGGGGCACTCCTCTGACCCTGCGGAAAAGCTAGAAATCTCTTACTAAGGAAGAATTTTTCTAAGAGTGGGAAAGGGGAGTGAGAAATGAGGTAGGAGAACTAATGTTGTAGGTAGAAAATCATATTCCTACACACACTAGTTAGAAATTTCAACACATGCATTCATGAGAAGAAACAACTCTTCAATTAACAATAAGACCAAATAGAATTTATTGATCACAAAGTATCAAGAAACCCCTTAGTCAAAGAAAGCTAGAAACTCCTTCTTTTATTGATTACTTAAACAAAAGTTGTACATAGTGTGGGAATGGAAGAAATTTGAGAGTGGAGGAAAGTAGAAGAAAATGGCTATCTCCTTTGCTTTCTCTAACTTACAAAATGCACTCTTGAGTTTACAAAATCAATTCGCCAACCCTTTAAAATGGGAATGGCTTTACAATTTATAGAATGAAATTGACTCCTCATCTACCCCTCAATGACTCTTTTCATACCTTACCTGTGTAACATAAGACTATTCATATTCCTAGGGAATATTAAGTCCCTTTTATAAAAATAAAGGTGACTTAATACAATTACATAACATTAAAGGAATTTTAGGACATATGAAAAATTGCAAACCCCAATCCTGAAATTAGAATATTTAAAGTGAGAGAAAGTTTAGGGGGAGCTTAGAGGAGAGAGAAAGAGAGAGAGAAGAAGAAGAGGAGATGTCATTCCCAATGAAGTCACCTTTGGCTATCCTCGTTGATGAAAAGCTCCAAATGCAGTGAAACCCGATCTGAATCTTTGAACTCCTTGCACACTACATGAAACTCCTTCAAATTATCTCATGAACACTTGCCAAGTTGAGTGAACTATTCTGAAGATGACCGCAACTCCTAGCCTATGTATGATATAATAGTAACCCAACTATTTCAGTGATGTCAAAAAAACAAGTCCAGTTTAAGATTTTTATTCTGGGGTTCTACGATCGTTTGACCATCCATGATGGGGAAATGATGGTGTCCCTGGGAATTACAAAAATCATAGCCCACCATATCCCTTCCTTTTCGAAACTAGATTTTTGAAAACATTCCCTTCTTCAAAGATTTCACACTGAACCTTTGTTTTGACTATTTTAAGGCTGACTTACTATTTTTATAGGACAGTGAAATCATTTTCACTCATTTTTCGATATCTCGTAAAATTCTGGACCTTCTGGCGTGATCTTCACGTGCACACTCATTTTTCCATCATCCCCTTTGTTGCATGATTTACCCAAAATAGGAAGCTTGAGTAGGAAAGGTATTACTATTTTTAGAAATGTTCTTCTGGTGCTCAGTTTGATGAAAATGGAGTCTATTTTTATGGACTTCATGGCTCATAGTTCGAAACAGTCACGATCATTCCCTCCAAATTTCACTGTGATTTCACCCACTAGAATGTCGAGAAATAAATTTTGAAATTTTAACCTGGTAGTGGCTTTGGGCACGGAGCTTCCATGGTAGCCATTAATGGAGCTCAAAATTTGCAGGTTTGGTTTTTGTCTCCATTTGTGATGAAAACAACTCCATTGCGATAGGTTTTTCATTTGGAGCTCGTGTGCAATTTTTTAGATTCGTTTCACCCATTGCTCAGAAATGATGGGAAATGGAATTTTCTTCGTGAGCCTGCACGAAGTATGGATTTCTTCATTGTGGATAATCTGTTGCACGAGCAGGAGATTTTGAAGGTGTCATTCTTGATAAACTGACAACTTCATCTTGCAAAAAGAGGAAGTTTGAAGAATAAAAATATGATTGTTTTTTCTTGCATCTAAATTTGAAGATTTCTTCAACCTCGCCGGATCTTCATGGAATTATAGGATTTTTCTCTCATTTTCTCCTTCTTCGTTCTGATGCCTTTCCTTCAGACACTGTTTATCTCTAAATTTCCTTTGGGACCCGTGTGACTTTCATGCAGTGTGGATATTTACATGACCATAACTAGATTTAGTTCGAGGATCAGTAATGGCAGACCATGATGATGGAGAATGTTCATAGAAGATTTCATGGCAGGAAGAAGTGCTGTAAGGGATGTTAAAGTTAGAGGGGAAAAGACGACTAAGTGAGGTTTTTCTGAATATTCAAAAAAGGTGCATAGGTAGGGCTTGGGAAAAATTTTTCATGTCTGATGTCCCTGACCTCATTTGGGACATGAGGGACATCAAATTCCATTGAGCAAGAGGATGACATGTCTCACTGGTGAGTTCCAACGACAGGGAATTGGTTCCTGACAAAAACACTAGATTTGTTCTTGTGGAGCTGAAAAATGGATGACATTCTAGTGTTTCAAATATTCCCCAGAACCTTCCAAAATAATTTCCATGAATGTTCTAAGGTTTGAATGTCATTATGTTGAATTTTTCCCTTCAAGATATAATACTCAGCAACAGACGGTTGTCAATCCATGTCACTGGGAAGGCAAGATAATGTTCGAATCTTCGTTTCAAACAGTAATTGTACAGGTTTCTAAAGAATTCCTTCGCTCTTCTCTTTAATTCTTCATTCCTCTGGATATTTAGATCAATATATTATTCGAAACCTTTGCATCAAGTCATGGATTGTACCAGGTTTGAAATTTTCCATGGCGGTAGCTAAGTTTGGATAGAACATTAAAATGGTGGCACTGAGGCGTCTTCTCTGTAACTTTCTGTGCTTGGAAACTGGAGAAGCATTTAAGAAGCAGCCAGAAGTTACGAAAAATTTCAAGTTTTGAAGAATTGGAGTTGTGAAAAATTTTTATCCCTGATTAAGGTCCCTTACCTACAAATCCATATGTAAAGGGACATAAATTTCCAAGGTGAAAATGGTGAAACTTAAGCGGCGATCAAAGAAGGTCCAAAAGAAGTGAGAGATAAATAGTTGTTTCAACTTCAAAGATTTGAGAGGGATGGAATCGAAGGTCACATGCTGACTAGAAGATTTCCCTTAGAAAAATGAACATTTTTCAAGGTTTTATGTCCCTAGCATGTGATGGAGAATGAGGGAAATAATAATTCCACCTATTGTTCCAATGGAAAGCTGAAGGGTTGTGGAGAGATCAATGACTGATAAGGAATTTGAAAACATCCAAAACCTCAACCCTAGGGATGAACTGACGATCCTAAAAGGTCGCATGAGGCCTTTTAGAGGTCATCTGATAGCACAAAGAAATTTTTTAATGGTTGATCTCCCAACAATGGTATTGATTTTCCCAGGGACTACAAAATCCCAATAGGAGTAAAACTTAGTAATGCTGACATGGCTTCCTCGTTAGGAGGAATTCTTCAAGAGAAAGAAAAACTCTCAGAACTTGCTCCAAGGAGGAGCATTAACATTGAGATGTATTGATTTCCTAAAGCTCCACGATGGACTATTTAAGCAAAAGTTATTTTATATGATCCTATTGACTAGGAAAGGGCCTTTAAAACTATGGAACAACTGGTCACCCAGGGATCTAATGTTTTTAAAATTCCATGTAGGTCCCTGATAAAATGAATCAAACCTGTTGGGCAGACCTACAAGGGCATCCTTAATAAATGTTGTATAAATAACGGATTTCAGGATATTGTCAAAGATTGATGAAGATAAGGTTTGGAAAAATTATTTTTGGTCCAACTCAAAACTTTAACTTCATGGAATGTAGCAATTAGTGGGGCCATCAGGGGATGTTTTGGATACTACTGACTAGGCCTATGAACTCCTAGTTTTTGGCGAAAGCCCCAGTAGAAAAGAGCCCTTCCAGAATCTTCCTAAGGTCATTCCATGATTTTTGATAGACCTGGATTGAGGAATTACCTCCACAGAGGGATTGTCTCTTTTTCTAAGAAAGCTCCAAATAAGTTATGGAGAGCTTACCACCAAGCTCAGTGAAGGCCAGTGATAGCCCTTCCAATGACTGAAAATGCAGTTATTGCTACTTTGAAGAACTCCTAAAATCACCTAAGGGAATGAAACATTATTAACTAGCCTGGTGAGGATGAGATGAAGTTAAAAAGAGGTCACTTTTCACTGACTGATGAGGCCATAAATTGGCCATAAATTACCATTATTTTGTCCTTCCAAGTTACCTTTGAAAGTGGATTTAAATGTAATCTTGGAACTTATAGTTTGCTTAAGATAGAATATAGGATATATATCTTGTTCATTATTTAGAAATATTTTGTTATCTATTTTGTTGACTAATCCTATTGATTATTTGGGAAAGATGCAAAGTCTTGTGTATGCAGGCCATAAAGGAAAGATAATGCTAGTTCTTGGAAAAGTGGAACTGATCATGGACAGTATATCTAAACTCAAATATGATTTCATATTCAGATTCCTCTCAAAAAATTATGTAAGTTCAAAAAAATAATCATCTCAATCCGAGATCATGTGTAAAATTTATATTTATTTTTAGTTAGCTCTGAACACTTATAGTTAGCTCCTTGCAGATTTAAAAATTGAATTAGCTTAGCATCTGGAACGTTAGCAAAAATTGGAGTCTCCAAAACCATTGGTTTAGCTTTGGAACCATTGGAGTTAGCTCCGGAACCTGCATCAATAGAGTAACATTAGCTCCAGAACCATTGGAGTTAGCTTAGAACCTATGTATCAACAAAGTAACATTGGCTCCAGAACCTACATCAAAAAAGTAACGTTAGCTCCAACCATTAGAATTAAGGAATAAATTTGACACTTTTTGAGGAATTTTGAATAATCAGATAATCCAATGGAAAATCTAAGAGAGGTTTTTGTTCATAGAAATGTGTTTAACAAAAACTCATTTGATTTTCTACATGGTTTTACCAATAAAGAGAAATCTAACTTTTAGTGAGTTGCAGTCTAAGGAAAAAGTGTATCAGATGAGAACTCAAAAGTTCCACAAAAAGAAACAACAAAGTCAAATGGAAAATATGAGAGAGATTTTTGTTCATAGTAATGTGTTTGAAAAAAACTCATTCATATTTGCTAAAGTTTTATCAATAAAGAGAAATCTAAATTTTAGTGAACTACAGTCTGAGGAAAAAAGTGTATCATTTGAGCATCAAAAGTTTCACATAAAAGAAAAGAAAAAGTCAAATAAAAATATGAGAGTGGTTTTTGTTTATAGAACTGTTTTAACAAAAACCTCATTCAATTTGCTACAAGTTTTACCAAAAGTGATAAATCTAACTTTTAGTGAACTGCAGTTTGAGGAAAAAGCGTATCATACAAGTGTCAAAAGTTCCACAATAAAAAACAACAAAGTCAAATGGAAAATCCGGGAAAGGTATTTGGTCAAAATAATATTTTGAGGAAAAAAATCCTTCCAATAATGTAGGAGAATAAAATCATTGTGATTCTTGTTACCAAAAATCAAGGAGAAGATTTGGGAACAAATCTTCCTAAAATAGCGAGATAAGACTTTGACTCCAATAATATATCTCTCTCCATATTTTGTGGAGATGGAGATCTTAGTTGTTAGGATTGGAATAAAGATAAGATCAGATTGTATTTCCTAAAATAAGGAGTTGGTTGGATGCATGAATTATAAATGCAACCTTCCACACTAAGATATGTAATTTTTCTCCCAAGGAATAAAGATCTGTTCTTTCTTTCCAATCTTCTGAGTGAAATCATTCTGCAAGTTTTTTAATTACAAATATGAATTAAGTCCTCTTCCAAGGAATGAGCTGGCCACTCATTCCAAGGAAGATGGATCAATGTGTTATGTTAATTTCTTTACTTTTGTCATTCTCCTTTATAGTAAACTATTGATTTCATGTTATGTGATCCTTATTCAGTATAATTTCTGTTGTGAACTTGCAGGTGTCTTTTTATCTTTCAATTTATTTTTAATTTAGCAATTTCATTTATGCAAGTTTAATTTCTTTCATACAAGTTTTATTTATGCAAATGCGTTTATATTTATTCAAGTGTGCCTTTAAATTTCTACATGTGTGATTTATTTTATGCAAGTTTGGATTGTGTTTAAAGGAGTTGTTTTCCAAGATCTTCTTCTCTTAATGCATATAGCCTTCGAACACCAGCCCTGGATTGACATTATTAATGAAGAGGATTGACGACCCTCATCATTTTGGTGTCGTTTCCGGGGACACGGTGTTATTAAGAGATTCAGAGTTTTCTAAGAGAATATTCTAGTGACAGTAGAATACCTCTTGGAAAATTTTGTGACAGGAAGTATTTGGAGGTAGTTCTTTAAAATTTTATTTTCTGCAAATAGATTAATATTTATTTCATGCAATATAGATTAAAATTTTATTTCTACAATTAGAAATGTTAGATTGTAAATATTTACCTCCCCACAAACTAACTCTGTGTATAAGAAAATGACTGTGATGTTTGATCAAGAAGGTATAATGGTATGAACAAAGAATTCAGATCTATTTATGAAGAAATAGTAGAAAATGATATTGAATCTAGAAGTAGATCCAGTTGATGAAATATCAAATGTCATTCTTGAAAACCACCACCATTCCCCCTTGTATCAACTAACATCTCAGTGATCTTATTACACATAACCTTAGTAAAAAACTGGTTTATCCAGTTTGTAATAATGAAGTGGTAGAATTTCTAATTAACTTCATCCATATTCAAGGATTTCATTAGAGCCAAAATAAAAACCCACTCATAATAAATCCACCCATCCAAATTAGTTTTTCATCCCATAATAAAATTCAATCCCTGAACCATATCCATTAGAAAAAATTGTTTTCATGTCTTTCAATTTCTTCATTTTTGTATATGCTTGTATAACATTAAGAAGCAATTATTGTGAATATCAAGGAAAACACTTTTTTTTTCATGCTAACATCCATAGGAATTTCCAAAGTTGTTCTTGGTACCAGCATGCAGATTTTTAGCACCAACAGTATCAACCAAGGAGCAGTTTGGAGGGACCCATGGATACATAACACAATCCATCTCCTGAGATCACTAGTTTGGGCTTTGAAGATTACTATGGTGATTCTGATAATGCACAATTCAAGTTGGGCTTTGAAGACCTAGAAATTTTCTACACAATTTTTGGAAATCTTCTTGGAGTTACCAAGTATGCAAAGAGGTTTTTATGAGATCTCAGACATTGCTTCTTATTTTACATAGGTTGTACTTTGATGAATATAGTCTAATGATGGATCAAATTTTTATCTAATCCTTCTCATGCTATCGTTTCAAATCAAAAAAAAAAATTCAAAAAACTTTGATTGGAAAACCAGCTTGTTGGCCAATCAAAGGCAAAAAAAAAAAAAAAACTTTGATTGGAAAACCAGCTTGTTAGCCAATCAAAAGGAAAAAAATAAAAAAGATTTGATTGGAAAACCAGCTTGCTAGCCAATCAAAGGAAAAATCAAAAATAAAATATTTGATTGGAAAACCATCTTTATTGGCCAATCAAAAGCAAAAAGGAGGGAAAATCTTCTTCAAAGAAAATAAATTGTTACCTGGTGATTTCCTTCTCAGCATTATTTTACCATGTTAGCAAAAATATAAGGACAACTAGAGGTATGATTAATTTTTTTTGTTATACTATTTTATTTTTAAGCTTTCTTGTAATATTTTTTACTACAACTAGATTCAATTTTCATATCTCCAAGGAAGGAAAAATAAAATTCATATCTCCCCTACTTACAAATATGAAAAATATGTGCACCTCTTTGCAATCAAACTTTTGGAGTCTAATTTATGGGAAGCCATGAATAAACAACATGCATGAGGACATGCATGAGCTTAGGTGTGGGAGAGAAGGAGAAGCATGAGGTATGCATTTTGATTTTAAATATGAGGTGCAAGGGAAATAGAAGGATATCCACAAAAGAACCTATTGAAAAAGAAGAAAATAAAAATAACCGAAGGAAATCCACACAAGAACCTACTGTAAAAGAAAATGTAAAAAATCTAAAGAAAGATCCAAAAGAACCTGATTGTAGAAGAAAGAGATCCAGATCCACAAGAACTGTTGTAGAAAGAAATAAAATAAAAAACAATAGAAGGAAATCCACACAAGAACTTGTTATACAAGAAAGAAAATCAAAAATACCAGAAGGAGATCCACACAAGAACTTGTACAAAAAATAAAATCAAAAACAGCAGAAGGAGATCCACACAAGAACTTGTTGTAAAAAATAAAATCAAAAACAACAGAAGGAGATCCACACAAGAACCTTTTGTAAAGAAAGAAATAAAACAATAGAAGAAATCCACACAACTATTGTACAAGAATTCAAAATCTAAAAACACCAGAAGAATATCCACACAAGAACCTTTGTACAAGAAATTTTGGAACATAATGATTAAGTCGTCTGGCGAACCCTTAATGTATATGGTTCCATCACTAATATATATGTTAAATATTTAATAATATGAAATATTTATATTTCTATTATTAAATATGCTAACCTAGGTATATACTTTAGGTTAAATATTTAACATGTAAATGATTATATTTATAATATTAAATATTATAAACCTAGGTGTATGTGTCAACCATTTTAGGTTGAAAAGGTGGGCTAGGTGACATACCCGATCACCTTATATAAAAAAGACTTTAGGTCCTCATTTGATATATTTCAGGAAATATATCAAAGGTGTATAAATCAAGTAATTTAGGTTTACCCTTGGTAAATAGGGTGTCAAAGGAGGAGGTGATCTTACTAGATGTAAAATAAGTTCTCTGAAGTAAAAGATTATTTTCAAAGTGGTTTTTACCCTATTAGGATTTTCCACTATAAATACTGTGTTATTTATTTCCTGTAAGTATTTCTTTATTTACTTATGGAATGTAATCTTTATTTAAATATTTATTATAACATTATATAATATGTAAGTTGATTAAATCCATATTTATTAGAATCCTCAAATTCTAACAGTTGTTTCCTCTAAGTAGTTGTGAGATCAAGAAGATATAATTTGGGGATATTGAAATGCCCATTTTTTTGCATCCACTGAAAGGATAAGTTAATATTTTCACTCCAGTTAAAGGTAATCATAAGGAAATGCATATACTGTCAATCCGATGATACCTAAAATTTCTATATACCATTTTGTCCTTCCAAGTTACCTTTGAAAGTGGATTTAAATGTAATCTAGGAACTTATAGTTTTCTTAGATATACGTATAGGATATATATCTTGTTCATTCTTTATAAATATTTTGTTATCTATTTTTTTGACTAATCCTATTGATTATTTAGGATCAAAGATGCAAAGTCTTGTGTATGCAGGCCATAAAGGAAAGATAATGCTAGTATTGGGAAAAGTTCTGATCATGGAAATTTAGATAAATAAAATATGATTTCATACATATATTTCTCTCAAAAAATTATGTAAGTTCAAAAAAATAATCATCTCATTCCAAGGTCAATGCAAAAGTTATACAATGTTTTCTAGCTATAGCTATGAAACATTAAGTGCATTTAGTTCACGAGAATTTACCCATAAGCGTTCCAGAGGCATTGTTTATGGAACTCTGTGAAGAGATCTAAGAACTCAAGGTTTAGTTCTGGAACCTGGAGTTACAATTCTATAACCAATTGGTTAGCTCTAGAAATTTGAGTTAGCTCCAGAACCTGAAAATTAGTAACAATAGTCTAGAAGTATACAATTACATTGAAAAATTTGGAAATTAATTGAATGCAATGATTTTTTATTTGTTTTTCGGAACTTAGTTAGCATTTAAAACACAATACAAGTTGCATAAGCATTGACCGTTAGCTAAAAACTTGCATCAAAATGAATGACACTTTTGGAAAATATTGTGAAGAATCAAAAATCCAATGGGAAATTGAGAGAGTTTTTGTTCATAAAATTTTTTAAAAAAACCTCATTCAGATTTTCTACAGGTTTTACTATAACAAAGAGAAATCTAACTTTTAGTGAGTTGCAGTCCAAAAAAAAGTGTATTTTTGAGCACTAAAAGTGACTGAAATAGAAATAAAAAAGTCAAATAAAAAATATGAGAGAGGTTTTTATTCATAAAAACATGTTTAAAAAAAATCATTCATATTGCCTACTAGTTTTACTAAATCCCCAAAGAGAAATATAACTTTTAGTGAACAGTAAGGAAAAAGTTATCATTTAAGCACTAAAATTTCCATAAACAGAAATGTAAGAAAATCAAATAAAAAATATGAGATGGTTTTTGTTCATATGAATGTGTTTAAAAAAATCTCATTCATATTTTCTACAGGTTTTACCAATGAAGATAATATCTAACTTTTAGTGAACTATTCTGAGGAAAACATTGAGACAAGCGTCAAAAGTTCCACAAAAAAAACAACAAAGTCAAATGGAAAATCTGGGAAATGTATTTGGTCAAAATAATATTTTGAGAAAAAATCTCCTTCCAATAATGTAGGAGAATAAAATCATTTTGATTCTTGTTACCAAAAATCAAGGAGAATATTTAGGAGCAAATCTTCCTAAAAAGTGAGACATAGACTTTGACTCCAATAATATATCTCTCTCCATATTTTGTGGAGATGGAGATCTTAGTTGTTAGGGTTGGAATAAAAATAAGATGAGATTATATTCCCCAAAATAAAGAGTTGGTTGGATGCATGAATTATAAATACAACCTTAAAAGATATGTAATTCTCTTTCTCCCAAGAAATAAAGATTTGTTCTTTCTTTCCAAAGCTTCTGAGTGAAATAATTCTGCTAGTTTTTAATTAAAAGTATGAATTAATTCCTCTTCCAAGGAATTTTCTGGCCATATCATTCCAAGGAATATGGTGCTTGTGTTAAATGTTTAATTAATTGCATTAAATAAGTTAATGTTAAATATTGTATTATTTTAGAGTTGTTACGTTTGTTTTACAACATATAATTTAGGTAGTGGTTTCCTATATTATAGAACAATAATGTAAGTGTGTATATCAATCATATTTAAAGTATGTTTGCAATTGTTAGGAAATATCATTTATGAATTATTTGTGTGTTTTATTTTATGTCCAAGTTTTTGGTCCAAAGAGTCCACCTAACTTTATTTGAGTAGTTCATGGAAGTATTTTGATTTCTAAGATTAAGCGTATATTTCCTTTTACAAGTTTGGTATATTTAATGTATTCTTTCCCAATGATCAATTAATAGAGGAATTTTAATGAAGTATTATTAGTATTTCAGAATATAATGACATGGTTTGTGCTTTTTGTATCAAGTTCATCACTGAACTATATCTGAGCTCAGCACTTTTCAAAAAACCTATTGATTAATGTTGTTCATTTATGGAAAAGACCGCTTTGAATAGTGTCTTCTGAACAAGTTCATAGAATGGAGGGTGTTTCTTGCAGATTATATTGTCCATTTATTTCTACATGTAAAATATATACATCAGCCTCTTAGATACATTTATTTCCTTCCTATTTCTCAATGTTCATGCTGCCAGATTTATCCAACAAATTAATGCTCTAGCATTCAAGCATGCTTTTAGACCAGCATATTCAAACTTGTTTGGATCAGGACGAATTTTTCAAGAACGTTGCCGTTGTAGCCTCCAATACGCACTCACTAGTTCCAAGCTTGGGTGAGGCTATTTCACAAATCTTTTCTTAGCCACTCGCAAGCTGCCAAAGGAAACATATATGACACTGGAATTTTTTTGTATTTCCAGTCTATGCAATTTGTGGTTTTCAGAGAGTGCACCTATCTTTGTCTTGTTTTTGTTTCTGTCCAAAAATGAGGAGAAAAGTAGTTTGATTGGAAAATGAGTATTAGCATTTTAATCTGCAACATCTGATAAAGGTGATTGAAGTCGATTATTTAATATATCAATCCAAGCATTTGAATTGTCATCCAAGAAAAGTGATGCCAAGGAGAAATCACCAAGATTTTTTTGGAATTTATTATTTTTTTTCGGTTCAATAAAAATGTGATGTGATAGTTCAGAAGTCTCAGAGGATTTGAAGCAGGATCCAATAAATTAGTTTTATGTTCATTTTGTATATAACCTTGATTATAGTCAATGTATTGTGACTTCTGTTTGTTAGGTCAAACCACAAGTCTAATTATTGCAATTTTTCTATGGTCCCATATAGGTTTTTGGTTAATCGTTTATGTATTATTTGCAAATTATTTGATCCCATTTGTTATATATTAAAGTCAAATTGAGTCAGTTGATGTTTGAAATTGCACGAGTCTTAAGTCTTTTATATTGGCCTTTTGTAAGCCTTGTTTATCACATTAATATCCTGTTGAGTCATTTTAGAGTATATGTAAATTCAATAAATTCTATTTTCCATAATAATCTTCTCAAATATAGGTGATCTTTAGGATTATTTTCTATATCATTTAAAATTTTTATTCTCATTTTATTACTTTTTCATTTAGTCAAGTATTCATCTAAATATCAAAATAGTTATTGTTGTCAGTCAATGTTAAAGTGTATTGTTAAGTCTGAAAATTGTAAAAAAATTGCCTTAAAAGTATGCATTTTCATTTTCTACGGATCCGGCATAAAGTTTTCGATTGCGTAAGATGGGAATCTGAGAATCAAATTATGCTTCATGATCAAATCTTGCTGAGCTAGCAGCATGACACTGGAGGCAAGAGGCAAGAGCGTTGGAGGTCATTCAACGACCTCTCGTCAGTTGCCAACGACGGGGCCGCATATAAGCTGTGGTGACATTTTTATGGTGTGATTATGTGCAGTTTGAATTTTAGTGTGTTTTCTAGTGTGTGTGAGTTCAGTTTCAGTAGTTTCCTGTTTTCAATAAGTGGAAATTTCACATTGAGGGGGGGAACATGATCCAATGTTCCATTTCCAGTATGTCAGCTTTTTCTATGTATGTACGAGCAACAGATTTCAATAGAATTTCCTATGTTATTCCCTGCAGTGAGATTGTGATGAGAGTTGTTGATACTACTGCATCATCATAATATTGTGGTTGTTAGTTATCCAGAAAAACTATCTAGAGGTTTTTGGTACTTTCCTTAAAAACCATCTGTTGTGTGGTTATTGGTTAACCACTTGGAAAACCATCCAGAGGTTGTTGGTATTGTCCTTGAAACCATCCAGATCATGAGCATGCTACGTAGCGGCAGGTTGCAGTACAAAGTAGGTTTTCCCATGTTCGCACTAAGGGGGGGAATGTTAGGAAATAATTATATTAGTGCTCCATTATATTAATGTGTGAGCAATGTTATTTGTATTGTATTAGTTTTAGAGTTGTTACGAGTTGTTAAAACAACTTGTATAATTTAGGTGAGCGGTTTCCTATATTATAGGAAATATAATTCCTATATAATCATTTGTATGATGCGGATGTTTGAGATATAGAAAATAATATAATTACTCTGTGTGTTTTACCTGTGCAAGTTTGATCCAAAATCAATAGATGGATCAATGTGTTATGTTAATTAATTTATTTTTTCATTCTCCTTTGTTGTAAACTTCCGATTTCATGTTATGTGATCCTTCTTCAGTACAAATTCTGTTGTGAACCTGCAGGTGTCTTTTTATCTTTCAGTTATTTTTAATTCAACAATCTCATTTTCGCAAGTTTGATTTCTTTCATGCAAGATTTATTTATGCAAGTGTGTTTAGATTTTTGCAAGTGTGCCTTGAAATTTTTGCATTTGTGATTTATTTTATGCAAGTTCGGATTGTATTTAAAGGATTTTATTTCCAATATCTTCTTCTCTTAATGCATACATCCTTCAAACACCCAATCTTGTATTAACATTATGAATGGTGAGGATTGACGACCCTCATCACATGCCACTGAATAAAATAGGAACTCAATATGTTATGGAAGACTTGTCTAAAACCCTGATAGAGGTTTTGAATCAAGTCAAAGAAAAGATGGAGGTAGAAAAAGAATGTATTTTGAAAAGCATTGACATCATAAACATGATATTAGAGGACATGGTATTTTATAAAATCAAAACTAATTATGGTGACTTGGAGATTGATTTTCTGGTCCACTCCTTTGAAAAATACATCCATGAAGAGAACTATTCATATAATTTTATTAAGAGTCTTGTTTTTGTGGAGGACAAAATTGTAGAGTTGATCAAAAAAACAAGGGAGTATAGGCGAAGAATGGACAGGTGTGTGAATGCAATGAATAAGGAGAATTTGATACTCCAACATTACACAGGCCTAGATGAAAATGATATAAGGCTTAGGCCTATTTTTCTTAACAACTCTCATCTTTTCACAATTGATACTCTTGTTTTCTAAAATTGAACATTACTTTGAATTGTTAATTTCAAGTATGAATGTAACATGATACAATATAGTATACTTTTATGTTGATTTAATATAATTTTAAATCTATTATGAAGCATGTGAGTTATTATAATAGTTTGAAATTTTTGTATTAACGAAAAAGAAAAATGGGGTTCTATAGGGGCCCCATCCCATGGAAAAGTTACATACATTATTAAGAATTACATCAAAAATAAACTAGAGAAAAATACACCTAATCATCTTCCAATACCACAAAAATACTCACTGAAAGGAGTAATTTTGTTCAAAATATTGTTCTTCCTTGGGAAAAAATCCTCCATCTCAATAGTCATACGTGCAAAAAAAACTTCCCTTGACAAAGTACGATATATTCCCATATCCATAAGCTTTTCAATATTCATCCTAGAGCCATCCAAGATACACATAAATTCCATCTTCTTCTGATAATAAGAGACCCAATATAGGAGATCCAAACCACCATTGGGAAATGCTTTCCTCCCTTTTTCTTTATAGACAGAGGGCTGAGCAGGAACAATGGACATGGCTTGAAATGCAAGTACATTGGTCCTTGAAGTTGGCTGAGTGGGAGGTTGATAAATAGACTCACTCTTGTACATTTTCATATCTGTAGGTGGAGCTTCAGGTTGTTACGATGGCATGGGCCCTACTGTCTCTTTCTCCAAAGAGAAGATACATTATATAGCTTAGTCACTCAACGGCAAAGACCAGGCATATTATGTAGGGCATGCCCATCATAGATCACATAGTATTCTGAAGTAATTTACTTCAAAAAATATATTCATTGCATATAAAAGGGAAATTATAGTTTTTTTTCCCATCACAGTAGTCCTCCTATGAAGCCATAATTTATTTATTGCTTTTGGAGATTTCTGGTTTTGGTTTTCCCCACTTGAAGAGGTGGAAATACATTGTCTAGAAAGTAGATAAGATAGGATTGATCTTGATCAATCTCCTAAGAAGAGAAACTTAAACATCTTGAGTTGTCAATGGTCCACTATCATCTCCTATGTCTGTAATATAGAATAATATCTTGACAAATGCCTCATCAGGGTCTCTCAAGTCAAATATTTGATTAAAATATTTAGATGAGACATCCTTTAGACTGGTTTCCATAGTCGCCCTTGCCATTTGCAAGAACAATGAGCTTGACCAATACTTCCTGAACTTAAGTATTAAGAAAGTATACAAATTTGCAAAGGAAGTGGGTCAAATTTATAGTAAAATTTAAGCAGGCAAGCTGGGTTAGATAAAATCATAACAATTAAATCACTGGAGATTTCTTGTTGTGTCCACATGGAGGAGGTAGAGATGAATAGAATATCGTCTGAAGAATAGGTATTTATATTGACATGGTGTTGCACATGAAGGAATGCTAAAATTGAAAGGATTTGATAATCATTGTGCATATTTCAAAGTTGATCCTTGAAAGGAAAGATTGATAGATGTCACATTAGAAATTTTGGGGATATTCAAAAGGTTTCCAAGAAAATTCTCTCAACTTACCTAAAAAATAAATAATTAAACAAATGATACCAAAAGGGTGACATGGAATCCCAGTCATTTGAGGAGAGTGAAAAACTATAAATCATTTTTAATTCCTCCACTTGGAATCACGAAATTAGAGTATTTTTAAAGGTGAGAGAGAGAAATATTGTTATATATATGAGAGGAATGTTCTCATATCTGGGGCGTTTAATTTTTCTAACTTCTTATAGAAAAAAAAAAGAAAAATTGGTTGTACTCTTCTTGAAGAACCTAAATCAAACTGAGAGACCTGTGAGTTATTTTATTTTGTCTAAACCTTCTCATGCTAAGATGATTGTAAGTGCATAGTCATTGGAAAGCATTTAGGCCATAGGCTTTATGGCCCCTTGTTGAGAAATTTTAATTTCTTGAAATTAACTGTGTTTTCTCCTAAGCAATGTTTTCTTTGTTCCTAAGGTAAAATAATTTTAATCAACTACTTGCCTTCCCTATTGAAATATTATGTTGATAGTTTCTTTGAACTACACTAGATCTTGTATTAATCAGTGGCATTTTGGAAACTTGAATTGCACTATAGAAATATATTTCCTTCTGTGGCGTGATAAAAAATTTTAAATTCATATTTCCTCTACTTGGTTGAGAATATCTTAGTAATATTTTGAGTGTATCTTGAGCGTAGTTGAATAGGAACTGTTAGCATTTTATTGAGATTTTAGCACGAGCCTTTTTGTTTGAACTCTCAAAGGTTGCTTGAAATATTGTACCCTTGGGCTTCCATGATTGCATACGTTCTGGTTAAAGGTTTGTTACTAGTTGTGTGATGTGTTCCTCTTTACTTGGGGAAATTTCCAAATATTTGTAAGGTTTTCTTTAGAAATTTGTATAATCAAATTTATCCTTCTTTAATATCCTATTCATACACAAAAGTTACAACCTACAACTATTAAATCCTTCTAAATTACCCATGTTTTCCCTACCTATAACCATTTTCCAAGAGACTTTACCATCTCTACCCTCCCTTTTTATAAATATGCAAAATCAAGCTAAAATTTACACTGTCTAGAGTGACCTGAGTCCTATTTTGAAAGACATCTACATTATTTAGTGTGATAACTCGTGAGATTTAAATGATGTTTGCATTGACTATGTCTATTCAAGAATATCCTTCATATTTCCAAGAGAAAGCATAGAGACTACAATTTCATCCATCTTTCTCACAATTACAGGTTACAAAATTGGTCCTCTCACCCTGGTTAACGAAAAAACCTAAAGTAGGAGGGGATTTCATCCCCTTTGTGATTGCAATTCAATATCTCCTAAGTCAATTCTCAAACAGTCTATCAAACATGCCCCTAGATACAAACAATTAAATCTTCAGTATGTCTTTCTCTAAGCATCCAACTTAGTTTGTCAATGTTGTTTGGCTCTTAAAGTGGTGTAGAATTGGATTCCAACACTTTCATCTTTTCTTTTTTATATCAAATTATTTTTTTCAAAACTTTATTTTATGTTTTTTAATTCATGAATTTTGATCCTTTATTCTTTCTATGATCTTTTCCACCACTTCTCTTTTCAACCTCATCATCCCCTTGTTTATCCTGTACACTCTCTCTTTTGACTGCTGGTTTCTTAAACCATCTAGGAATCCTATACCCATGATCTATTGTTTGGCTTGTGTTCTTAACAATGATCTTTCTTACATCCACGTGTACATAGATATTCGCATCCCTAATCACTTGATTAGAATCTAAATTCATAGTTTCATTTACCTCTTCAATGTCCTACTTCTTGATCTCATCATCCTACAATCTTTCATTACTTTTACTTTTATTGTTTTCCCATTCTTTCTTGTCATTATCTATTGATATGCTATCCAAGGCATCTTAAATTAATATATATTCTTCCTTTTATTCAATTTCAATCTTACCAAACTCCTCTTCAACCTGCACTCTTTCTTCATTACTCTCATCTTCTTCCATAGATACTTTTCTTTATCCATTTCTTGCAATTTTTATTTCCTTTTATATGATTTTCTCTTCAATATTCTTCATACATGTACGTAAGAAATGAAACACAATATTAGACAACAAAACAAGAGACCATAATTTAACTCAATGAGTGCCCCTTTTCTATACACTTTCCTATTATTCTTCATCTTCTTTACAAGTGCTTCTTCATGCACCTTTCCTCTTTCCAAATCTCTCATTTTTTGTCTTCTTCCTACTAGACGCTCTATAGGCCACTTGACCTTCTTTTTCATCACATATCTAATGAAATTGTTTATTTCTTCCTCCATGTTCATCAAATACTCCAATTTCTCTCTATCTTTCCTGAGCTCTTTTATCTCTTGTTTAAACTAGAGTTCTTGTTTCCTTACGTCCTCTTTTCTCTTTGCTTATTTCATCTTTCTTTCTTTCTCACTTTGTTGCTTCTTTTGACTTAACAACAACACTAACTCTTCTTTATCCATTTTTTCCTATTTTTCATTCTTATTTCAAATATTTTAATCTCTTTTCCAACTCTAATACTAAAATTATGTAGATATCATATCAATTTTAATTTAATCATCAAGTCAAGAACAAAAAAATACATCATTTACTTAGATACTTTGTTTTGTATATCTTATTCTAGTAGCTTTAAATGGCTTAAATTTGCATAGATTAACCTTATTCACCTCATATGTCTTCTTAAAACCCTATACCCTATCTCATGTACCTTAATAAATTTCAATTCACAATCAAATTTATCACATTTCATGAAAACCCCATTTACTCATACCTTTCTTCACCTTTCTACACTAGTCGCTTCACCCAAAACAAGCAATTTTATCCTTTTGGCATTTAGTGGTTTCTTTAAATCTCATAAAAATTTTCATAAGCTCAACATGTGCATTAATAGTCCTTAAATTGATTCAAAACAATAAATTCATCATTATCCTTCATTTCTATTCAAAACTATCTTTCATAGGCTCTTAAGAGCATTGCCTTGGTGATTCCATGGTTGGGATGCTCTATGCTTTCCCAGAATGAAGTAAATAAATTTTATCACACCTTTTATACCCCTTGAGATGTGGTCAAAATTATATTGTCTAAATCCTTGTTCTTCTCACTTAATCAGATTTTTCAATTTCTAGTTGTTCTAGTCTCTACTAGCCCTGCAACTTCATATTTTAAGGCATAATTTCTCACTTTGGATGTTTCAAAACATTTTTAGCACAAACGTGGACACCCATTTTCTTATTTCATCTAGAGACAAAGTTTCTTGGTTAATCTCTAAGCTCGTACCACCTTTCTAGCAATTATTGACCTCCTAATTAGGCCTACAACTGTGTGTTCTTCTCTCCAAGAAAGAATGACACGAATATAATACCTATGGTTGCTTGTCTTGAGCTAAAAATTTCTCAAATAGTTAGACAACACTAGGGTAGATCTTATTACAAAGTTTCATCAATTTCTTTCGGTGCACTTGTAATAAAAGTGAGTTTTGTTTACAAACCCTAGCTAACTTTTCAAGCTCCATATGACCATGCACATCACCATATGATTAATTACATCATCTTTCAACATTTATTGACTCATTATGACTGAAGACTTTTTTTCACATAGCTAGACACCTATTATATATATAAACCATCAAGATGACTTTTCTACCTCTAGACAAGTCTTTAGCTTCACTTTTATAACCTTAGTAATTTAAACATGAAAATGGAGGGAAAACTTGAATTTTGAAATTTTGAGCAACTTGACTAAATAGGTCTTCCTTCATCACTTCACCACACCTAATTTAACATATAAAAACTATAAAAGGAGGATATTTTTAAAATTTGAATTTTTTTTATGATGTTCTCGCATCATAATGTGTCATAGTGTCAAAGATAAGTAATGGGTAACAATGCAAAAAAGTGCAAAAAACCATATGGTAGAAGCTACAAAAACGTATTGTCATAAAACCTGAAGGTAAAATTAAATAGAACATGGATGATTAGCCCAAAGGGAAAATAACAATGTTGAAAAACAAAAAAACCTCTGAGGTAGATGCTATAAGAATAAGATAGGTAAATAGATCCAATAAAGACTATGTGCTTAAGTGAGGATGCACAAGACTGCGATGATCCCATAGGAAAGGATAGGGAAAAGGAGTTGACAATATTGTTAGAGATGGTTGATGAAGTAGTGAATTTGAAAAACAAAAAGATGAGAGATGGTAGATGATTCTCGAAATTCTTGAGTTCCATCATGCATGAAACTTTTTTAGAAATTGGGTTTTTGTTGGTTCTTTGAAGAATTCATTAGTGTTAAGGAGATATATTAGGACCAATGATATCTTTCATGAGGTAGGGACCCCACCATTTTAGAGAAACGATGTCAAAAACAATGCACCACAATGAAGTTGCACTCCAATGGTAACGTCAAGCTCCAATGCAATAAGCAAAAGATTCGAACAATGGAAAGAAATGCAAATAAGAAAACAGGTATGCTCATGCTCATAGATGAAAAAAGGAAGTACAAATAGGGGTGTTGTGTAACCCCCATGCCTAAACAAGGAAATAATATCAATGACGCCACTGATGCATATGACGTGACTGACGCATATGACGCCACTAAAGGAGGAGTTACAATTCCAAATAAGGAATGTAACTCCTATGACGCACTGACACAAATGACAATGACAGATTCTATGACAGAATCTGACACTTGTCATTTGAATTCCTAAGACCTATGACTCTCGCAAGGTGAGATGACTCACCAGGTGATGTGGACGATGACTAGGCATGTCACACACACCAACACCCCCCTTCATCAAAGCTGAGGAAGAGGTCAAGGTAAGCCAGAATAGAAAAGAAGACTCCCCTAGATAACTAAGAAAGATGTGTCAATGGGGCCCAACAACTAAAGGCCTGATAAGGTGCCCATATACAAACAACATCTTTCTAGAAAGAAGAAGAGGAGAAGAAGTAAAGAGAGCTATCCAGCTCCTCCAGAAGATGATTTCCGATGGAATCCTAATGAATCTGAAGGGACCAAAGGTCTGTGATCAGTGGAGGAAGGAGGAGGAGCATGGAGTGTGCCTGATGGTGGCCCAATATGGGAAGAAGATAATATATCAAGAGAAGCAGTGACAATCCTATCAATCTCCATAAGGTGGGAGTCCACAAATATAGATATATCATCAAGAGAGTTGAGTTGTGATGAAGGAGAGCCCTGAAGGGGCAAAGGAACCTGTTGCGGTGGAGAGTCAGTGGAAGCTGGTGTGATGGAAACTTTGATCTCTGAAGAGGCAGTAGGTGGAAGAAGATGTTGCACTGTGATGTTGGTATCCTCGAGCATATCATCCAAGTCTGAGTCAAGGAAATCAATGTCCTGTTGTGGAGGATTATATGAACCCTTTGAAGAAGCAATCTCAAGGTCGGTGGAAGCAACAGGGGATGGTAGAATCTCCAGGCTAGAATCAATGGAATCAGTAGATGCTCGTGAAGGGGAAAACCTAAGATCCAAGGCAGCATGGTGTGCAGGTGAGAATTCAACTGAAGAGTCCTGTGGAGGAGAGTTACTAGGAACTGTGATAGGAGCAATACTAAGTTCTGAAGGAGCATGCACAGAAATATGTGTGGGTGGCCCTTCGTAAGAAAAAGTATCGGTGAACTCACTTTCCTCCATGGATGCAAGATCATCATAAGATCCATAACCAGATGAAGGAGGATCAAAGTCTCCATGAAAATTCTGAATGAAGGTCCAAGCTCGGTGTGCAGACTTGGTGAATTCTAATCGACGTTGAAGGTCCTCCGGTATAGTAAGACAAAGAAGCCCGTATGCCATATCATTCTCGTTCAACCAATTTTGGTGATGAATGTGGTCAATAGGTTCAGGTGCCATCCCAAGAAGATGTGGTAACAAGTTGTACATAATGCAATGATCGAGTATTCCATTCTTCCATTATAGGTAGTTTCCTAGTCCTAGTTGAACAATGGAGTGATGAAATTCAATGTCCATGACGAGAGGAGCCTCCAAGGAATACAAGGAGAGAGAAAGTTTAACCCCCCTTTTTGTGGCACTTTATAGTTTAGTGCGTTGATTACAATCAGATGCGACTGTGTGCCAAGAACCAGTCTATCACTCACCTTGCAATCAACATAATAATGCGCAAGAGTAGAGACAACAATCAAGGTTCATTGGGCGCAACAGTTCGACACCATAAGCAAGCACAAGAACGAGTGAAAACAAGAAGGGGAAGAGAAGCCTTGTGAGAAATAGCATCTCACATCGCACGAAAGAATCCCTTTGCTATAAGACTATGGCGGACGTGCTCACAAGTCCACAAGCAATAAAAGGGATAGAACAAAGCTCAAGATGATTCAAAATGAGCTGAATTAAGCAATACAAAGACACCCCCAGAATGTGGCACTTTATAAAATAGTGCATTTACAAAACTGATAATCCCATCATCTAGAGTGCGAAAAAACATGCAACTTTGACTAAAGAAGTGCTCAAAACCGAGCAACGAGTCAAAAGTTATAGCAAAAAACAATTCCCGCAACTGATGGAAAAAAGCTAATAAGCCTGCAAATGGATTTAAAAAGTGCCCTAAATGCATGCAAAGGGTGTCGTATGTATGCTCGTTGGAAATGGCATCAAATTTTAGATAGGGTTTGTTTTAATTACGAGGGGGGATTAGCCTCCTACCAACCCCGGACCTCACCCTCCGTCTTCGACACTCGAAGGAAGGATATTAAAACCCAAAATATATCCCAAAAAATTACAATGCCAATTAAAATTTTACACCTTAAAATATTTAAAAGGTGAGATTGATTTACCAATAATCAATTCTAAAAAGGGAAATGTTGACTACCAAGCTGCTCCAATGTATGGTAAATGTCCAATAGTGCTGGATATGACCAAGCTGTTGAGACTGGAAGCCCACGTTGTCAAAGGGTGAGACAGTGTCAGGCAGAACTTAACATGAATCCAGTGGGACAAGTCAACATCAACACAATGCAGAGTATGGAGGAGCCGTTGAGCTGGAGACCACGTGTGCAGTTAGACTAGCATCAAATGACCAAAATGAGACTGTGTGTGATGCTACCAGAGCTGATCACAGAGTAACATGTGGTGGCAATACAAGCAAATCTAGTGAACATGACAGAGAAGATGTGCCACAAAAGGAACTGATAGGTGAGCAGTAGAATCGATGGCTTCGACCACGACACAACAACCAGGTCCCTGAGCAAGCACAGGTGTAAAGGACCAAGAACAAGAATGTGTAGAAGTAACTGTCAAGCCAAGGAGGAATGGTGCAGAAATAAACAAAGGATTCGAGGTCAAACATGAAGATCCATCGAGCCAGTACACTGGAAAGGAATCAACACATTCATGAAAAATGCAAGTTCAGAGAAGGAAATAGAGATTGAAACACAAGCCAATGAATAAATTAGTCTCTTGGTTAACTACCATGCACTGGAGGAAGGTCAAGAGAATAAACCGAGTATGGTTGGTCAAGCCGAGCAGAATCAGGGCTAAGCTGCCACATGAGTTTCAAACCTGAACAAAATGGTCAGATTCCATGCAAGTTGTCAACCCCACAGTAATGGATCACCACGTGAGATGGCTTACAGGTGGGCTCACATTGAAATGCAGAGTGACCAAACTGTTAGGTATGTGTAGGCATGAAGTCGATGGAACGGAATGATCCGGTGTACAATGACATGAGAAAATGCAGTGGGAGATCCTGTGTAGAGGTAAAAGCGTTAAGGGAGTTCCAAACAACCATCGATGCAGTAACCTCAATTGACGTCAGGGTCCCTCAACCATGAACACTCAGCAATAGTGAAATAATGAAAGGAGCGTGTAGAGAAGTGTGACAAAACAAAAACTGACGAGGAACAGCATAAGGCCTTTTGGACTAGTTCACAAGCCAATGCAACCTAAAAACGACTCAATGCAAAAGTAGAATAGACCCTGTTGATCCAGAAAGCTTCCAAGATATCGATGGACAGAGTAGACCACTGAGTCCAAGAAGAGGGAGTCAATGCACGAATGGTACAAGATCGGTGAATTCCCATGGGAGGTGAGCTGAGGTGAGTCACCAAGGGCAAAGAAGTTAAACCAATGTGAAACCAAGCTGAGACCTAATGAAGCATGCTTTGAAAGGATGACAAACGTAGTGAAACCCAATGCTAAGAGTACAAGATTGAACCAAAAACCAAACATCCTGCTAGGTGAGAGGTATCAATTCCCAATGCATTCAAAAAGCAATTCAAATGAGCAAACCGTAAAAATGAGCCTCCAAATCCAGGAAAAAATGTCCAAGAGATGAGTGGGTTCACCAATAGTAAACGAGTTAAGCAGGCAAAGGTAACAGTCCATGCAAAGTGACCTCAAGACAACTCTAATTAACCACAGGTCCACGCCAAAGCAAAAATGAGCTCACAAGAATAGAAGCAATCCGAACAAACTCAACAACCATGAAAAGCAAACCAACTAGATCAACCCCTCAAACTTGCAACTGTTGAAACCTCAATACGAGGTGAGCAATACAATTCCAAAATAATAATCGAAAAAACTTGCATGAGGAAATAAGAAGAAACCAGAAGTAATAAACAACTTGATAAATGAAGAGTGCATGTTTTACCGAAACCATCTCTGATACCATGAAAGAGGGATTCGTGAGAACTGATGTCAAAAACAATGCACCACAATGAAGTTGCACTCTGATGGTAACGTCAAGCTCCAACGCAATAAGCAAGATTCGAATAATGGAAAGAATATGCAAATAAGAAAACAGGTCTGCTCATGCTCATAGATCGAAAAAAGGAAGTACAAATAGGGGTGTTGTGTAGCCCCCATGCCTAAACAAGGAAAGAATATCAATGATGCCACTAACGCATATGACGTGACTGACGCATATGATGCCACTAAAGGAGGAGTTACAATTCCAAATAAGGAATGTAACTCCTATGATGCACTGATGCAAATGACAATGACAGATTCTATGACAGAATCTGACACTTGTCATTTGACTTCCTAAGACCTATGACTCTCACAAGGTGAGATGACTCACTAGGTGATGTGGATGATGACTAGGCATGTCACACACACCAACATTCAACCCACTAGGTGAAAAACTTTGTGGAAGTAATGATGAAGACATGAATGTCTTGAGAGTAAGGGATCTTTCCTATAGAATCCAATCCCTATATGTTGAAGGGTCAAGGGAGCAAAAATGGGTTAACATTACTTAGTTGAGAGGTTTAGAATGAAATAAATCATCATGAAATTGGCAAGGTTTGCACTTTTTAGTAAAATGCATGAGCATCAGAATTTGATTATAGGCCAATAGCATCCCATAGATAGGCATTTACATGTTGTAGCGTGAAAAGTAAAATGAACACTGTAACTACCCCTGTGCACTTCTTATAAGACAAGGAGAACCTCATCCTTGTTAAGGCATCAGAGTAGGGTACCTTTGAAGTTTCGATAATATAGTGATGTCATATTTGAGTGTGTACTTTGAGAGAATTTTTTACATATGTTGCAATCATGCTCATGAGACTATACCATCCACATAGGTTTGATATTAGATGAATTGGTGAATGTTTTCATACAATGGATCATTTACAAGGGCATTCTGATTAGATTTGGCAGATGTCTTAGACACATCATGGTGATGTGAGGTAGTGTTGGAAAATTTGTACTAAGGGAGTAATCTCATGAGAATCATAATTTTTCAAGAATTGTGTGGTAGCTGTAGCCAAAGATTCATCCAAGAATTTTTTTTCATATGGGTATTGATTCAATAAGTAAATGAGGTGAAGCATGATATTAGTTCTTGAAACACGTCATAAAATGCTTAATATGTTTTGCTAGAAAATTGATATGCAGTAATAACTTATCGACATACCAACTAAGAGTAAATCCTCATAACATAGAGATAAGTAATATTCTTGTCGAGGGAAACTTGCATGCCTAGGATAAGAGCTTCATATTCGTCCATGTTATTGGTAACCTTGAATTTCTAGTCAATAGGAAAGGGGGAAGGTTTGGTCAGAAGGGTCAAATAGCACATTAACTTGCCATCAACTCCTTGAAGGCATTTTTTCCCATCAAAGTGTAACATCCATGTATCCTTGTGAAAATTAATGGTAATTTATTCTTCAGTAATCTTGGAGTGTTTTGTTTATTCTTAGGTGATGGAAGTACTTCATTATTGGCATTAAAGGATTGTGCCTCAAGACTAGTCATGAAGATAAAGAAATAGTCCTTAAATAGAAATGGCATTGTCAATACCCTTAATGAGAAGGATGTCCTCATCAGGCAATCCATCATGATTAGGTTGAGGAGAAGGGATAGGAAGTAACATCGAATTGGTTTACAATAACTTGGCCTTTTACCTCTTACCGTGTGATGAGTTACTGAAGTCAAATTCCATAAAAAGAGTCATCCACTTCCCAATTTTATCTATTTGAAGGATAGGACATTTGAGAATAAGTTTCGAAAAATATCTGTGTGAAAAATGACATAGGTGCTTTGGTAAAGGCATGTAATGTCGTATTTTCATAGCTACGTAGTAGATGGGTAGGAAATCCCACTCAATGGAAGTGTACCACATCTCATAATCCAGTAGAGCTTGACTAATTTAATGGACATCACACTTCTTTCCTTTTTCATCTTCTTGTGCTAACATTTGCCCCTACGAACACTGGCATGGAAGAGGTATATAATAACAAAGGTCATATTGGGAGAAGGAGGTTACAAAGTTGGAAGTGAAGATAAATATTTTTTCATATTATTGAAAGCTTGCTAACATTCCTTGGTCCACTCAAGTTTGGTATACTTTCATAGTAGATTGTTTATGGCATGCACAAGATAGATGAATTCAAGGAGAAATTGTCATATTTCCCCAAGTTTTCAAATAAAATTCAGTATGTCAATCTATGGAATAGGGTCATGGTATGTCAAGGATAGCCTTAATTTTTTTGGGATCTGCATCCTTAAATGCCATGTTTTGATACTAAGAAACCTATAAGTTTTCCTCGAGTCACCATGAATATGCATTTTCTAGGATTAAGACGAACCTTGTATTTGCGAAGATGCCCTAGGGTGATGTCTAGGTCACGAGCATGATCAATTTTGTGCATCAATATTTGATGAGTAGATCATTCACATATAATTCGACAATTTTGTGTATGAGTTCATGAAAGATGTGAGTCGTGGCGCATTGATATGTTGCATTGGTATTTTTAGGGTCTAGAAGGGAATTTTAAAATTATAATAGGTTCCCCATTCTTTTGTAAAAGTGGTCTTATGTTGATCTTCAGGACCAATTTTTATTTGGTTATATCCTGAAAGAACCCCTTCATGAGAGATAATATTTTTTATCCTATCATGGAGTCAATGTTGAAATTGATGGAGGGTAAAGGAAACTTATCCTTAGTCTATAAACAAGTGAGGTTGATATTTATGAAATAGATGAAAATACGGATGGAGAGAGTATCCTTCTTCCTGAATGGGATGATGTTAGAAACCCACATGGAATAGTCCAAAGGTTTGGATGGATTTGGAATCTAAAATTTTAATGATTTCTTAATGAAAAAGATCATTGATTTTAGGAGGAAATTTTCATATCTTTTGTCGAATAGTCGCAATGTTAGGTTAAGTGATGATGTTATGAGAGAAAATATTAGGATCAATGCCCATGGGAATGTCAGTATATCCATAAGGGCAATTTCATTTCTTCAATATATCAATGTGAAGCTCATTGTAAATGGGGAAACAATTCACAACCATGAATACACGTAGAGGAATCATCATCTAGTTGTACACTAATTTTTGGTTAAACTAACATAGCATTGTCATTTCTGGAAATGGTATGGAAGTTTAGAAAACTTAGCTACCTCATCCTAAATAAGGATTGATAGTATCTACATAATTGTCAAAGTACATAGATGACTTGGATAAAATCCGTAATTTTTGATTAATGTGAGGTGCTCTTTATCATCTCGTGTATATAATAGTTCTATTGTGAATATTGTTTATTATCATAAACAGGAGAGAGGACCATGTCATATTACTAAATAAATTTAAGTGATCCATGTATCGTTTGTCAATATAAATGTTGTCTAGAACTAGTTTGTCATGCACATCCAACACCCTAACATCCAAGGTGACCTCTTGTGGTACATAGGATCCATAATTGCCATGTCTAGTAGCACGAGGGACCATCAATAACTATGTGAGGTTGACTCAGAATTGGTGTGGGAGGTGAGAGGAATTGCAGGGAACTAAAGTTTCTTTAGAAGGATGATAAGATGACATAATCATGGAGTGAACATCTAATAGCCAAGGATTGTTCCAAAGTGGAGGATTAGACTTGGAGGAACATAGGGAAGTACTTCCTCTTCATCCTCACTATCACTAGTATCATAAAGAAAAGGTTCATAATATGTGTCGATGGTATTAGAAAGGACTCGAAATAGACTACATTTGGGTCTAAGGTATGTTGGTAATGTAATACTTCTAAGTATCTGAGAATCAACTTACAAAATGATGTAGTCTTTGTCATCAGAGGGTCAAAAGAAAGAAGAGATCTACTTCCTCTGGAGTTAGAGCACTTCCTCTTTATCCATGACACCAATCTTACTAAAATATCAGGGTTGGAGGATACAAGACATAAATTCTTAGTAAGAATATAGGAAAAGAGTATAGTGTCCTCTTAGAAATTTGTAGACACCCAAAATTGGGTCACAACCCTCTAAACCCCTTTGATTAATTAATTCAACACTACTTCCCCACCATGCCCACTTGCACACATGTTAATTAATTTAATTACCAAAATTAAGTTAATTATCTACCTCACCTCTAGCCACCTCACCTAGCCACCTCACCTCTCCACCTCACCCTAGACCCATTCCAACCCTATTTATTACCTAGACTAAGTCCCCACTCACCTTAACAAACTAGGACTTATTCTAACCCTAATATTAATGGCCTATTATCCCTCTAACTACTCTCCCACTCCATTTAGCGTCATTCCACACTTATGACCCAGAACCAAAATCTCAATCATGCCAAATTTAGGAAGAATCGGGCTATTTTTAGCAAGTATGACCTTTTTCTCCTTAACCGACACTGGTTATTCCTCGGCTGGTGCCGGTCACCTAACCATTCATCAGTTACCTTAAATAGGATTTCCAAACTCTTTGTCTTAGGTTCTGAATCTTGTTTTCTAGCTCTTGTGACCTTGCATCCTTACTCTCAAGATTTTTAGTGATCTTGTGACATACCAGAGACCTTTAAAACCTTCAGACACCTCACAGTTCACCAACAGATCAATCTAGAGCTCCAGTGCACTCATAGGGAAGCACTGTGCCCTCCTGCTATTGTTGCATTCATTCGGGATCACTTTCTTCTGCAACCATCAGCACCTCCTACTATTCACCTTCATTTCACAAGTATATCTCTACTTTTTCATTGGTTTCAGTAAATTAGTTATTTACTTGTTTTCTATTATATTTCACCACCTATCATACCCAGATCTCTCCACAACACCTCTATATCCAACCATCTTCCCATTTAACCTTCATACCTTTCCCAAAACCCATCTTATCACCTCTGAGTCTTTCTTAAAAATCCCATGACCTAATCCAAGCCTCCCTCACTCTCTGTGCAATCACAGAGAGTGCTCCCAAAACCTCATTTTTAATATTTTACCCAATTTCCCCTACCGACACCGGTCACCCAACCGACATCGGTCATTACAAGGTACCGACATTGGTCACTTAACTGATACTGGTCTTTGTGACTGGTAAAATTCCTCCAAACCAACAAGCTAATAACTCTTCCAAAAAACCCAAACCTTCACCAAACCTTTGCCCAGACCTCACCTACAACCTCTGTCAGACCTGCAAACCCAGATCACCTTACCAACCTTTTAAATTTAATCATAAATTTTCTTGTTAGATTAGATTTTCTTATTGTGTTTTATATGAGATGCCTAAATCATATCAACTACAGTAGGATTTCTTTATTTATGTTATTTCCTTGCATTAAATTGTTTAAAATAGTGGATTGATAGCCTCTTTAGGAAGTATCACACTTCTTGGATCTAGCACACGCTAGGCAGTCCACTGCATATATTGTTTAACTCTCTTTTGTGGTCTTGTGTTCTATTTCAGGTCATTCCTCCTAGCCAAAGGGAAGCTCTTCACAATCATCTTGGTCAACATTCAATGCACGCACAACCTATCTTTGACTATCACAGGTATTCCTCCTCACCCTTACCTCTTATCTATTTTATCTCTACTTTGTGGTGAAACATTTTGGCATGCCCGGTGGGACCCATCTTGTGGGTTATTTTCATTGTTCATATAGGGTGCATTTGTGTGTTTGTTTCTTTCCTGAAAATTTCACACTAAATCTCTCCCTGGAAATATTCTTTTCTTTCTATTTGTCTAAAAGAAATTTGTCCTTTGGTGCTTAAAAAGAACACTTCTTCTTTTCTTTTGTATTGCATTTAGTGAAAGAGCATTCCTCTTCCTATTCTCCTTTTGCTACATCGAATATCATTTTTGATTTGGGTTTAAAATTTGTGCATTTCATCCTTTGAGTGTTGCATTAGATCACATAGATTTAATTAGCAATCACACGGTGGAGGTCATGACCACTTGGTGATTGGATTTGGATTAAGCGTAGTTCACATTTGTGCACACACTCCCAGGCCAAACCACTTAAATAATTTACACATTTCTTAAACATTTCCTTTCCAGGAAGAAGCCATCAAGGATTTAACAACCCATTGACGGTGGGCACCGCCCGGTGTTCTGGCTAGTTTGTCATATCAGAGCATGGACCACACATACTGAAAGGTATATCGGGCCACTTTATCCAAAACTAACCTGAAACCAGCCATAGATTGCTTATAGGGCACCTTCATTATCCAAAAACTCTATTCTATTCATAGTCAGTTTAAAAAGGCATAAGCCACTAAACATTAAAATATGATACCTAGGATTTGCATGTTTTGCTAGTTTTTGCTTGATTGAATTGCATTTTGAGTTGTGAGAATGATTCATCATTTTTCTTCTCTTTCACACTCCACCATCATAGCTAGTGTATTCTAGTTTTTCTGAGTGTGATAGGACATCTTTCAGCCATACACAACTTCTGGGTTGGCTTTTATTTTGACTTAATTCACTCCAAATTCAAAAATTTCTTCATCTTCTCAAAAATCTAGTAACCGGCATCGGTCCAGTGACCATCATCAGTTCATTCATCATACCAGCACTAGTTACCTGACCGACATCGGTTTACTCTCTGTTTTTTATTATTCTGTCAAAAACAATCATTTCTTCTTACATATTCACTTTCTATAACTTTTTTGTGTTTCACATCTTACAATATACTTATTTTTGAGTCTCTGTCACCATTAACATAGAGCCCAGTTTCACCTATTTTTCACTTTTCTTCTCCAGATTTCCAAAAATTCTTGGTTATCCATAGTAACTGACATCGGTCCTATGACCAACATCAGTTCATTTCCTAACCGACAATGGTTACCCAACCGGTATGGTCTCTATGTTTTTTATTTTTAAAAAACAACAACCTATTTCTTCCTCCAAGATTCTTTATCATGTCTTCTATTTCTATGTTTCTGTAGCATTTTCAGAGCTCAAACCACCTATTTTTCCACCATTCACATGGTTTTGACTCACCAGCAAGCCAATGCCCTAGTTTTTCATGCCAGCCATCAGCCGCTACCTCCTAGCCCTTCACCACCTTCTATTTCTTCACCCATGGACCCCACTTCTTCTGACTATACCTGTAGGTGACGAGGAATTCAAGAAATTCCTTGATCATAATATTGCTTGCAGTATTACCTCTCCCATTCTTCCACCTGTGACTCATCAGGTCAGCCCATGTTCAGAATGCCTACCTCCATTTCTCCTTCTCTCACCCCCACTTTTGTATCAGCCAACACTAGTGTAGTGTTACCAACTTCCACCTCATTGCCCATTGTTTCTTAAATCATCCCTACATCTTTGATATCTGTCACACCTATGACATCTATCACACCTTGGCATCTTCCCTCCCTGGCCTCACCCCTTCAACGTCACCTCACCATCATCTACAACTCTTAGTGTAGGGATACCCACATCATCAGCACCTCATGTACCCATTTCTTCTCAGCCACCAGTCACTTTGGCATCTCATACCCCCTTCCAGAACCTGGTCCTTTCCATACCCCAAAATTTTCCACCTATTACTATGAGGGTCTTCACACAAGTTCCTCCCACCTATACCCTACCTCAACAACCACCCATCACCTCTACTTCTTATTCAGGGTACATGCCTTCGTCATCTATTCCCTCTTACATACCCCCATCGTAGTTTGCTTATTCAACACCACCATACACTGGTGTGTCCATCTACAACTTATCTACCTCATCCACCCCCTTATACCATGGGGGCATCCCTCAATCAAATCCTATAAATTATCTTATAAATATGATGATGGATAAGATGCAGACCCTTGAAGCATCTATTTCTGGATCTCGCAATACCTTGACTTACGATGAAATATGTAATGAGCCTATTCATCCATCTATACCCATTCATCCTTATCCCACACATTGGGAGATGCCTAAGTTTAATTGATTTAATAGCAAGGAAGATCCACAACAACATTTGTGATCATTCAAACAACGTCTGTTATCTGATCACCCATGATGACGCCTTGCTTCTTAGGAATTTTCCCATGTCCTTGTCAGGACTTGCCTTAGATTGGTCCAATGCTTTACCGAAGCACTTAATCTTTTCCTTCAATCAGTTAGCCCAGACCTTCCTTGACCACTTCTCCATCAATATCTCCAAGAAGGTCTCCATGAGTGATTTATACTCTATTCATCAGTATGATGATGAGTCTATCATTGAATTTTTCACATGCTGGTGGGGTCTCATTAATCATCTTACCTTTCAACTTCCACAAAACTGAGCTGATAGAGTTGTTCACTAGGGCTTGTGCCAGGCACATCTCCCCAACTCTTCAGGTAAAAACATTTTGAACATTTGATGAGGCATTCACCATGGCTCAAAAGCTAGAGATCATGTCCCTTGGAAGAGAAGAAACTTTGGTTGTGCAATAAAAGCGCTCCGTTTAAATCAAATGACTCCCCTTCTTCTTATAAACCCACAAAAAACTCATTCTAAGGCGAAAGGATCTACCAATGCGGTGGTCTTGAAATCTGGCCCCTCTCATCCATCAAACCAACTGAAACCTCCTTCTAATTTGTCCCCTGTTCAGAATTTCTAGTACAAGTATGAACAAAGATGTTATACCCCCATAGGAGAACCTTACTCCTCTGTATTGGAAAATCTGTTAAAATTGGGAGCCATCACCCTTCCACTGATCAAACCACATACTGGATTTGACCCTTCCCATCCTCTACCCACATGGTATAAGGAGAATGACTACTGTAACTATCACCATGTTAGGGGCATAGTGACAGAAATTGTAAAACATTCAAGAACATTGTCTAGGAAATGTTAGATAATGACGATCTCTTCTTGGACAACCCTAACACGCCAGAAAATCAAAACCTTCAGGTCTTTAAGAAACCTTTTCCAAACCATACCCCTTCATCAAACAAAGCTGGTGAGACCTCTACCAATGACACTAATGTTCACGAGGTCCATGCCATCTTTGAACATAGTACATGTCCCTTCTACTCAGTTTCCTTCCATCCCATCTATTGAAAAAATTCTTATGCAAGTTCCTCTACCCATGGAGGAGCCTATTTCACCTACTCCTCTACCCATGGAGGAGCCTACCTCACCTACTCCTTCATCTATAGAGGTGCTTACCCCACTTATTCCATCACCTATCGAGGAGCACATATTACCCATGCTTCTACCCAGAGAAGAGTCTATCTTATCCTCTTCTCTACCTAAGGAAGAGTCTACACCACCTACCTTTCCCCCTCCTTGACCCATAGAGGAGCCAATTTTATATCCTCTTCCTATAAGTGATGCTTCTCCCAGGGTCTTCCAAGATCCTGTTAACCTTCTTACATCACTTCTACCTACAGAGTCAAGCCAAAAACTTCCTTGTCTCACAGACCTTAGAATTCTTCATAGGGATTACCACCAAGTCATCATCATCTTCCTCTACCTCTACGTAATTCTCTTGTTTGGCCGATCATTTAGAGTATGTTGATTACTCCACACTCTGGGGGCACCTTAGACTCCTAGTTTCAACTCAAATGAAGATATTTTCTCTAGATATTTCGATGAACTATCCTAAAATATTCAAGGCAACCAAATTTGTCGCACCTGAGCCAGTCATTAGCCTCCTCTTCATCAACCTCACCTTCATCCCACCTTCCTTACCCATCCTGCACCCAAACCTTCACTTGCACCTAAACCTACCACTACATTGGGGGTCTTACCGATACCTAGTCTAGTCCATCCCCTTGTGAAGATAGATTTGACCACTTCTTCACAAACCTCCACCAAGTCTATTCCCACACCTAAGAGGAAGACCCAACCTCTTAAGCCTCATACCCCAGTTTCTCCATGCCTTCTTATTCACCTTCACCTCTTCCATCAATCTTAGGCCCACATCCATTGACCTTGGTCAAGAAACCTCTCCCCCAAGGAAAACTCAAAGTGAAACAACCCACACCCTCACCTCGATCTTCTATTTTACCCATGTCTTCTTCATCACCCATGCCTCTACCTTCTCATTTACCACCACCCTTTGCATTACCTACAACCATGCCATTACCCACACCTCTATTGTCACCTTGGTTGACTCACACACCTACACCTTCTGCATCCCCTTCTTCTTCATGCCCTACCCTAGCACCTTTACCCAAGAAGGTGCAACCTAAACCAAAAACCACACTACCTACCAAAAAGGTAGTTAAACCAACCCAACCCCCAACTCCACCTCCTTCACAAAAATCACCCACACCTTCATCCAAACCAAAAATGATTTCTCATTGCAATCCATTAATAGGATCCTATTCTAACGTCCTCACTAGATTGTTAGAAACCTCTGCTATCACATTTCCACCCATTAAGCCTTATGACCCACTCAAACCCAAACAGCAGGGTTTGACGATACTAAAATTTGTGCATATCATCACTCCCTAGGGCATGATGTCAAAGGGTTGTAAGGCCCTTAAAAAAATTCTCATTCAACTCTGTGATTCAGATGGTATTTTAGATGAAGATGACCTATTGGAGGAGACTTCCATTCCTCCTTCGCTTGCCACCACACAACCTAGTCCTATTTCTATTCAGTGGCCTTCACCTCCACCTCCACAACCCTCTTTTCCTCCTCTGATCTTCGAAATCAATATGGTTCGAGTTACCACTTGATCACAGAAAGAAAAAGGAAAAGAGAAGACTGGTAACCCATCTAGTACACCTCTACCCACCATTCCATCTCCACCTACCCCCAAGGTAACCATCCGTGGGCTGACATATCCTATTTCTGATGGAGTCACACATCGTACTATGATCAAACAACTTCATCAATCTCCTTTGAAGATGTCTTTGTATGACTTGATCCAAACCTCTGAGTCTCATCATTAGGCCCTCATTGAGGTCCTGTAATCTATTGAGGTTCCACCCAATGACCCTACACCCATTGCCGCCATCTTCACCCCGAATCACTTGGCTTCCCTAACCACTTCACCTAAAACTTCTGTCCCCATTTCCTCTCCTCAGGTTTCTACTGTCAGTTTCTCTGATGAAGAGATCATCCCTCTCCAATCAGATGATCCTGATCCCACCCTCTTCATCACCACCTACATCGATAATACTCACGTTCATCACATTATGATTGATGGAGGTGCTAACATCAACATCATTTCTTCTCATGTGTACAAATAAATGCGCATATCCGCCAACTGCATGCATAATAACCCAGTTATGTTGTGTTTTTTCAATGATGCCATGACTTCTAATCTTGGCACCTTCATCCTCCACATTTGTGTGGGTCCTCACACCATTCCCAAAATTTCTATGTTCTTGAGGGGGAATTCCAATACAACATGTTGTTTGGCTGACCTTGGATTCATGCTATGGGGTGTGTTGCTTCAACCCTTCACCATTGCCTCAAGTTTGAATATGAAGGGAACCCCTATACCATTCAGGAAGATCCTTCCCCTTTTAAAACCTACAATATGTTGTATTAACCAAATGGTGTCCTTGTTCTAGTCAAGACATCTACAACCACTGCCACTACCTCCACTGCCTCATCTCAAACCACTACCACTTCATCTTCTACTGTAGCATCATCTACCACTTATTTTGCTACATCTTCCACAACCATCCCATTAATCCCCACTACTACCATAACTTCCAAAGCTAACCCCTCTACCCCTCTTCTCAAATTTGAGTAGCTCATCTATTCCTGCTACCCAAGTGCCAACATCTGACCCCTTAGCAGGTGTTTTTCAACTCCTTACCCTAGGGGAATACCACTTATACAACATTGACACGTTCCAAACTCCTCAGGAGTATGGAAGCCTTCACCAACATCCAAATTACGACCATCATATATGGGAGGTTCTTCCTTATGGTCCTCCCCACCTTCGCACTAACTTGACATATGGGGGACTTGACACTTCTTCCTATTCTCCTGAACCACCAACACAAACCCAACCTTTCTCATCTGACTTCCAATACCTTACCAACTGTAACTTCACCCACACTTTCCTTCACCGATGTGCTTGGAAAGGTTTTGGCTTCGGTATTTATGAGCAAGGTCATCATACAATCATACCTTACACCACACACAAACATAAATACCATTGTGGTATCATATTTACTGTACCACCTCCTCCTAAGAAGGCACGATTTGACCTCATTGAGGAAGAAAAACCTTCTACACCTAACTCACCTACCACACCACCTTCACCCATGGAGTCCATGGATCTAGAATCCATTCCTCCTAATCTTTTTTCATGAACACCATTTCCTTGGGACCTCTAACCTATCAATGTGATGGAAAGGCTCCCTCTTCCCTTCCTTTTCTTTATCCTAACATGATCGATGATGATACGCCTTCTATAAATGTCATTTAATGTCAAGATGATGATTCTATTCTCACCTATCTAGGTGCATAGGATTCTTACATTCATCAGTCGTTACCTTCTGAGACACAAACCATGTTGAATGAATCAACCATAGAGATCAACATTCACACTCAGGACAAACCCTCAAATTCTAAAGATAGGCCAATCTTTAGATTCCACCTGAACATGAAGCCTTTACCTCTTTCCTTTGAGATCATAGCAATGCCTTTGCTTGGTCTTATGTTGATATGCCTGGTATTGACCCTAATATCATGGTCCACAATATCGTGACTATCCCCAATGTCAAACCTATGAAACAGAAGCTATGAAAAATAATTCCACGTATTACCCTTCTTGTGAAAGAATAACTCCAGTGCCTTCTTTTTGTTTCCTTTATTCTACCCATTGACTATCCAAAATGGATTTCTAACATTGTTCTTGTTACTAAGTGATAGGAGGACTCTGCATTTGTATAGATTTCCATGACCTTAACCTTGTTTTACTTAAGGATGACTTTCCTTTTCCTAGCATTGACCAACTTCTTGATCTTACAACTGGCCAAGAGATGTTATCTCTCATGGATGGATTCTGGGTTATAATCAAATATTACTCATGCTGAAAGATCAACACAAAACCGCCTTCATCACCCCTTGGGGAATTTCTGCTATCATGTCATGCCCTTTGGCCTGAAAAATATTGGTGCCACTTATCAGTGCATGCTATGACCTATATATTTCATGACATCATGCATGAAATACTAGAAGATTACGTTGATGACCTTCTTGGTAAGTGTAAATATCAAGATGAGAACCTTATCATTCTTAAAATCATATTTGACTGTCTCATCAAATACTACGTTCACCTTCAACCAAAGAAGTGTGTCTTCACCATTCTCTCTGGAAAACTCCTTGGTTTCATCATCTCTTTGTGAGGCATCAAAGTTTATCCCACCAAAATCAAGGAAATTTCTGGAGATGCCTCCACCTACTAACCTTCGATAGCTTCATAGTTTGCAAGGAAAATTGTAATCTATTTGACACTTTATTTCCCAACTTTCTAACTGATGTCACCCTTTTCATCATCTTCTTAAAAAGGATGTCTCCTTCAATTGGAATGATGAGTTCCACAAAGCCTTTGAAGCATTGAAGAAATACCTTCTTTAGCCACCTGTGCTCATCCCACCTAAAGATGACCAAACCTTTTTACCTTTACATTTCTGCCACTGACCATTCCTTGGGTGCCATGCTCTCTCATCACGATGAGAAACATAGGGAGCAAGCGGTTTATTACATAAGTCATACTCTTTTAGACTATGAGACTAGGTATACTCATGCTAAAAATCTTTTCCTAGCCTTAGTCTTTGTGGCCACTAAACTTCGCCACTACCTACTTAACCATAAAGACCTTCGTCATCACCAACACCGACCCTCTGCATTACATGTATGCTAAGCTTTATCAACACCAACGCATTTCATGTTGGATCATGCTCCTTGTAGACCTAGACCTAGAGTTCATTCATCAAAATTATGTCAAAGGACAAACCATTGCAGATCATCTTGCAAACACCCCTCTTCCTAGACATCAACCCTCAAATTTTGATTTTCTTGATGAATCTATCTACACTCTTTCCCTAGATGACACCATTTATCAGATGACCTTATTCTTTGATGGTTCTAAATGTCAATGTGGGGGTGGTAGTAGGGGTCATCCTCATTCCTCTTGATGGAAAACCTATGCCTTTATCCTTCAAACTCGACTTTAACTGCACCAATAATGTGGCATAATATGAAGCACTTGTGTTAGGTATTCAAACCACCATTTCCCTAGATGTTAAATCCATTAATATCTTTGGTGTCTCTCAACTGGTTGTGAACCAAGTCAATGGTTTATACCAGTGTCATAATGAGGTACTTCAAAAGTATAAACATCACATCAACATGCTTTTGACTACCTTCGATCATTACGAACTTCAAACCACTCCATGATCCACTAAAAAATTCATGGACACCATGGCTTGTCTTGCTTCCCAAATACCTTCCTCACCTTGGGACTCTAAAATATTTGTCAGAGTACAACAGTTTCAGTCACCCTCTTACCTATTCCATGACATAAATTTTGTAGGAAGAATCAAAACTAACCCACGTGACATTTGGTATAAGCATTTTGTTGACTACCTCTCCCTTTCAATTCTTCCTGCAAGATCTCACTCGCAATGGTCAGCGATCCTTCCTCCAAAATTTCTGTCATTACGTTATCATGGGGGGTCTTCTCTAGAAACGTGGATTTGATGGTATCCTCCTCACGATGCCTCACTAGTTCTAAAATTCCGTACACCATCAAAGAAATCCATGATGGGATTTGTGGTGGACATTTCAATGGCCTCGTCATTGCCAAATGCATCCTTCACCTTGGCTATTACTATCCAACCCTTAACCAATATTATTGTGAATACGTCAAATGTTGTGTGAAGTGTCAACAACATGCTAACCTTCACCACACCCCAAGTCACATCTTATAAGTCGCTAGAGACTTTTTCCCTTCTCTCAATGGGGTTTGGATCTTGTCGGAGAGATTAACCCTCATTCTTCTCAATGTCATCAATGGATTATCACAACCATTGAATATTACACTAAATGGGTGGAAGTTGTCCCTCTCATTTCTACCAAATCCAATAAAATATGTGAATTCATCACCATCAATCATTTTTTTTTGTGTTCCTCATCGCCTCATCACTAACAATGGTAAACAATTCCAAAACAAAAATTTATGCAAACTCTGTGATAACTTCGGTATTCAACTCATTTTTTCTTCGCCTTATTATCCTCAAACAAATGGTCAATTTGAATCAACTAACAAAACCCTCTTGAACAAAATTCTTATGAAGGTGGTTGACGATACTGGTAAGAATTGGCACACGCACATTCCACTTCAACATTATGGGCATATTTTCACCAAGCATTTACAACCTCTATCAATGCCACATTCAATGTACCATTTATCCTTATGGTGAAATTTTAACCAGGTCTACTGCTCAAAGTCCTTCTTTCTTAAGTCCAAATTCCATCACGAAGTTCATCTCCTATCTCACTTAAGATAGATATGCTGACAATGATGTATGGTTTTAGCCAACTTTCACCAAGAACATTTGGCATGCCTTGGCACTCAACTTGAGCTATTAGAAAAAAATTCATTTAAATTGCTCTTGACCACCTCCAAATCTACCAAAAACGTATCAA
Source organism: Taxus chinensis (assembly GCA_019776745.2). Classification (NCBI taxonomy): domain Eukaryota; kingdom Viridiplantae; phylum Streptophyta; class Pinopsida; order Cupressales; family Taxaceae; genus Taxus; species Taxus chinensis. The sequence goes on from JAHRHJ020001455.1 coordinate 272,394, forward strand.
CATGCCTATGAAAAATGTGTTCATGAATGCAACTTTCAATGTTGTGATCTTGTCCTATTTTTGGAAAATCAACACGTAACCAAAGACTGAGAAAAGTAAACAGTTTGGGAAAATTTTACCCTAATTGGCTTGGACCTATATTGTTACCCTATACCTATGGATCAGGTGCTTATTTTTCTCTCTCTTTTATGGTAAATGGGAGTTTATCATTTGAGCCTCTTAAGGGTAAACCCAAACCTGAGCCTCTTTGCATATCTTTCGAACCATTCTATTTGTTGAATAAAGTATAATACATCACTTTATGTCACCTTCACATGCTTGTCCCTTGATATGTGTTCCTCATTTCCTATCTTTTAATGGTAAATGATTAAAAAATAAAACCCGACTAAACTCTGGATAACTTGAGTATTCAACTAAGTTTCTCTTCACCATTTATCCTCAAATAAATGGTCAATATGAGTACCACAAAACCCTCAACAAATGATTATGAATGGTTGAAAATACTTAAGGATCCTTTGCAGGATGGATTTCCCATGGGCCTATTCGTCACTTAAAACCCCTATTTTCATAGCTACATTTCTTTATGGTTTTACATAAAAGAGGCCTACACTCCTTATAGTCTTGAATTCCAAATCCATCTCTTTGTAGTCAAAATATGCTCAAAATATGATGATTTTCACCAAAATTCTACTCCTTGGTAAAAACTTCTTACAAATAGCTATTAGATCCCTCAAAAATTCTATCTATGTTTCTCTTGACCATAAGTAGATCTACCCTCGAAGGACACTATAAAAATGTGTTCATGAGCCACTTGTTGTATCTTAGTCTAAATCAACAAAAAGACTACTAGAATATCTCTCAAATAAAAATAATCCTAAGCTTCTTGCATTGATCATACCTTCGATCAAAGACCTCAAATAGAACCTATTTATCCCAATATAGACTTCCTGCATTCGATCAATCTATACAAATAAAAAAAAACATCAAGAAAAATACAAACTTTTCGTCATGGAACTTCTCCTATTCTGTTTTAGGTATCTTACTAGAAGGGCATGTTGTCTCACAATAAGGTTATACAACGCTTAATGAACTCTTCCACCATCCCCTTTTGTCTATTATCTCTAAATCAAATCAAGGGATGTGGCATGTAATCTACAAATTGTGATCACACAAATTATTTCAACTCTATACCTATCACTCATTTAGTGTATCTAGAGACTTCTGTTCAATAAGTCTAGGGGTATGACACTTATGGTCCTTGTCAAACCTAAGAAGGCCACCTCTTTGGTTTTCTTATCTTTTCACTTGTTGTTTCTTCAACAAGACAAGATCATTTACATCAAATCATGATACCTTCATCTATGCCTATGCCTAATTCACCTTTCATATTACCTATTCAACATTTGACCTTTCCTATTTTCAAACACGCCTTACCCAACCCACTTACCTATTCACCCTACCTATCCACCTTTTCCTAACCCACCCTCTCTCTTCCCTAGTTTATGGGAGAACTACATCAGCCTGAGGCCCCTTTTGCAAGGGCTATGTAGGCAGCACTCTTTGGGCATGGGGCCCTCTGAGGTTAGCTCAGCCACTCTTTTCCCCATCATCATTTCCCCCATCAAACAAAAACCTAGTTAGTTAGTTTCCATAAGAGAAATAACTTGCAAGTTAATCAAAAACAAAACCATACATCACTCATATACATCATTATTTATTTTCCATAATACCAATAACTTGGAAATTAAATGAAAACAAATCAAACTCAACCATGCCTATAGCTAATTTCCATAACATCAAAGCAGTGGAAATTAAACTATTCATTTCATCTAACCATAAGAAAAACATACCTACATATAGTTTCCATAACATCAATAACTTGGAAATTAAACCAAACCATGCCTAAATATCTAATTTCCATAACATCAATAACTTGGAAATTAAACCAAACCATGCCTAAGCATCTAATTTCCATGACATCAATATAATAGATGTGCATTCAAATCATACAACCATAACCATCCATGACTACATATCTAGTTTCCATAATAACAATGCATGGAAATAAAATCAAACACATCATCATATAACCATCATCAACTATATAAAACTAATTTCTATGTGACAATACATGTATAAACAGATATAAATACAGTGTCTCAAAATATCTCATATACATATAGCCTCTTTGTCATACAAGGCTGGTATATATATCAAAATAAAAAATAAAGATCATCTCCATATCATATCTATGAAGGGTTGGCACCTCTGCTGCTCTCTCCAGTACCCTCATCTAGCCTCTATCTATGAGAACTAGTCACCTCTCCCTGACCATGTCTATGAGACTAATGGCTCTCTGAGCTGCTGGAACTATGAGTCCATGAGTTGGTCCTCACACTATCTGCCTGTTGTGCTCTATGCTCACCATAAGTCACATATGGGATACCACTCTCTATCAACTGGTCCTAATAATACCTAGCCTCAGACACTACATCTTTGTAACTGGCCATGGATATAACCTGAGGAGGGGCCATCACTCTGACTCCAACCTATGGACCTTGTCCTAGTAATAGTGGCCCCATGTCCCTGTACAGCATGTCCCTATCCTACTACCTATGTAAATGGGACCTATGTCCTGGTGCATGTGCCTATACAAATGGGACCTTGTCCCACTATTGGTGCCTGTGCAACTACTAGTTGTGCCTGCAAGGTGGCCACCTGTGCCTATAAGGTAGTCACCTAAGTCTACAGTCTTGCCACCTATTCCCCCATCCCCCTACCTATACCTGTGCATGTAGCTTGCTACCAACTGAGCCTGTAAAGTGGAAACATATGCCTGTAGTGTAGCAACCTATGCCTGTAATGTTGCCACCTACCCTCCATCCCCTCATTTTCTCGGTGGCTGTGTGCATGTAACCTGAGCCTGTACCTGTGCCAATGCTAGCTAACCCTATATGGTGGTAACCTAGGCATGTGACTAAGATAGCTATAGATGTAAATAAATCACCTACCCCTTTAATTGGTCCCTCTATACTATAATAGTAGCCAAATCAGGTTGTCCTGGCCTCAGAGGTGTTTCTTGTAGCTGGGCTATCCACCACCATCTGTACCCATCAGTGGTGCCCTACATCATCAATCCACCTATTAGCCACCCACTCCTCCTGCCCTACGAGATGTGTTGGATGTGGTGGAGACAATGGTCTCTCCACGTCATCTCTACAGTATTGTGGAAAAGGTGGAGGCACATCCTATTGTAGCCCAAACTGTCATCTAACTCGGTCAACTGGTATCATCTCATACTCTCTAGGCCTCCGTCCCTATATCCACCTAACCAGCTGTAACCATACCAACTCCTTTTTCATGCCCTCATATGAAGGGAAATCCACATAAGGCCACCATAAAATATCAACTGCAATATCCCATCTAGTAAGCACCTGTAATAGGTCACATCACGTGATGCTACATCTTCCTGAGAATGCACTCCTATCTGGACCCATCTCCTAAAACCTTCTCTATAAACACCTCTAAACCAATCCTGTCATGGTAGGCCAGGAGGATGTAGACACACTATGTGCTCATAGGCCCAACAATGAAGAAGTACAACATAACCCAAACCTAAATCCTCTGATATGCCCATAGCTCTCTGTATAACTAAACCAGGTAAGTTGGCGCCCATGCAAAGCATACCCTCTCCTCAATCATATCCTCAAGTACTCCCATCAATTCCCATGGAAATATCCCACCCTCTGAGTCTGGGAGTGCATAACAACCAATTACCACCATCATCAACACTGATAATATGGTCTCCTCTAGGTGCACCACATACATATCTCCATAAATAATGCTCACACTATGATAGGATAAATCCTAGATAGCCTCTCCAAACACTGTCACCATAGGATCAAATGATGCCTCTGAAGAAATATGATATATTGGCTCTCCAACAATTGGTAGCCTCAAAATCCTATAGATGTCCTCTAGAGTGATCATCATCTCTCTAGTCAGTAAGTGGAATGTGTTGGTCTGGATCCCATCTATCGATGAGAGTGACCATCAAGTTGTGATCTCTGATGATCCATCTGTATCACCTAATCGCACCTAGTCCAACAACCCTCATATGCTCCCACTCATCCTCTGTCACGTGGGGTCTCATCTGCACCAAAAGGGGTGGCAACCTATCCCTCATGGTCAACTGCTGCCTCGCTTGCATCATCACCAATCAAACATGTTAATCAATTGGCCCTTTTAATCATTTATTTTACCCTACCTAGCCCAATACCTACCTCTACCTTTCCTATCCTACCCACCTTCACCCAACCTACTTACTTGACATACATTCTATCTAGCCTAATCATCTACTAAATTTTATGTTTCCTTACTTTCCCCCTTCACCTATTGACTTCATTACCTCATCTATTTTCCATGCCATTCATACCTAACTTCCACCTAACCTATTCATTCTTCACATTCACCCTCACCAACCATTCCTACCTAAATTTACCCTAATTCATTACCTACTCTTACCTAACTTACATCCTAACCTACCACTCACCTCCTTCCTTTTCCACCTTTCCCAATTATCACCTTTTTTCAAACTTGGTCACTTTTCATAGTGACCGACATGGTTACCCTAACTGATATCAGGTCCCCTTTCATACCCACCGATGCCGGTAGACCCACCAATGTCGGCCAATTCCAGTTGACCGATGTCGGTCACTGGTTCGGCCCTAGGGCCAAACCCTCACATCCCCAATTTCAAAAAATTTAACTTAAAATACCTAAAACCTACCCAAATCACCCCCAATTTCCTTCTAAATTCATTTACCACCTAATTAGACTATATTTCACCCTCCCCATACCTAATTTCACCCATTTCCACCCAAATTTCAAATTCATTCCAAAATCAAATTTATTCATTTTTCTACCTTAGTTTTAACTAAAAAACACTAAGGGAGCTCGATTCCTACCTCTATGTGATGCCACCTCCATGGTGGGATCTCTCAGAATGGGAATATGACCTCCACCAACGCCCTCTTCTACCTCTACCTTATCTCAATCAATCCCACTTCTCATCAACCAATCCCCTTGCTTAGATAGATCTCGTGGGCCCATCCACTCTTCACTCCTCAACCGCTAATAGCTCGCCAACTCAACCTTCCTACCTCTCCTTGTCATTTTTCTCACCAAACCTCACTCTCTCTCTCAGTTGTTTTCCAAATTTAGAAATGTTCAAATGAAACCTTTTTCACACATTTTTTATTTTAAACCCAATTTTCGACCTGACCGACATCAGTCATGATCATGCCCTAGTTGACCTGACATCAGTTACCCTTACTGGCATTTTCATCCTCAACTGGTATCGGTCACCATGTACCTAACCCAATTATACTTCATTTACCCAAATTTTTGATGCAAGATGCCATTTTCTTACCACCCTAGCCTCACCCCAGCCCTACAAGGCCCACCTAATTGCCTTATTACCTCACACCCGACCTCAATATCATTTGGGGCACATTTTTTCCTAAACCATGGCCTTACCCATAGCCTTTTATACATGTACCAACCCAAACCCACCAATTTGACACTAAAATTCACTTACTCGTTGTACCTTATGATGACATTACTCGTGTTGTTTAGCCTACTGACCTTGCCTTGCCTTATGTCATGATGTTTATCTTGACCAGACCAAACCTTTTGGTGCTTTGGAACCCACCTAATGCCATTCCAGCACCTAGCCTCATTGTGTTTCTAGGACCATATCCTATACCTTGGATACCTAGACCACATCAACCTTGTTTGGATAAACTATTGACCTTTGACGATGTAGAGTTTGTGAGCTCTTCAACCTAGTGCCTTGTCACATTCTACATGTGTGTGTGCATTTGAATGCCCCCACCTATTACCCACACCAATATTACCATTACCTATACCTACACCTTACCTCATTTTTCATCACCTACCACTTTATCAAACCCATCACCGATTCAACCTATTACTTCATCAGTTCCTAGTTTGAGGGGGATCACCTCCACCCATACCTGGGGAAACCTTAACCTCAACCCATACCTAGGGCAACCACTCCTATTTTTTCAGCTTCATTTATCAACACAAGCTACGTGAAAAAAGGGGAAAATGGAGACACCCAAAATTGGGTTGCAACCATCTAAACCCCCTTTAATTAATTAATTCCCCCACCATGCCCACTTGCACACATTTTAATTAATTTAATTACCAAAATTAAGTTAATTATCTACCTCACCTATCCACCTCACCTATCCACCTCACTCTAGACCTATTCCAACCCTATTTATTACCTATACTAAGTCCCCACTCACCTTAACAATCTAGGACTTATTCTAACCCTAATATTAATGGCCTATTATCACTCTAACTACTCTCCCACTCCATTTAGCACCATTCCACACTTGTTAGCTGGAACCAAAATCTCAATCAAGCCAAATTTAGGAAGAATTAGGATATTTTTAGCATGTATGACCTTTTCTCCCTAATAGGTGTCAGTTATTCCTTGGCCAGTGCCAGTCACCTAACCACCATTGTCAGTTTCCTTAAATAAGATTTCCAAACTCTTTTCTCAGGTTCTGAATCTAGTTTTATCACTCTTGTAACCTTGCATCCTTACTCTCGAGTTTTCCAGTGACCTTGCGACATACCAGAGACTTTTACAATGTTCAGACACCAGACCATTCATCAACTGAATCAATCCATAGCTCCAGTGCACTCACAGGGAAGCATTGTTCCCTCATACTACAACTGCATTCATTTGGGACCACCTTCTCCTACGACCATCACCACCTCCTACTATTCATCTCCATTTCACAAGTAATTATATCTCTACTTTTTCATTGGTTTCAGTAGATTAGTTATTTACCATTTATCTATCTCATTTCACCACCTATCATACCCAGATCAATCCTACAGCACCTCTATATGACCATTATACCATAGAACCTTCATACCTTTCCCAAACACCCATCTTATCACCTCTGAGTTTTCTTAAAATCCCATGACCTCACCTAATCCTCCCTCACTCTCTTGTGCAATCACAGAGAGTGCAAAACCCATTTTAACATATTTTTCCAATTTCCCCTACCGACACTGGTCACCCAACCGACATCAATCATTTACCAGTACCGACATTCGGTCGCCTAACCGATACCAGTCTCTGTGACTGGTAAAATTTCCTCCAAACCAACAAGCTCATAACTTCTTCAAAACAACCCAGAACCTCACCAAATCTTTCCAGACCTCATTTACAACCTCTGTCAGACCTACAAACCTAGATCACCTTACCCTTCCTTTTAAATTTATCATAACTTTCTTATTAGATTATATTTTCTTATTTATGTTTATATGAGATGCCTAAATCATATCAACTAAAGTAGGATCATTTTTATTTATGATCTTTTCTTGCATTAAGTTGTTAAAAACAATGGATTGAAAACCTTCTAGGAAGCATCACACTTCCTAGATCTAGCCTACACTAGGTAGTCCACTACCATATATTGTTTAACTCTCTTTTTTGGTCTTGTGTTCTATTTCAGGTCATTCTTCCTAGCCAAAGGGAAGTTCTTCACAATCAGCTTGGTCAACATTCAACATGTGCACAACCTATCTTCAACTATCACAGGTATTCCTCCTCACCCTTACCTCTTATCTATTTTATCTCTACTTTGTGGTGAAACACCTCATCATATGAATCGGCTAATGTAACTTTAATTTCAAACCTAAGATCAAAGGATTCCAGATATGGAATGCCTTGGATTTCAGTAGAAATGGCAATTAGGAAGGGATCATTAGGAAATGGTACCAAAATATCCCAAGGATTGGGATCAACATCATTCCTAAAGTGTTGGTTGTTGTGAATGAATTTAATACACTGGTACCTAGATGATGTGACTGTGTGCATGTGATGCATCCAAGGGAAACCCAATAGGAAATTATAAGAGAGAGGATGATCTAGAAGTAAGTATATTTTGTGAAACATTTTGGGTCTAAATGTGATGGGAAACTAGATGCATCCTATGGTTTTTTTCTTGGTTTTTTCAAATCCATGACAAGTTAAGCGAGTAGGTTTGAGGTTATTGATGGAAAATCAAAGGTTTTTTATTAGTGAATGGGAACCTAAGTTAATTCTCGACCCTTCGTCCAAAAGGACTCTATGCACTTGTGCATCATTGATAACAACGCTAATGAGTAGGGCTAGGTCATCTGTGAGAAATAAGACTTCATAAGTAATCATGCCATCCTCTAAAAGTTCCAAGGCTAAAATATCCCTGCGTGAACTTTGTGGGGGTCATCCCATAGTTTCTATGTGATAAATTTTGGGGGTTGTAGATGTGGTGGGAGATTTGGGAGCCTCGCTAGGAGGATTCTCAACTTTTTGTAGTTGTTGAAGAAGGAATTTGTGATGTGAAGACTAAGTATGCATGAGTTCCATAAAGGAATCTTTTATGTAAGAGAGTTTAGCTCATCTAAAAATTTCTAATGTGGCTTGGAATAACTCCCATAACGATACCATGGTGGTGGTGTGATAGAAGATGTGTCCAAGATTGATGGTGGCTTTACGTTTGATGGAGCTATCTTGTTAGAAGAAGGGGGAATGGGATTATTTCTTGGTAACACCATTGGTACTGTGGGTGGAGGCTCAATTGCGGGAGCAGCTCCATCATAGGAAGATCTTGGGAAGTATCATGTAAAGATGGGTTATCGACATGTTTCTTTGGTTTAATAATATGATCTTTGTGGGTAGGCTTACACCTAAAGTTACTTTTGGCGGCATTGATATATTGGGAATTCAAGAAACTTTGATCGTACGAGTGTTCTATGGTACCCACAACATTCTTCATGGGATTTTTATGGTGTTGATTTTGACAACTAGAGTGAGATCTCTCTAAATATTGATATTTTCATAACGTTCTTGTATGATGGAAGAGTAATCAAAAGAGGAACCAAGGAAGAATTCAAGGGCTGCCTTCCTAAGTTTTTTCAATCACTATGTGAGTGTCCTATGGTTACATGCCACCAACAAAATAAATCACCCCTAAAAGTTAGGCAAGCTTGTTTCGTAGAAGGGGGAACTATTCATGGAGTGGGAAGAATTTGAAGAAGTTTGGCATGAGATAAAGAAGTATGAAGGAGATACATAGAGGAGAATCTTGATGTGCTCCCATTCCTTTCTATCTAGAAGAATTAATTACATGCGTTTTTTCTTTTTAGGTGACAAGTTGGAACTGCATCCAAACTCGTGCATAAGGTGGCCTTTTTTTTAGCTTGCTCAAGGGCTTCCTCTAATGTGTTAGGAGAGAAAGACCTGACCTTATATTGGAGGGTTGGCATAAGGGCCTTAAGAAATATTTGAGATAAAATTTTACTATCAAGGTTATGGTTAGCTTGTATGGACAAAGCTTTCCATTTTTTAATAAATTTGTGAGCTGATTCGTTCATTACTTGTTTAAGATTTATGAATTTCTGCAAGGTATTTTTTGGTAGATTATGTTGTTGGAATTCAGAAATTAGGGCCTTGACTAAGCCTTCTAGGTCAACTATTAAGTTGGGAGGAAGTTGATTATACCATTATAAGACCTCACCCACTAAGGTTTTTCACTAGAAGCTTAGTTGTTGCATAGGTATTTGTTTGAATCCATTCTTTATAGAGATTGCCAAAAATTTTGAGGAAGAAGAGGTCTGGATCCCCGAAACCATTGTAAGAGATGGTAGGGATAATATCTCCTAAATCCATGGCTACGATATATGGAGCTAAACGTTCATTTTGGACAGTTTGCAACATCTTGTTTCAGATTGCCGGAAAAGGAATAGGATTTGTGCATGCATCCACCAATGGAGGAGGTGTGAAGGAAGGAACATTGGGTACCACACTATGAGATGATATTTGCAACATCTGATTTTGTATTTGGATCATTCTAGCTTGTGGTATCAGCTTGGGATAAGGCCATCTGATCTAGGAGCTTAGTTATCAATACATTAGGATCCATAGAAGAATATTAACCTTTATTTGTAGGTACTTCTTGGTGTTCATCATGTTCATTGGTAGGGGTTTTAGGAGACTCATTTTGATCATTCCTATAGGGAGGAGTTTGACTATGATGAATCCCTTTGTAATTGAGATGAGGCATGGTCATCTCCATGGATATCTTTGGAGACTTCCATCCTGATTGGGTGTAAGATATTCATTGTCATTGAGATTTTTAATGATACATCTTGGATCTATATGCTCAACCTCAACCACATTACACTCAGCTGAGTGGCCTTGTTCTGAGTGATCAGAGGGATAAGGTGGGGACAACAGATCTTCATGGGTAAGAATATGGTAGCTAGGAAGATTAGCATTTTAAAGATGAGAACTATAACACTTAGGTGTGTGAAGCGGAAATAGAGGCATGAATGAATAGCCGATGGAGAAGTTCAGGGGATTTAACTGAGCTAAAAAGAGCCCGAGAGGAGGCACTGGTGTAGTTTGGAAACTGAAAGTAATTATGGAAAACTAAATTTAGATGCAATTGACCCTATAGATAATTTACACAAGGGCCGATAGCGTAGGGAAGGAAAATGAACTAAGACAGACACAATCGGCCCTACACAGATTTTACACAGGGCCAATGAAAAAATATTTTTGACACAGGGGCCGATGGCGTTCGGGAAAATTTTTAGGGTTTTCTGGATTTTTAAGGGCTAAAATGAGATAAAACTGAAAATGGATGCTTTTAACAAGTTGTGCTCGATCAAAAGGTACAAAAGGAGGTTCATGATAGGTTCACCAAGGATGTATGGTAGGAAAAAATGTGTCTAGACAACATGCACTCCTATCATCCATTCAACTAGGGTATCAAGGCAATGAGTAAGAGACACACCAAGACCGACACACAATGGATAGAATTCAAAGGGGGTACAGGGACTGCTAAGATCACATACCCAAAGGGAAGTACCCTTACACTAGGACAATCTAGGGTTTCTAAAGCCCAAGATTGAGAAAGAGGAAGGAACCCTATTTGGGTATCAGTACTATGGGGGTGATTAGGAACAAAATAAACATGCAAGATCTATGCTAACCAAAGTAAAACATGCAACATAAAATAAAAAGCTGAATAACAATATGCTAACCTAACATGTGCATAAAATGCTAAGCTAACATAAAGTAATAAGAAAAGAGATAGGAGACTACTTTATGCAAAATGACAAATCGAGTTAGAGTACTTACCTGTTGGGGGGCGGTCGCTGATGCATCTATTTCCCAAAGGACCATACACCAAGAGAGAATAGCTTTTGGGGGAGAAGGGGAAACAATCATGTCCTAACTCACTATAGGTGACCCAAGAGTGCAAGAAAATCAATCCTGCAAGAAGATCTAATCCAAGAGTCGAGATGCAAGAACTCCAAGATTTGAGCGAGAAGATGCATGTTGGCGCAAAAGAGAAAGAGAAAATGGCGAGTTCCTGTATATCTTTGTGTTATGTGTTCTATGTGTGAAATTATAGTTTTTGGTATTTATACCGACACCATCACCCATGTGGGTGAAGGTGTCAAATAGGAATTTGAAAATGCACTGACGCAATCACCTACAGGTGATGATGTCGGCTAGGGAGGGGAAAGGACAAGTGGTGTGTGCAATGTGTCATGAAGAACAAAATAAATGCAAGGCAAAAATAATATGGTCATGTGCAAGTAAGGTGTCAGAAGGGTGCAAAGAAAAGTAAGAAGATAAAACAAAAGAGGTGCATAAATAGGAAAAAAACCATTCTCTCTCCATGTATCATCCCTAACCCAATGGTTATGTGAATAACCATACCCCTATCCCAAATCAAGCCCCTTAAGGTAACCATTCCAGAGATAGATGCACTAGTGACCTCTAACCTAAAAAGATAATTTTTAGTAACATGTATGAAAATATAAAGCATGAAAAATTGATTATCTCCAATGGTCATTCATGCCTACTCACCTCTAAAACTCACCATGCACCATGGTTTACCCATTTCATCTTTCCTTTTCTTCATGGTCATACTTCTAAAGGACTTTGAATATGCACCATATAACTGAATTATGACCTTTGAATTCTTCCAAACATGTTATGAAACTTCAAAATACATTTCACATGCTCATACTAACCTGTTATACCTCATACCTCAAGCTATCATACAATATGCTTGCACTATGTCTAGGATTTGTCCTAGAATGACTTGTCTCAACACATGCTTCACATAAATAGACATGTTCTTAACCTTCTAGACACACTAACACCTTTGACATAAATTCCTAAACATGTTAGACACTATAAAATCATTTGACCAACATTATACCACCTCTAGAGCCCACTAACTAGACCACATAATCTGAACCATGTAAGATACGACACTAATGCAACATATTATGACACCAAGACACCTTACTACCAATAAAAATTCACTGATTTCACCTTATTTGAAATCAATTATCATCAATGAAAACATCATATAGAATCCTATGTCCACCAAGAAACCCTTTGACATCAATGATACTTGATATAAATGACAACAACAATGACACATGTGTAACAATCTCCTCCTTTTTCATTGATGACAACCATGTTATAAAACATTGATGGAAACCAAACATGCAAACACCTTCAGGGATATTTTTTCTTGTTTTTGAGAAAACTCCACCCCTTTCAAATCTATGAGAAAGGTTTGCACATAAAATTAATTGCAATACCCCCTTAGTTTGTAATCACTCCCTTGAATTCAAATGTAGCAGAGGATCCATGGACCTAGTCTCCAAACATCTTCAATGCCCATTTCTCACCCTGAACATATAAATACAATTTTTTCCTTCATGCTTGTAGGAATATTCATGTTTGAATCAACTTTGATAAAAAAAAACAACACTATAGCATCCTTGACATGATCTTCAACCATGCTCATTGTTTATGATACTTTCATGATTCAACTCAGTTCCCCTTGGGATGATGCACACATTCATAACAACTTGAAAATACTTAAGCACTTAAAAGACAATATTTTGAATTCCTTCATGATCATCCTACCTTTCTTATTCCCTATATCACTAACACACTTATTTTTTCTTCACATATTTAACAATCCATAACACAATCCTTAAAATGATGAGTTTTTCAACCTCATCCATAGGTATACAACAATCTCAAAAACCTTCTCTCAGATTACAACAACCATCTTGTTCTAAATACAATCACCTAAATCCACTATAAAACTTCATATTTCACACATAAAGTATAGACCTAAATAATGTATTGGACATGGATTAAGCATACACAAATTTCTCTTTAGTTATTAAAATCCACTTATTAACATATAATCAGTTGTCAACATATCTTATAATGACTAAAAGTAACACAACATACCTTGAATCCACTTGTTCACTTAGACCACACGTATTTATCCATACAAAATATTTATAAAATTTATAAATACACTCAAAATTCATTCCCTGAATCATATATGAAGCAACATCCCTTCATGTATTTGATGGTCTAATCAAGTCATCATACAAAACTGAAAAAGGCTCTTCAATTCTGATTCCAAGCTTCTCAAATCTGTCACTTGATCCCCTGTCTCCAAGAAATAATAATTATTTTGAGGTCCCTGTAGATAAATTATATCTTCATGTTATAAATAACATAAGGTAATACCAATCACCATCTCTCAGACCTATTTTAGATTCAAAACAAAATCACAAAGTAACTACTCAGATTTCACAATTATGTACCAGTCAAGATAAAATCATTTTCCCATTCTTTTGAGCTTCAATGCCAGACCTCTATGATATATGGATATGTCACTTGTTCATCAGGATTCTATTGACAAGGATATTTCTCTATGAAGATTCGAGGAAACACTCCATATAACTGGATATGTTCAAAAATATAAAAAACCCTTGTCCTCGTGTGAAAATTCACCATACTTAAGATTTTACTTAATTAGTTGTTGTGTTTTCATCTCTCCATCATCCACATGGTAGTATTCTTGTGTTGATAGAAGGAGTTATTGAGGTTCTTCAATAGAAAACAAGCTCCTTTTACTAATAATCTCATCATGACCAGAGCAGGATGATTTTGATTCTTCCTTTGATTTATATTCTTCCTTTGCTTTCTCAACATGGTTAGACCTTACATATGCCTTCCTCACATAGTTATTCTTTCTAAATTTTCAATATATTGAAATATGTGGGAAAAATTTTTACAATTGAATAAAACAATAGGATTCTTACCTCTAGTGGATTTTTTCTTGTGAAAATGTGCAACAGGAGAATTGACAATTTCTAAGCATGACAACAATACCCCTGTATCAAAATTTTCATGTATTATCATTTCGATGTGCCCCAAGTATTCCCAGTCAGTCCAGTAACCTCCCAATTAACGTTATCTCATCCCCTAGGTGATTTAGGAAATTAAATTCAATTCCCCCTAGGTGATTTTAGGAGTTCATTAAAAGTTGCAAGCTACTAGGAAGCTGTGGGAAGGGCTATCACTGGCCTTCCTAGGGACTGCGAGCAACCCCATGGAATGGAGAAGAAAATCCAAAATAGAAATGGAGGTGATTCAAAGGTCTTGGGAAATCATGGAAGTTATTTAGGAATATTCCGGAAGGGCTTGGAGAAGTTCGGTTAGTTTCACTAAAATTAGGGTTCACAGGCATAGTCAGTGCACAGGCCAAAAAATAACCGCTGAGCTTCGGAAGGTGATTTCAGGAGCTCCAATGGAATTATGAGAAAAAAATACATTTCCAGAAAGAATTCCAAGACCTACAAGATGGTGAAATCATTTTTTCACAACACTTTGGTGCATCAAGTCTGCAAACAATTTTTCTCAAGCGCAGGTGGAGTACTAAATCAAAAATCCTTTTTCAGGGATCAAATGGAAGAATAAAGAACATGAGACCCCAAAATTGGATTCAAAAGGTCATTTCTAGTTAGGATCGTAATTTTATTGAAAAAATCCATCAGGGCCTCAAGTTATCATCGTCGCAAGTTGTCCTCTTGGAGCGAGTTCGGGAGTTAGCCAAATTTTGGGAGGACACGTGTCAGCTCCAAGAGCCTGGTGGGATTTTTGTCCCCAAACGTCCCTAAGGGTTAGGTACATCAACCTTGTAAAAAATCACCCAGCCCCCATGTGACCTCTGGAACCCCCTTGCAACCTTCAGAATTGTCAGTTCAGCCCCCAGGTGTAATTTGGAGCTCAAATTCCCTGCCGTCAAATCTCTGCCACATGTCAGCTCCAGGATCACCATGGAATTTTATGTCCCTCATGTCCCTCATAGGTTCAGGGACATAAAACCTTGAAAAAAATTCTCATCCCCGTAGGAGATACTTATGGTCACCCATGTGACCTGCTTCCAGCCCCTCAGTGCTTTAAAGCTGATTTTGGAGCTCTCACTCCCTTGCCGTCAGATCGCTGCCACATGTCACCTTATTGCTCACCATGTGGAAAATTGATGTCCCTCACATCCCTTTGAGGTGAGGGACATTAGGGACATGAAAAATTTCAAACCAAACTCTAAAAATTTGAAAAATTTTAAAAATTCCTGCTTCTAACTTCTAACTTCTAACTCCTTCTGCACACTTGCTCTGTAAAAAGTTGCAAGATTCTCACCTCAGTCCACCATTGATCCTTAGAACAAGATTCACCACATAAACCAAATCCTCTACCCCATGAATGATACATAGGTATCAAATAATATATTAATAGAAGAGCTAAGGAATGAAGAACAAAGAGAAGAACAAAGGAAATCCCCATTGCCATGAAATGAAGATTTGAAGAATATCTTGCAAATCAGTAAGCATGGAACGACAAACCATCTGTTGTTGAGTTATTATCTCTTGAAGGCCATTAAAACTCATATTCAAACCTCCCATTTTTCACAAGGAATTATCACAGTGAATAAATTTCACTTTCGGCTCCACGAAGAAAAACAAAGTTCAATTTCCCATCAAACCAGACAATTGGATTGAAGAGAAATTTCACAAGTGAGACACCAAGTGGAAGAAAAAACCTATCGCAATGGAGTTGAAATCGTAAGTGGAAAAAAAGATGATCCTTGAAAAAAATTTCAAGCTACATTAATGGCCACCATGACATCAATAGAGGAAAAAAATAGTGAGCTACCTCTCCAGTTCTTAGGGTTCTAGTGGGTGAAATCACACGAAAATTGGAGGGAATGATCGTTGAAAAATCTAGTTTCGCGTGAACTAGTTTTACGCCATGAAGTCCCTATTTTTTATGGATATGGAGGACTATGTTTTTTATCATCCTTCTTCCCTCTTCGAATAAATTTTTAAATTCCCAAACATCTGGAGGGTGAAATCATCTGAAATTTAGAGGTAAGGGTCTCCAAAAAAATCTAGTTTCTCTCAAACTAGTTTTTGCACGATGAAGTTGCCAGTTTCTCGAGATATGAAGGACTGATTTTTTATCAATATTCTTCCCTGGTAGCTCCATACCCGAAGCTCTTACCAGACATAAATTTTCATTTTTCATTTTTGAGCTTTCTAGAAAGTGAATCATGATGAAAATTGGAGCACGAGTTCATGACAAAGAGCCGAATCCAAAAAAGTTGTTCCCATCACAAACAGAGGTCATTTTCACCACTTAATAAAAATAGCATATGTTATACTTCCTCATATGCTAGAAATGATGAGTCCCACTGAATTACAAATTTTATCACTCAGGACAATCAAAAAAGGGGTAAAATGGAAAGTAAGATAGAAAATGACTTCTTCCCAAAATAGCAGGTCCCCAAATAACAACCTGCTAAAAAATAGAAATGTGTTAAAAATAGAAATATCTTAGGAAAAAAGGAGGTTGGAATATGGTAGATGGTTCAGAAGATGAAATTATAGAAAGATAGGTGATATGCCCCAAAATAGTAGAGCATAGGCTCATATTCTAAAAATAGAAACTTGTCCTTTCAGAGTGGAAAATTGCATATGAATTTGTTTTCACTCACCCAACTATTTTTGGAATCCCTTTTGGATAATGAGATGGTTTCATGAGTTGAAAAGGAGGAATGATAACTTCGAAGAGGTCCTAGAAGAATCATCTTGAGTGCAATGGTTTACAGAAGCAAAGCAAGGCATCACAAGGCACATCATGTGAATTCATCTTCATCACTTAAGGAACTGAGTGATCCAAAGTGAATTGGTCAGAACAATTTCAATGAGTCAAAGGGTTCATCAACCAAGTTTCAAGGAGGGTCATCATGGGAATTGTATGTGTTCATCTCAAGCTTACAGTGGTAAACATCATAAAAATGTTTCTAAACACTCATTATATGGTCTAGGATGTCCATGCATCATAGAGTTTGCGGTCATCACTAGATTGGGAAAATGATTCAAATTTATTCAAGGGATAAATCTTCATCGGTGTAGAAGATCACCACTGGCATAAATCTTCGCTCAAATTTCATGACTGCATCAAGGCATTCAAAGTATTTCTTCATGAGTAGTGTTTTCCCCTCTATCCCTTCCCTCTTCCTCTCTTTCACTCTCTTCTTTCTCTCTCCATTCTAATTCTTCGTTATGTGTCATCATTGTATTTCATCCTATTCACTTAAGTGACCTATTTTAAATTTGTAAAAAGTATTTTCTCAAAATTATAAGAGAAATACTTAATTCATGGAAAACGAAAGGTCACGAGTGGAATATGGAAACGAAGAGTCATGTGAGGGAGGTGAAAGGACAATTTAGATTCTTATAAATTGTAATGAGCTCTTTATTCCAAAGGGTTCTAATTATGAAATTATTCTAGCTAGTTGTATTTCTATAAGTTCATGAGAGATTTTTTTCTCACTTGTGAGTGAAAAGAGTTAGCCACTTTTACCCTATTCTCAATGTCTTCCATTCTCATACCATGTACAATTTTTTCTTGAGCATCAATACAAGAAGAATGAGTTTCTAGCCTTTTTTGACTAAGGGGTTTACTGATACTTTGTGTTCATTAAATTCTAATTGGTCTTGTTGTTGTTTGCATATTGTTTCTTCCAAATTTAGTGCATGTGATGAAATTTCTAACTAGTGTGTGTAGGAATCTGATTTTCTACCTACAACATTAGTTCTCCTACCTCTTTTCTCACTCCCTTTTCCACTCTTTAGATAAATTCTTCCCTAGAAAGAGATTGCTAGCTTTTGGCACAGGTCAGTGGAGTGTCCCTGTTGGATCCTTGACCACAAGGCCACCAAAAAAATCCACCTTTACGTGCATGCAGATACGACAGCTGCACCGGTTAAGTAGAGGGACTTAGATTCCTAGAGCATTGACAAAAAATCCACAAGTTTTTCAACCTGAAAATTTTTTCTCACCAATAGGATTCATATCTCCATTAACATTATATAGCAATATGACCAACACAGTTACAATTGAAATAGATGGCATGATTCTTACCTTCACTTTTCCAATTCTTTCTAGGTGGCTCGTAATAACAATATCTAGCAATGTGACCCTTATCATGGAATTTATAACAAGTATTTTATCTTGGCTGATATGGATGGTCATTTATACCATTGATCCATGGATAATCATTATTTTCTACCCTTCTAAATTTCCTAGCTCTATGAATAAAAAATTTGCATGAGTAACAATAACCACTGAACTTACTTGAGAACTTCATTGCATTTAGTTGTCTTATGACATTCTTTTGAATCTTGACATCCTTATTGGCTTCAGAAGAACCTTGAATTGGGTCAATATGCTTCTCTTCCTTATTTATTTCTTCCTTGAAACCCAAACCAGATTTTTCACAAGAGGGTCTTTGATTGTTCAACAAATCATCAAGATAACTTGTGTTCTTCTCAAGTCTTTGGTACATCTTCGGTTTGCTTGAGGATATTCATATATATTTTGTTAAGGACCACATAGCTATATTGAAATTGATACACTCCTCCTCCTTAGAATTGAGAATGGTTGTGAGCATGCCAATTTGAGTTTCCAACTTTGTCCATAACTTGGTACATTCCTTTTCCTTGGCTTCTAGATTTGTTATGCCCAATTCAAGTTGATCTTTTAGTTGTTTACTAATCTCTTAAAACTCCTCAGCATCCTTGATCAATCTTCTTTCTAAAAGAATAATTTTTTATTAATATTTTTTATTTGATGACTTAATTTTTTGATTTGATGCATAGCTATAACACATTTGTAGATATTCAACTAGTTAAAAGAGTTCACACAACAAGCTTTAACCAAGCTCTACAGATGAGGATCTTTACCAAGAATTCTAAAATGGCTTATATATGTAAAAATTGATTTAATTCACCATAATTGTATTTATCAATCACTTTACCCTGATCTATACCCTACATTTAATGTAAATTACTCTTTATGATGACCTCCTTTCATGCAATCTCCATTAACACTTACATTTTCTCAACTTGTCTTAACTAGCTTCTTCACTCAACCCAAGATTTTTTTTCTTTTTAGCATTCTCTGAAACTTTCAGATCTTTGTATGTTATTTCATAGATCTAAACCATGCTAACTCAACCATTATTCAAACTCAAAAAGGATCAAAACTTCAAACTTACCTATCTTTCTCAAACTTGCATTTTCGGTGCTCTCAACACCAAAGCCTCTACATTGTTCATGGTTAGGAGGATATACACATACTAAGAAAAAATTGAAACCATATTAAAATACCATTTACATTCCTCATGGCGTTTCTTAAATTTCATGGCCTAAGTCACTATCCTCTTCTCACAATTCACATTTTCTCCTTTCAAGTTCATCTAATTCTACCAACCCTGTTCGAAAGTGGTTTTTAAGCTATATCTTTTGACCTTGGAGGTTTAAAAATTGTTTCATCACATATTTTGGCACCCATTTTATTTTTTTATCTATACACCAATTATGAAGTTTGTATTTCATATTAAAACCCTACTTCCTTTACTAACTGACCTTCTCAATTAGCCCTTCAAACTATGCATACAAACTTTCAATGGTCCGTCAAAATTATATTCCATGGAGTTTTTTTTTTTAAGAAAAAAACTTCACCAACCATTAGATAACTGTTGATGCAAAATCACAGCACCCCTGGATGTAGATCAGATTTCTAGGTTGATCATGCTAGCATCCAGTGTGATTGCACAACATGGAATCCTTTCTCCAACTGTGGGACTTGTAAAGATGAGAAAGGAGTCTCCAGAGAAGGATGGTTCCTATTCCTCTGTTCAGATGCACACGAAAAATACAGAGGTTCACTCAAAGTCTAATCTAATTTGTCAAGGAGACAAGGTAAGAAAATGCATAAAAATAAACCTAAGCTAATAGAGGTGATGCACCAAGGAATGAAGAACATCTATCTTGCCAATAAACATAGACCATTCAAATGTGATGCAAGATCATGCACAGATAACAAAACTTGCAGTGAAAGACCAGGAGGATGCAAATGAACACAGAGAGGGTTGAGAATCATCCACAGACATGTATTACTTGCTCCAAAGATTGATACAATACACTACAAAATGACAAGAGGTAGAGTTGCATTACAGTTTCAAATGGGAGGTTCAAACTCCACAAATTCGCCTGCCAAAGAGAAGAAGGGAGGGGCAAAACAGAAAATGTTCGACCTTTTAAAAGAAGCCCCTCTTTACAATATATAAGAAGAATGAGAGAG
Organism: Taxus chinensis; assembly: GCA_019776745.2. Taxonomy (NCBI): domain Eukaryota; kingdom Viridiplantae; phylum Streptophyta; class Pinopsida; order Cupressales; family Taxaceae; genus Taxus; species Taxus chinensis. Next base: position 293,041 of record JAHRHJ020001455.1, read on the forward strand.
GGAAGAGAGAGGAAATTCGAATCTACCACAACCACTTCTGGATTGCATTTAACTCATCTCATTATGGCAGAAACGGTGGATCCTGGCAAAATGGCGGGCTGGCAGATGAACTGTCTGTTGTATTAAAGCTGGTTGTTGAAGCATCACTTCTGTCTATTATTACGTGCCAGAGGCGTTTCTAAATTTTCTCTCTCCAAACTGAACCAAAATGCAAGATTAACCCCAGAATCATGTAGAGAATTTTCCAGCTTTCCATTGATATAAAGAACGCGAAAATCTGAGCTCTGGATCGAAAGTTATGGCGATCTGAAGATTTAGGGCAAAAAACACCATTACAGAGCGGCGGGAAAATATTTAAATTTTTAGCGCGCTCTGCCACTTGGATGACACGTGTCAGGCACTGATTGGATGAGCAATTCTCTCTCCTCCACCTCTTCGTGGGTTCCCCTTTGAAATTTTAGCATTTTCTGACTTTTGGGAAATTTTCCAAGCCCCGTGCCCCCGCCACTTGGGACATGTGGCGTGATCTGATTGGAGGACGGGGCATGGGGTCATCCTTGTCTTTTAATTTTTTGGCCCAAGACTTTCGCAAAATCTTTCTAATTTTTGGCCCAAGCTCCGCACTTCCCCACCTTAGGACACGTGTCCTGACTTGATTCGTCCGCGGGTCTCCCGGCTTTTCTCATCCTCCGCATACATTTGGCCCAAATGTCTCGAACTGCCTGGGACAAAAATCTCTGAACCACCCGAAATGGGATTCCTTGTTCCTGTTTGTGGCAAAGACACGTGGCAAGATTCCATTCGCTCTCGGATCCTTCGGCTTTCTGCATCCCACGCGTCCCTTTTTCCCGAACGAAAGTTCCCTGTTTTGGCAGATCCGGGTGGTTCGCGTCCTCCGCGTACCTTTGTTCCAACTATCCTGGACTGTCTGGGACAAATTCTTCCGAACTACCCGATTTGGACTGCCTTTCCTCTCAGCCACTTCACGTTTTTGCATCCTGCGCGTCCCCACAGCCTGGATGTCCCTTTGCTGCACGGACCGCTTGGCGGCCTTTCGGCCGATTCATGCTTTTACGGCCCAACTGTCCCAACTGCCTGGACTTAGGACTTAGCCGAATTTCATGATTTTTCCTGGCCCCCAAGATCTGATGCATGTTATCAAAATTTACCCTGAGGGGGTGAATTTTGGATAACAATAACCTTATGAAATATATTTATACAAAATTTCATTCAATTCCATATGTGCAATACTAAGATAGTTGACTTTACACTTCTAACCTTAGCCCAAGGTTTCTACAGGCCTGTAATAACCTGAGAGGTTGAAATTGACTATAACTCCCTCAAATATTAACTTAAAGGTCTCAAACTTCTCATAAAGTTATTTTTTCATCTACCACGAGTCATTATATTACTAGTGAGGGTAATTGTTCCCTAAACCTTCAATACTCACATGTTTCTCTTTGTCATGATTGTAGCAAACAAATACAAGACCAAGTATTTCATTAGGTACTCACCTTATTCCACAACTAAACTTTATCATAGAGATTCAAACCATTCTTATGATTCCAATTCATCATGAAATCACATTATTAAATTGAGTGCACATGTACATAGCCTCTACAAACTATTAATAACTCAAATCAAAAGTTTTCATGCAAGAAAATAGAGCATTTGTGTTTTACTAGGAATTAGGATCTTCTGAGACAAATATCATTTTCCTCATGTTCAAGGGAGCCATTACACAACCTTAATAACACATTTTTTCATTTTTTCTACAATCATTTCATGGATTTTCATAGCCTTAGGCTTCTTGACATGCCAAAACAGGGTTAGTAGCTTCTCTAGTTTGATTAAATAAAAACTTCATTTAAATATATTCCAAGAAACTTCATTTTACACACTATAAGAATATAGATAGATAATATACTCATGCATGCATTATATGAAACCTCAAATACAAAATCCACCTTCTTTATTCATTTGAAAAAATTACAGTCTCCCCCTTCTTCACAAATCATGTTCTTTCTCTTCTCTGTTCCTTCTTCATTTTCCTCAAGAGAAATCTCTCTCATATCTCTCCCTCTCTATTTCAATAAATATCTCCCTTGAATTCTCCCTTTTTTACAGCTTCTTTTTCACCCAAAACCTAACTGAATCTTGATCTTCCTTATGCCCATACATCATCATGGAGCATTTTTACATCATTCTTGATTCTTCATTAACTCGCATACATATCTAGGACTCATGCCTATAGGTATAGACACCTTTTACACTTACACACAACTTTAAACCATCCCTTATTCACCTTGACAAGGACCATATTGGCTTATTTACATGATTTTATAATTTGAATTACAATTTTGGAGGGAAAACACTAGAATTTGAATTTTCAAACTTTGTAAACTCCATCTAAACCTCTCTTTATGTCTCCTGAACATATCCTCTCATCCTGACTTGACCATAACCATGATTGGATGAAATTTTGCATTTTTTGAATGTCCTTTGATGATTGTCCCTATATCATAATCCCAAGGTGGAGAAAAAGAGTCCATGTACTTCTTGTTTCCATATCTATGTCTCTAGATGAGTCTTTATCTTCTTTGCTTGTTCTTTCTCTTTCTTCTTCACTCCCATTGTCCTTGATTGTCATATGTCCACCTAGGTCCCATTTATTGTTATTTTTACTTCCATTTGCCTTCACTTTGCTTCCTTTCTTCTTCATCTCCATCTTCATCTTCAGCATCCTCATGCTTCCATACTTTTTACCTACACACACAAAGATCACGACAACAAATAGTATAGTCTTCTTCATGTTTTTTCATATCCTTCATCTCTTTATAGCTCATGTCCAGATTGTTCTCATCATTCTTTCCTTGCCATAATCCTTCATTTTCTTGTCCTATTTACTTGTTTCTTTATTCATATTATCCACCACATCAAGCTTGGTCTAAACCTATACTTGCACTTTCCTTGCCTTCATTTTGATCCATTACTTTACCCAAGGATTTTCACTCCATTCTCAGCTATACTTGCACTTTTCTTATTTTCCATCCATCACATCCAACCAATTCTTGAAAGATTTCATCAACATCATCCATGTAAACTGATTTTCATCACTTATGCCTCATGCTTATCATCCATATTATCTCATGCATTCTTAAATGCAAAATTAGAATCACCTTATACAATTTCAAGGAATTCACTCACACAAACATCAATATCAACCATCAAAAAATAAATTTTATTACCTTTCTTTCACTTTTTGACATACTGTTTCTTGTTTAGACCTCTAAAATTCTGTTGGTCTTCTATAATTTCATCTTATTCTTTCTTCATAATTCCATTCACTTTTTCCTGCACCTTGCTTGTTACTCTTTATTTTCCATACCATCTTCATCTCCTTTTGCATTGCTCATGTTTCTTCAAGAAGTCTGATTTCTCTTTCTTGTCCTTGTTCTTTTTCTCTTGTCTTCTCAATCATTTTCTTATGCTTGTCATTCTTTTCTCTATTGTTGCAGGTTTTTACATCCACTTGGGCATCACATATCCATGTTCATTGAAGATCTGAGTTTCAAGATGCTTCACATTGATCTCTTTTCTTGGTTCTTCCATTTTACCACTTCTTTATCTTTCTTTTCCTCTTTCTTGATCCTCTTTCTCAATTGCATTCTTTGATTTCTTCTTACAATGTAGCTCTATAGAGCCACTTCACTTTCTTCTTCATCACAAAATTTCACATCTTCTTCCACCACTTATCATCTCTTAGCAAATATTCAAGCTTCTCCATATCCCTTCTCAAATATATCAACTCTCTTTTCATCCATTATTCTTGATCTTCTTACCTCTTCTCTCTTCTTGGTTTCTTATTTCTTCTTTATCTCTATCTCTTATTTTTATCTTCCTGTGGCTAATAAAATTCACCAACTCTGATCTTTATCCATCTCTTTCTTTTCTTCTTCTCAAGAAATTTATCTTCACCTTTCAATTCTTCCACATCTCACCTAGGATTTCTGACCTGGTATTTTGGTGTTCTTCTCACTCTTCTTCCACTCTCACACTTTCACTTCTATTTACTCTTCTCTTTCAACCTACCACTTTCATCTACACAATCACATAATCCAATGTTATCCAAACATTTTTATTAGAAATAATCAATATTAAAATTTCAATTAGAAAATAAAAATCTAATACCAAAATTATGATGATCTATAATACATTTGCAGGCATTCAACTAGTTAAGAGAGCTCACACAAGAACCTTTAACCAATATCTGCAGATGAGGATCTTTACCAAAAAGCCTAAATTGGATTGTACATGCAAAAATTGATCTATTTCACCTTAAGAGGATTTATAAATCACTTTACCCTATTATTTACCCTACACTAAATGTCAAATACTCCCCATGATTACTTCCTTTCATGAAAAATCCATTAACTCTTACCTTTTCTCAACTTGTCTTAACTAGTTTCTTCACTCAAATCAAGCAAATTTTTCTTTTTAGAATTCTTTGAAACTTTCCAATATTTGTACCCTATTAAATATCACTGAATAATACTAACTAAACCATTATTTGGACTCAAAAATGATCAAAACATCAAACTTACCTATCTTTCTCAAACTTGCATTTTTGGTGCTCTCAGGACCAAAGCCTCTGCATTTTTTATGGTTAGGAGGATATACACATACCCATAACAAAGTGAAATAATATTAAAATTAACTTTACCTTCCTCATGGTGCTCCTTGAATTTCATGACCTAACTCACTATCCTCTTATCACAATCCACATTTTATCCTTTCAAGTTAATCAAATTATACCACCCTTGCCCTAAGGGTTTTCAAGTTATATATTTTGACCTGGGAATTTTAAAAATAATTTCATCACATATTTGGGAACCCATTTTCTTGTTTTATCTGTACACCAATTTTTAATTTTGGATTTCATCTTAAAACCCTACTTCTTTCACTAAGTGACCTTTTCAATTAGCCCTTCAAACTATGCATGCAACCTTTATATGGTCTGTCATCATTATCTTCCATGTAGTTCCTTTTTTTCAGACAAAAAATTCAACAATTATTATATAACCTTATCACAGATATTTATATTAAATTTCATTCAATTCCACTAGTGTAGTGGTAACATAATTGAATTTTACGCTTCTAACCCTAGCTTGAGGTTTCCACGGCTTATACAAGCCTGAGAGGTTGAAACTGAATATAAATCCCTCAAATTTTAACTTCAAGGTCTTAAACTTATCATGAAGGTATATTTTCATCTACCACACGTCATTATATTACTAGTGAGGATAAATAGTGACCTAAACCTTGAATAACCACATGTTTCTCTTTGTCCAGTCTGTAGCAAAATAGGGCAAGAACAAGTATTTCATTAGTTACTCAACTTCTTCCACAACTAAACTTTATCACAAAGATTTAAACCATTATTATTCTTCCATTTTACCATGAAATCACATTATTAAATAAATTTCACATGTGCATAACCTCTCTAGAGTGTAAATAACTCAAATCACAAGTTTCTCATGCAAGAAAACAAAGCATTTGTTTCTTACTAGGCATTAGGATATTTTAAGACCAAAATCATTATCTTACTTTTCAGGGGAACCATTTCAAAACCTCAATAACACATCTTTTCTTAGTTTCTACAATCATTTCGTGCATTTTCATAGTCCTAGGCTTCTGTACATGCCAAAAAAGGGTTAGTAGCTTCTCTATTTTGATTACATCAACTAAACAACATCATGCAAAGATATTCCAAGACACGTCATTTTACACACTAGAATAATATATGGAGATAAGAGACTCAGGCATGCATTATATGAAACCTCAAACACAAAATACACCTTCTTTATTCATTTTCATAAAAATTACAGTCTCCCCCTACTTCACAAATCATGTTCTGTCTCCATACAGTCTTTATCTTCTTTGTTCCTTATTCATTTTCCTCAAGAGAACTCTATCTCCTCTCTCTCCCTCTCTCTCTCTCAAAAACTCTCTCCCTTTAATTCCCCCCTTTTATAACTTATTTTCCCTCCAAAACCTAACTAACTCTTGAGCTTCCTTATAGCTATACATCATCATGGACCATTTTTACATCAACATGGATTCTTTATTAACTCACATACATCTCAAGGAATGATACCTATAGGTATAGACACCTATTACACTTACAAAAAAATTTAAACCATCATTTTTCACCTTGACAAACCATATTGGATCTTTTACATGTTTCATAATTTAAATTATAATTTTGGAGGGAAAACTAGAATTTGAATTTTCAATCTTTGAAACTCCATATAAACATCTCTTCATGACTTGAACATATCTTATCACCCTCACTCTGACCTCTACAGCCATGATTGAATGAAAATTTACATTTGTGAATGTCCTTTAATTATGCCCCTTCATCATGATTCTTATTATTTTGAATATTTAACTCCTCTAGGACATTTTCATATTCAACTTTGAAGTCAAATTCGTCTTATTATTCATCTGAATCCCAGTCATCGCCATAAATCATGTAATATTATTATTCAAAGAAACTAGATACTTTTGCTATGAATAGGGTATGAAAATTATCATTATTTTCATCTTCATCCTCACTCTCAGAAATGATGCTATCATTGAAATCATAAGAACTAATATCTTCTTTAATATAGAGGCTTTTCTTGTTCCTAGAAAACTTCTTTCCCTTAGACAATATGAAGTTCTTCTTACTCTTTCTAAACCTATTGGACTTATTTTTTTCATCATGATATTCCTCATCTTATTCATCACTCTTAGCCTTATGATTTTGAGGTAACCTATAGGAAAAATGTCCAATATTCCACAATTAAAACATTTGAAAGGCAATTTACCCTTATAATTACCTAAACTGGTCTTCAATTTCCTAGAATACATTTCAATCAATTCATCATCATAAATATTAGGAGCATCATCATGATTGGTATTATTATCCTTTAAATTATTCTCATATCTGAATGTAAAATCCTTATTTATAGGATTTATATCAATGGCTCTCATCTCATAGTCTGTAAAAATGCCATGGATCTCATCCATCAACATGGTACTCAAATCATTGGCTTCTTCAATGGTTGATAATTTAGCATAAAAATTAGGAATAAGTGATCTCAACACTTTTTCCACCACCACATCTTATTTTACTTATTCTCCTAATCCTCTGATAGTATTGACCACTTGATCAACTCTGAGAAGATGTACAACAATGTTTTCTTCTTCCTTCATCTTTAGGATTTCAAAATGACTTCTATAAGTGTTAAGCTTTGCCAACTTTTCCTTAGTGTCACCTTCATAAATTCCCTTAATTTTTTTTTTCCAAATGTCCTTAGCTAAAGTACAATACATCACTTTGACAAGTTATGATTCTCCCAAACCATGCAAGATAACGTTCATTGCTATAGAATTATCATTGCTAGAATTCTTACCTACATCAGCAAGAGAAGGGGTTTAAGGAATGGTATAGTCATTCACAAACGATTTCCAAATATCACATCCCAAAGAACTTATGTAATTCCTCATCTTGATACTCCAAAAGGAATAGTTAGTCCCATCAAAAATAGGAGTTTTTCTAATCTATTGACTCATCATTCATTTGCTTTAAAGGATCTCCTTTAAGTAGTAAAAATTGCTTCAAAAGGACCTTACTTTGATGCCAATTTTTGGAAGCACAATGACTGGAGGTGAATCACTATCTTAAAATTTTTACTTCAGTTATATAAACTTGCATATAACATTTAAAGAAATCATTCAACATTCATTAATCGGTGTGAGCTTATTAATCAAGAAACAACCATCCATAAAAACATGAAGCAAGAGAGAACACATGAAAACAAGGGGAAGTAACCCCACTAAACCTTTAACACTTATTTCACTAAATATAGACTCCAATATTACATGTTTTGGAATAAATCTATCACTTTTTTTACCTATATTGGATTCTATTTTTGTCTATACTGGATTCCGTTATTACTATTGTTGGAATCTATTAGTAACAATAATGGATTTCCCTCCCCAAGAAAACTAGTATCCAGTCTAAAAATCCAATGTCTAGATACTTTGTCTCATATCCACCCACCAAAATGATTCTCTCTAGTAGCAGTAAAGGTAAGGAAATTGTGAGCTCTGGCACAAAGGGCGAAGAAATTGTGGTAGATGATATCCCCCCCCCCCTCTGTTTTCCCTGATATTAATGTTGGCACTAGTTTGGAAATTAATTTTAACATACAGGCTAATGTGGTTAAAAACATTCAAGAAAATGTCTATTTCCTTCTTAATTCTACTAGTTAAGAGAAGGCCTCAGACCCCAACGCAGGCCTCAAAGATGAAATTTCTTCTTTAGAAACCAAGTTTAAGAATCTTGAGGACAAGTACAATAATTGTTTGGCTATGAACATTGATATAATGGACCTTATATAGTTACACATCCAACAAATATAAAACTCCATTGGCATCCTGGATATGGCTTGCAAGAATGGAAAGATTACAAGAAATTTCAAGGCATTAAACTGGGATCCCCCCATTACCATTGTCCTCAAAATCTACCAAGTTTTTAGGGTGGCTGTCAAAGATTTTAGCAATTTTACTGGTTAATGTTGTTGGTTACTTATACTCATTGTAGTAGTTTTTGTGTTGTTGAATTGCTTCCTTTTTACTGTCGATTTGTTGTCTCTAGGGTCTTTGTAGGAAGTTGTCCCTTGCCTTTGCTTTTTACTACTTTTTCCTCTTTTGGTTAGGGTGTGGACCCCATGGATAAAAAACACACTTTTTTTCTTTTGGTTGTTGATCCTTTTGTTGTAAACTTGGGTAAGGTCCCTCCAAAACCTTTTACCAATAATTTTTAAAAAACAATATTGGATTCCAATATTGTCATTATTGGACTTATTTAAGTTCCAATTTCAGTATTATTGGATTCCAATTTAACTATTATTGGATTCCAATATTCCAATGGATTCTAATATTTCTATTATTGGATTCCAATTTTTCCATTTTTTAGATTTTCATGTTTGGAGTAAGTAAGGATAGCAGACGCTAACTATTATAAGGCATGATCCCGTTATATTAATAAAAATAAAAAATTAACAATAACTTCCTGCAAAAGCCTCAATGTAAGGTGAGCGGTCACTAACTATTATAAGTCATGAGCCCGTGGTATTGAATGAAAGTGTAAAAGCCTCAATGTAAGGTTAGTTTCTAACCACTAACTATTATAAGTCATGATCCTGTTGTATTAAAAGAAAGTGAAAAATCCTCAATGTGAGGTTAGCGGGTGCTAACTATTATAAGTCATGATCCCGTTGTATTAAATTAAAAATAAAAAACTAACAATAAATCCCTGCAATAGACAAGTTCGAAGTGTGAACCTCGCACTTTCAAATGGCGAGCCTCACATTGTCAAATTTATGAGACCACACTTTCAAAGTTGTGAAAAATATGGGACTCACACTTTAAAAGTGCGAGAACACATTGTCCAAGTTGTGAGCGTCCCATATAAAACTTATTTACAAGCCCCACACTCTAAAAGGTTGAACCTCGCACTCTGAAAGTGTGAATCTCACACTCTGAAAGTGTGAATCTCACACTCTGAAAGTGTGATCCACACACTCTGAAATTCTGAGCCTCGCACACTTTGAAAGTGTGAGCTCGCACTTCAGAAATATTGAGACTTTGAAAGTGTGAGCCTGCACTTTGAAAGTGTGAGGCTCAGACTTTCAGAGTGTGAGGTTCTCACTTTCAATGTTTATTATGCACATCCTTAAATTTGACAGTGGCCTTAAATGATAGTGGTGTTATTTTGATTTCTGGTGGAACTTATAATAAATTTATGTTCTCACCCCAAAATATATCTTGTAACAACTCAAGTATTATTTTCTTAGATTGTACATGACATTAAGTTCACTAGTGTTTATTATTATAAACTATATCTTTGAGTAATCATTAAAAGAAAACAACATAGTTTGGAGTTTATGTATATCAAAAATTCTATTACTATGAAATATAGTAGAAATTATGCTTGTAAATTGTTCTATTCTCCATATAGGATGAGTCACTTCTACGAGAAAGAAACTGAAATAATCCTTTGACACAATGCAATAATTTTTTTTTGTAAGAAACACAATCTTATGCCCTTGGAGATATATTGAGCTAATATTTTATAGTTTACATCAATCAAAAGACTCAATTGTGCCACAATTGTATTCTTTGTGAGTCAAGAAATGCCAACACCTTTTTCCCAATGTTGGTCCATGTGAATGAGCTACATTTGCATCCCACCCCTTAATGTGGTATAGACACTTTTCTTCTTTTTGTTTTCATAAGTCTCTCTTTTTTAGTCCATTCTCTTAGCCTTGTAATAGTTGCCTAGGCCCTTGCAAATTTGAGTTATTGGCCACAACTTCCTTCAAGTCAGCAACTCCAGAAGAGAAATTCCATAACTGTATACATCATATTTCTCATTAAGCCTTGATGTTCTTGCATATTCTAGGTCAATGTAACCAATGGTACCCATAACATAGGTAGAGGTGTGGTTTTTGGCTGAGGGAATGCACTTGGAAATGTTCGAAGTCTGACAAATGTGCCTCAAAATTATAATCCAAAAGAATGTTAGAAGTCTTCACATCCCTGTGAACAATGTGTGGGTTACCATCATAATGAAGATATGGCTATCCTTCTTCAACACCATGAGAAATATTTAGCCGAGTGTTCCAGTCTATCTTAATCTTCTTTGATGATCCTATATGAAAATAAAAATTAATAAAACACTTGTTATATTTTCCAACAATCCATTTTAATATGAAGGTTAGAGATTGATTGGATGCTTCTATTTCAAAATATGAATCTACAATGTACATATCCATTTTTCTTCATAACATAATCATTTTACTCACCATGTAGGATGTCCCACAGACTCTCGTTTACCCTGTAATCATAAAACAACAGTTTTCCAAGTGGAGAAAATGAATATCCATGCAGACTCTCAAGATTTTGATGCTTGATGCTTCCAACTATTTCCACATCAGTTTCAAATGCAAGCAATCTTAGTGGGTAGTGACTGTACATTCTCTTTATAGCAATTGGCTTAGAATTCTTTAGATCACATTTATAAATAGTGCTTCTAGCACCATAGCCAATTACATATTTCTCGTTTAGATTTTTGTGATTTTCATTATGTCATTGTACATGTAAAGAACCATGTTAATGTGTAGTATGACCAACCTTAGAGAACCTAAATGTAACAAATAGATGTGTCAATAAAGAAATTGTAATAAGATATTGCTTTCTGATTTGTTGTCTAATAATCTATACAATATGAAATCATGTCTAGTCATATTAGTTTTAACACCTTGCTCCATTTTGTTTGCAAAGCCTTTTGTAAATGTGTTTGGATGATTTGAATGGTACACAACTATAATAGTAGTACTAAACCCAAACAGATGCAAACAATTTCCAGTTTTGAGATGGATGTTGTTCATTGCATTGGGCCACAATTTTGTTACACAACATCATACATATCCAAGTTTGCCAAATTTTTGATAACAATAGAAGAATGTCTCTGGAACCTGAGCTATTTAAAAGACAACTACTATTTCTTGCATCAATTAATTGTTGATATCCAAAAACCATAAGAAACAAAACTGAATTGGTCCACAGAGAAAATTTGTGCAAAAAATTGACAACTTCAAACAAACCAAATTTAATAGTGATTAATTGTTTAAATTTCTTAGTGCAACGCATAACAAAAACTTTTATTAATGATTTCTTATTTTTTATAACTAAAGGAGGGTTGAAGGGTCCCTTTCCCTTTACAGTAAAGATATAATGAGAGGATCAATCTAAAAACCCAAGCGATCCATCAATACTTTGCTATAAAAATGCAAGGGCCTATGCCAAAAACACAAGTGGTTGGGAATACAAAAAATTGCCAGACCAGTAAGACAGACAGGATGATTTGATAACAATGGAACTGGAAATGCTATAAAACAACCAAAACAAAGATACAAACTGATGGATTTTAGAAGCACTTATTTAACTGAATCAGATGACACATCCCTAACCTCCACTTTAACGGGGATGAAAATGGTTTCCACGGGAGGTTCTAGGAAAAGATGCTCTTTTCCAGTAGCAACCTGACTCTTTAGCCAATCATATGCCTAACGACCTTTCCTATGAAGAATATCCCAACGTGTTGGTTCCTATTGCAGCAGAGAAAACATATCATCCAGGTCAGGAAAGTGGAGAAAACTAGGTCCCACCCTTGGTCTCTCACCCCATTTGGAAACACCAAACATGAAACACATTAGGACGTCAAACCATTTGTACAACTCTCTAAAAATACCACATCCATCAAACCTTCTTGTATATAATGATTGAGAAATTAAGGGCCATGACGCACTCGATGTTTTTATCCATTTCCTGCTTCCATGCTAACCCTAAATGCTAGCTTGATCCAATGAATACCCATCTCCAAATCCCAATTCTTCACCAAATGTATGATAAGAAGATGAACAAATGAATGTCGAAGTAACTTCCACATTTACCCTCGGAGGTCCCTCCAAAGAAAGATAATCATCTCCAAGAGCTCCTTCACTAGCAATCATGTCTTGCTCTGATTCAATCCAAATAATGGATTTCAAACGGCGACGTGAAATTTTGGTATAAAATCCCATTTCACGAACTGACACAGAAAATTGCATGAAAGGCAACATTGGAAAGGCCATGACAGATGAAATGAAATCCAGTGAAATAAACCTGAAAGGTGTGAAAATATGGGAGAGCGGATTGGTAAATATATGGAGTGACTATGCCATCGCATGCTTGTAATTAATACAAATTAATAAACATTTAAGAAAAGGTGGTAGAGTCCGACCAATCAACATATTTTTAATCATGTGCTCATGAATTTTATGTTTTTGGTCCTTTTCTAATGCTATATCACCTTTATTGGAAAATAGTGGTGTCAAGGGTATAGTCCCTTTCAAAAAAATTTCAATCAACATATTTATTACCAATATTATCACAAAATGCACTTGGTCAGTCCCTCAATTTTCTATAAAATTTGATTATTTAGTAACCTCCCAATATATAAGATTTAAGGTCCAATATGTAATTAATGAAACAATAAAAAAGGAATTTTATTCACACAAGCTTTTTGATTGCGACGTTAGCAATAATATGAGAGTCACCTCCAATAATTAATTCATTACTATTCAAGTCATTAGCCATAGACCAACAATGTTCCAACACTTTAATTTATTGATTTATACATTTATTAATTTACAAAAATTCTAGTCATTAGTCATGTTATTAATTATGAAATTAGCCTCTGGAAGAAGGCCACCTTTTTTTCGAGACTATCTTGCAAAACACGCTTTGAGGATTGGAGAGAGGATGCCACACACATTTAACACTTAGACAAATATTTGTGTTTTTCCAAGTTCAAAATCCCCTCTTCCCCATGATCTTTAAAAAGTGAAATGTCGACCCATTTAACAGTAGGTATTTTCTTGGTCTCGTTGGTTCCTTGCCAGAGATAGGCCAACAAAAGTTTGTTGATTTTATCAAACACACAATTGGGGATCCTCATAATAGAAACCATATAAATGGAAATAAAACAATAGTATATCAGCAAGATTAGATCAATGCAATAGAAGTTTTTCATTTAATCCTATGTGAGAATCATGTTCACCTTTTCCCTGCGTATGTGATAGATATTTTAGGTCTATTTTCTTTGAAGGATGATTTTAAGAAAATATGCAAGGCCAAGACAAACATGATACTTCTTCAGGTTTAAATGATGTACATCTGTTATGATGATCTAACCTTTCCATACTATGTGGCTATGTTTATTACCAAAAACTATTGATCGTAGCAATAACAAAGCCTTCCCTTTCATTAACTAATGACACTTATCTATTGAAAAGAATTTTTATTTATATAAAAAAGATATGAATTATGTTTTATGCACAATATATCAAATGAGAACTACATAAGGCATCAACTTCTCAAAGGTATGTATTCAAGGACTTGGATCTGTCGGGTATAGTCCATTGAATATAATATAATTACAAATAATGACAACAAAACCTGTTGAGATTTCTTTTTGCATTGTTAAAATGGATTCGTCAACAATATAGAGGCTAGCAGACCGATAGCCTTTTGATCAACGAATAATTGGAAAACATAAAACATGCATTTCTCTTCACAGAGTCATATCATTTATTCCTAAGCAAGATTCATGTTCATCTTCACCCTCAATTTTTAGTAAATCATTTAGGACTATTTTGTTTAATGGGTAATTTTGGAAATATGTAGGGCCAAGATGATCAGGATACATCTTCAGGTTTAAAATATGTACTTCTATTATTATGCTCTAACTCTTATCTTTGTCGCTAAGGTAGACAATGATTTTTATTAGGTTGATATTTTTAAAAAATAGAAACAGTAGAGCCTAGTGAGTGCCAAGCCACTCCTTTTAGTTTTAATGTAGTTTAGCGGTCTCTATGCATTTTCTTTGATACAAACCAACATGAAAAATGACTTGCGACCGCATTTGATCCATTCATATGATATGTTTTCTGAGTGCTATGTTTTGTAAGTATTTGAGCTTAGCGGTTGCTAAGCATTTTCTTTAATACCAATTTTTTTTATCTTTATTTTCACAATTAAGAAATAGTTTAGCCTAGAGGCCCCTAATCTATTCCTTTCTCAATAAACAATAAACAATAAGCCTAGAGCACTATATTCTGTAAGTATTCAAGCTTAGCAGTCGCTAAGCATTTTCTTTAATATGAACTATTTTTTATCTCTATTTTCAAAATTAATAAACAGTTTAGCCTTGAGGCCGCTAATCTATTACTTTCTCAAAGACCTCCATAGCTTTCGAGAGTAAACAATTTTCATATCTCACATATTTATCATCTAAATATATTATTAAAAATGCACAGCGACTGATAATATCTATTACTATGATCTGTTATTATAGTGCTATGTTTAAAAATAATTATTTTTTAGCCTAGTTGCTGCCATATCATTTCTTTATGTAAGTATTCGAGCTTAGCGGTCACTAAGAATTTTCTTTAATACAAACTGTTGTTTGATCTCTATATTCAAAATTAAAAATCAGTTGAGCCTAGTGGTCACTAAATTTCTCCTTCTAATAAGTAGTAGAGCTTAGCGGTTGCTAAGATTTTTCATTGATGCCCACCGATGTGTAAAAAAAAGACAAGATGCAAAGGTGTGTGCCTAGCAGTCACTATGATGTTATTTGAGCACCCTGAAAACATTTTTAATAACCATATTTCTTCCTGACTATGCAAATACCTCCATAGATTTTGACAATAAAAAATTGTCCATATCTCACATATCTATCATCGAAATATATTATGGAAAATGCCTAGCTCGACCACTAATATCTATTACTATGATTTGTTATTCTAGCACTATGTTAAAAATAAGAAATTGTTTACCCTATTTTCCGCACAATCATTCCTTTCTGTAAGTATTTGAGCTTAGCGGTCACTAAGCATTTTCTTTAATACAAACTATTTGATTGATCTTGTTCAAGTAATGGAGCTTAGTGGTCGCTAAGTATTTTACTAGATACGAACCGATATAAATTATGTGTTAGACACAAAAAACTTATGAGTAATATAGAAGTTGTGATATCTTTCAAGGGTATGTAGTGCCACACTTGGTTGTGCAAGGGATTGTATAGCCAATAATATATGATTATAGTTAATGAAAAATACTATTGATCCAAAATTGTAGAGTTATTTATTTACATTACTAGAAAGGAAACATAGGAGTTGTAGAGGCTAGCGGACGCTAGGCTTCTGCTCAACAAATAGATGGACAACATACGACATGTTGATTTGTTCATTACCACGTACTGAAAAGAATAGCCTGGTCCCCTATAAAATCTAAGTATTTATTATTTTGAATTATGTGTTGCAAAAATATCATTCTAATGGAGCTTAGCGGTAGCTATTTTCTTTCCTATCTTTAAGGTACTCTCAAATTCTTGTGAAGCGAAAAATTATGTTTTAGTTTTTCTAGAGTAAATCATAAATAACACCAAAATATTGACGATCACAAGATATATTAGAAATTTCATGCCACGTGTCAACATTTTAATGGATGACATTCACAAATTAATATGGCGGGTCTTTATAGGTTAAAAGTATTTGTTAATTCTAGGGCTAATTAAAATTTTTCTTAAAAAATGTGTCAATTATATAGTTTCCTAACTAACTGGTTCAAACTTGCCATGTGTCACATTTTTATGCAACAATATTTTTTTAAATTGGTGCATGCACTATATTTAAAAATTTTGAATTTGAATTCGATAAAAATTAATAATAAATATTAGAAATTAGAAATTCAAATTCTAATATTGACAATCACAAGAGATATTAGAAATTTCATGCCACATGCCAACATTTTATTGGATTACAGTTATAACTTAATATGGTGGTTTTTTATAGGTAAAAACTATTTGTTAATTCTATCGCTAATTAAAATTTTCTTAATAAATGTGTCAATTATATAGTTGGTAATTTTGATTCAAACTTGCAAATGAAATTTTTTTATTGGATTTTTTTTAAAAATCCAAAGTAACAATGATTTTTTAAAACAGTATCAAGCATTGGATAAAAAATTAATAATAAATGTGCCAATGACTGTGTATGATAACCAATGAAATGAATGGTAAAGTTCATTAGTTGTTTCACTTAAAGCCACATGTCATTTAAAAATTATAATTAAATTTCTTCATTTCCAATAACCATAGTAACCCAAGTCCACATGAAAAGGTAACCAAAAATGTTGGACACATAGGTCATAATGGTGACTCCCCAAGTCAAATCACCTTCTAAATTTCTTTTACCTATTAAACCAAATATGGAATAGCTAAAGTGACAGCCTTCCTTTAAAGGTGTGTATGCCCTCAAGCCAACTTGAATTATCACCTGCTAATAGTTTGATTTTGTACTGAAAGAGGGGTTTCAATAGATCTTTCAATAGATCATGTTAATGCTACCTTTTGATTCAAGAAATTAGCATCAAAATTTATTTTCTGGAAAATTATACCAAGTTATTATCTTATCATTTCCCCATGTTTTTTTCCCGCATCTCACAAAGTAATAAGGTTGCTCCTTTCCAAAACATTTCTTTAGCGGAAAATAATTCGTTAATAAATTTTTAAATTTTTCATTTTTATTTATTTCACCAAAGATGCAAATAATTTTCATTCAGTGTCGATTAATAGTTCCCAAGTAAAATGCAAATATTTGAATTTTGGGTGCTAGTTTCCCATTTACAATTCTCTATAAATATTAATGATTTTGGTACCCTAAGGAAGGTTTTTTTGATGGTTTTTTTCTCTCCATGGAATTAAATAGTCATGACTCCAAATCCCCCAATAGGTCAAGCATGGGGCAGCCTGATCCAAACAGATTTCATGAAAAGCATTCTTGATCAATGTGTTAAAGGATGGGAAATTACATGTTTCATGACCAAGCATTGTTTTAGATTGACAAGTTCTAGATTTCACCCTGAGCAATGCTTCAATTTTCAAGCCTACAGTTCCAATGAAAGTGATTATAGAAAGTCACAATTGGTGAACAAAATGAGAATAGCAAATAGTATTGTGAGACATAGTCTATGGTACCAAATTAAATTGGAGGTCCACAAAAGACATAATCAAAAGAGACTCAGAGGAAGGCTGCGCCACAATCCAGAATCTACACAAAGCATGCTTTTTGTAGAGAGATGAAAAAGATGAATTATAATCCATTATATAGGAGATGTAAAATTGACAATACACGGGGTAATGTTGCAGGTTTATCATGATACAATTTTCTTCACTTTCCCTATTAAAACCTATTTGATGGAGGATCCACTTTAATAATCTCTAACAAATGGATCTTTTATGTTATTAGGAAAAGTACCCTATTACCCCCCACATCAGAGCATCCACATTTTATCCAAGGGTTTACATAGTAAATGCCATTCACTATCTTAAACATATGCCACATGATTCAGTAGGATCCCCAACTGGAGTTTGCAAAAAAATGGAAATTGTGGTTTCCTAAATTACACCAAAATTTGTCTTTCAAAAGACCCATATTATGAATGTTCATGCCTCGTAGCACACGTATTTCAATGTCTGACATTCACAAATGATATGGCGGGTCTTCTATAGTTAAAAGTGGGATTAATTCTAGGAATAATTTTCAGTAAAAATGTCAATTATTTTTCCCTATGTTGGAATGCCACCCCATTTTATTAATATATTTTTAAAATTAGTGTCACGGATTTTAGGTTCTGGGAATTTGTTTTTTAAAAATTAATAACAAAGGCGCATTAGAATCGGTAAATTTTGGGCAATTATGCATGTTGAAATCAAGATATTTAGAAATAGGGCCCCTTACCAACATTTTAATGAATTACGAACCAGAATGCCTAGAAAAAATATGGCAGTTTTTTTAATAGGTAAAAAGTATTTGTTAATTCTATCACTAATTAAAAATTTCTTAATAAATGTGTCAATTATATAGTTGTGTAATTAACTGATTCAAACTTTCAAGGTGTCACGTTTTATTGGTTTTTTAAAAATTAACGCAAATGAATATTTTAAAAATATCAAATTGCATTCGATAAAAATTAATAATAAATGTGCCAATGACCATGTATGAGCCAATGACCATGAATGGGAAAGTACCATTAGTTGTTTCACTTAAAGTGACCACATGTCATTTTCAAAATTATAAATTAAATATAAACCAACCAATAAAGCAAGTCACATCAAGTTACATAAAAAAGGTAACCAATGAAATGGTGACACATAAGCATTCCATAAATGGTGACTTTATTCCCAAGTAATAGGTCACCTTAAATTTCTTTGTATTCAAAAATACTTAATTTAAATGCCATAAAAATTTGATTTCATCACAATTATAATGCTCAAAATAAAATTTGTATAATGAAAAAATCATAATCTATCAAAGGTGTTTTTTTAAATTATAATAATTACGTGGCTCTGACAACTTCTATTTTGTAAATGTTTTTTTATTATGCTTAAATTAATATTTGTCATTTTCCCATGAGTTTGCAAAGAAACAATTGTTGTTGTCCCACTTGTTTCTAAAGTAAAATTAATAAATTTGATTTCCCCGTATCCCACGCTATCCCCTGAATTAAATGAAAATATTAATGAGGGGTACATTCAAAGTTTGATATGCAAAATCCCCACATTAAATGAAAATATTTGAAATTTCAAAATCCCACACTTTCACTTTACGAAGGGGAAATTTAAATTTTGAAATTTTCCTAATCCCTTTTTATTTTTTAGTTTTTGGAATTTATTTCATTGAATGTATTGTGAAAAAATTAAATACACTAGAGAAATATATATTAGAGTTTCTTTTTTATTTTGAAATTGCAGAAAAGAAGCTCTTGAAATCATAATACAACACACATGAACACTAAATTACTGGTCTGAGTGCTCAATTCCATAGATGTTTTTTCAAATGAAAAGCTAAAGAAATGATTATAATATCATTCAGGGGTGAAGAAATGAGAAAAAAATAGTGATTGTGGATATATCATGGGTACGAGTGTAGATCAGGAGGCCCACAAAGGACAAAATCAAAAGAGACAAGAAAAAAAGGTTACAGATAGAATCTCACAGATAGTTTGTTTAAGAGAGAATAAAAAGCTTTAATAGTCATTATCAAGCACGTAAAAATTTTAGATACTACTAAAAAAGGTATTTATCAAAATCATCTATGTTATTATATGTGTACCGTAGTTGATGGCATGCACTTTCAGTGGGTCTGTATTCACCTAGTTCTTGTGTTTTGCACCACAATTGGTCCCTTCCTTTCCCTCCGCCACCTTTGTAGTTTATTTCATCTCCTTGTCAAAACATGTTGCTCTGTCTGAAACCACATTTTTTTGTCCTTCCCTGACTGAAGAATTAAATTGTAATCCCTTTTACAATATTTTTTCCTTCTGAAAACCCATTTTTATGTTCAATTGTAGCACACGTATTCATGTCTGTTAAACGGGTTCCCTTTTTATCCCTTCTATGTGTCTCTCTGGTTAATTTTTGTGGATTTTTCATTCTCCTTCCTACATTTATTCTTTCTGGTAAGTGGTGGCATCTATCCCAGTTGCAAAACATGAGTCACATATTCATTTTTTTAAAAATTGTAATGGTTTGATTTTGTATAGTTTAGGTAATCATTTTGACCTTCTTTAAATTTTTTTAATATGAAATTAATATTCGTGACTAATTATTTCAATGTTCAATGCTTACATTATTACCATGTAGATATATGTAGTTAATTATATTCGTTTTCCTACGTAGAAATAGTTAAATGTAATGTCTTTAGAAAGTTTTTTGTTTATGTTTAATAAAAGGTAAGAACATTATATGTACTCGTAAATATTGTTAAATATAAATTTTAATCATTCTATTTACAAACATATATTTCATTTTATGGATCTTATGATATGCCATATATTTTTTATTATGCTACATATCATTGGTTGAGTTTAGAATTTTTTGAAATATAGTAATACAAGATTGTACTCGTATATTTATGTACCTTTTTACAAATTCAATCAAGAAAAATGTTGTTTAACCTAGCTATTGAGCTCAATATGTTATTCGAAGTCTATCACATGATATTCAAAGCCTAGAGGCCATTAAGGTCATAGATTATTCCAACATGCATTGGTGTAACATAAAAAATACTTGAGATTTTTAGCCGCTAGGACAATTGTTGTCTTGCATTTAAGGTAATGTGTAAACAATCTACTGAAAAATTAAAAAATGAAATCTGCACTAAAATCTAACTCTAAATTTTAATACTAGTGGCCTTTGAGTTCAACATGTTATCCAAAATGTATTAGATGATATTCCTATCCTGACAGGATATTCGAAGCCTAGCAGCCACTAAGGTCGAAGATAATTTCATAGAGTGGGAGGAAAATCACAAATATTTGAGGTTAACGGCTAGTAGGATATTTGTTGTCTTGCTTACTAGACAAGCTGAGGATAGGAAAAACTAACTATGCTCCATTGTTTTATTTAAATTTAACAAGATTATCTTCAAAGACTAGCAAAATCTAGGGTGGATGCTTATAACCTTTCTTTAATGTTCCAAGACAAGAGAAGAAACATAATTAAAAACCAAATTTTAAGCCTAGTGGCCATCGAATAAAACATGTTATTCAAATTTTATTACATGATCTAGCCTAACACAATATTTGAAGCCTAGCAATGACTAAGAAGATAATTACATAGCTCTGGTGGAAAATAACAAAGACTTGAGGTTAGTATTAACTAGGATATTTGTTTTCTTGCAAACAAGACAAGTAGCAAATGATAAATTTTAAGCCTAGCGGCCACTGAGAAACATGCTATTTATTCAAATCTATTACATGATATTCCTAGCCTAACATGATATTCAAAATCCTAGCATCCACTAAGGTTGAAGATTTTACATAGCTACTTGGTAGTGGAAAATCAAAAAGACTTGAGGTTAGCGAGCTGACTAGGATATTTTTTGTCTTGCATAAATAGGAAAAGTAGTAATGAATCGACTGAAAAACTAACTATGCTCCATTATTTTATTTAAATTTTACAAGACTATCTTCAAAGACTAGTGACCGTTAGGGTGGATGCTTACTACCTTTCTCTAATGTTCAAAGACAAGAGAAGAAACATAATTAAAAATGAAATTTTAAGCCTAGTGTCTACTGAGTAAAACATGTTATTCGAGGTTTATTACATGATATTCCTAGCCTAACATGATATTTGAAGCCTAATGGCTGCTAATGTTGAAGATAATTACATAGATCTGGTGGAAAATCACAAAGACTTGAGGTTTAGCGGTCCGCTAGGATATTTGTTTTCTTGCAAACAAGACAAGTAACAAATTAAATTCTAAGCCTAGCGGACCATTGAGTTCAACATGACTACATGTTATTCAAAACTTATTACATGATATTCCTAGCCCGACAGGATATTCGAAGCCTAGCGGCTGCTAAGGTCGAAGATAATTATATAGCGTGGGTGGAAAATCACAAATACTTGAGGTTAGTGACTGGTAGGATATTTTTTGTCTTGCATATAGGACAAGTAGTAATGACTTGACTGAAAAACTAACTATGCTCCATTATTTTATTTAAATTTTACAAGACTATCTTCAAACACTAGTGACCATGCTAGGGTGGATGCTTACTACCTTTCTTTAATGTTCCAAGACAAGAGAAGACACGTAATTAAAAAAAATTTTAAGCCTAGCAGCTATTGAGTTAAACATGCTAATTTGAAGGTTATTACATGATATTCCTATCTAACATGATATTTGAAGCCTAGAGGCCGCTAAGGTTAAAATTAATTTCATTATGTGGGTGGAAAATCACAAAGACTTAAGGTTAGCGGCCACTAGGATATTTACCATTTGTCTTGCAAACAGGACAAGTAGAAAAAAAATTTTAAGCCTGACAGCCACTGAGTTTAACATGTTATTCACAATCTATTACATGATATTCCTATCCTAACATGATATTCATAGCCTAGCATTCTAAGGTCGAAGATAATTCATATGCTAGTGTGGAAAATCACAAAGACTTGAGGTTAGTGATATTACTAGGATATTTTTGTCTAAGACAATAGAAGACAAGTAGTAAAAAATAAATTGAAAGCCTAAGGTATGCATTATTAATTTATTTGAAATTATTACATGATATTTCAAATACTATTTGATATTAGGGTGGATGCTTACTACCTTTCTTTAAGGTTCCAAGACAAGATAACACAATTAATTGCAAACAAGACAAGCAATTTTTAAAAATGTTAAAAGTAAAATTTTAAGCCTAGTGGCCATTGAGTTCAACATGTTATTGAAATCTATTACATGATATTCCTAGCCTAACATGATATTGAAGCCTAGTGGACACTAAGGTTGAAGATAATTACATAGCGCTGGTGGAAAATCAACAAAACTTGAGGTTAGCAGTTGGTAGGATATTTTTGTCTTGCATAGTGGACAAGTAGTAAAATCGACTAAAATTTTAAGCTATAGCTCTGCTGAGTTCAACATTTAAATTTTACTTGACTGGACAAATAATAAAGATAATTACATACTTCAAAAGGTTATGTTATCCTACTAAAAAACTAGGATATTTCTTTAATCTTGCAAATAAGAGAAGTATAAAAATAAATTTTAAGCCTAGTGGCCACTGAGTTCAACATGTTATTCGAAATCTATTACATGATATTCCTAGCCTAAACATGATATTCGAATCCTAGCGGAGCCACTAATTGTTCGAAGATAATTGCATAATGTGGTGGAAAATCACAAAGACTTGAGGTTAGTGGTCGGTAGGATATTTAACTGTCTTGCATACATTGACAATTAAAAAACAAATTTTAAGCCTAGCGGACATTGAGATAACATGTTATTCAAATAATCTATTACATGATATTCCTAACCTAACATGATAGAAGAAGGTCTGGTATTCAAATGCTAAGGTAGAAGATAATTACATGCTATGGGTGGATAACAACAAAATTGACAACCTTGGATATTTAATGTTCATTACAAGAGAAGACACGTAATTAAAAATGAAATTTTATTCCTAGCGACTATTGTTCAACATCTATTGAAATAATTACATGATATTCCACTACAAGACTATCTTCAAAGACTAGTGATTAGATTATGCTAGGATAATTTTTGTCCGATATTAAATGCTATTCCAAGTCAAAGATAATTACATATAGATCTGTTGAAAAACAAAGACTTGAAATAATTATGTGATATTTTTATCTTGCAAACAAAAAAGTAGCAAACAAATTTTAAGCCTAGCGACCATCTGAGTTCAACATGCTATTTGAAATCTATTACATGATATTCCTATCCAACATAGGATATTTGAATCCTATGTCCACTAAGGTTGAAGATAATTACATAGCGTTGGTGGAAAATCACAAAGACTTGAGGTTAGCGGCCGCTAGGATATTTTTTGTCTTTTATAGGACAAGTAGTAAACTCAAATGAAATTTTAACTATGCTCCATTGTTTTATTTAAATTTAACAAGACTATCTTCAAAGACTAGCAACACTAGGATATTCTTATAACCTTTATTTAATGTTCCAAGAAAAGTTGAAGACACGTAATTAAAAAGAAAATTTTAAGCCTGCAGTCACTAAGGACTAAATTCAATAAGGCTGTGGATTATTCCATTTAAATTGGTGTAACATAGAAAAAATTGTGATTAGAGGACCACTAGGATATTTTTTGTCTTTCTTCAAGATAATGTGTAACAACTCTACTAAAACAAAAAAAAAAAACTGAAATAAATCCAAACCAAATTTTAAGCCTATGCCACTGAGAAAAACATACTATTTGAATTTTATTACATGATATTCCTATAAAAACATGATATTAGAATCCTACTGCCACTAATGTCAAAGATAATTACATAGCTCTGGAGGAAAATCACAAATACTTGAGGTTAGTGGTAATGCTAGGATATTTCTTGTCTTCCAAACAGGACAAGTAGCAAATTGAAATTTTAAGCCTAGAAGGCCTCTAAGTTCAACATGCTATTCAAAATCTATTACATGATACTCCTAGCTTAACATTACTTTGATATTCAAAGCCTATGGCCATTAAGTTAAGATAATTGAAATTTAATGACTCGAGATTAAAAACTGACTATGCTCCATTATTATATTTAAATTTTACAATACTATCTTGAGGTTAGCAGCCACTAGGATATTTGGTGTCTTGCATATAGGACAAGTAGTAACGACTTGACTGAAAAAATAACTATGCTCCATTACTATATTTAAATTTTACAAGACTATCGACCACTAGGGTGGATGCTCACTACCTTTATTTAATGTTCCAAGACAAGGGAAGACAACAAATATTCCAGTATAACTAAAATATTAACTATTTATATCTAGCGGTTTATAAAACTAATGACTCGATTTGAATTATGTGATATTCATGATATATCTTATGAGAACTATAAAATATTCAATTATCAACCATTCATTAGACCTTAAATAATCTATATGATATAACACGATATATACATGAGAACTATAAAAGTAATATTTTTTATTATTAAATATTCAATTATCGACCATTATCACCCATGTTGGATTCCAGGTTTCCACAATGATGTAGTGTAACTCAACTTTGTTTTAACAATGATGGGAAGATAGCCATCAATCCACTATTAGCTCCTCTATCCTAAAGCTATACTGATTGTTTTTTACATTGATAGAAAGATATCCTAGAATATATAGATGCTAGCGGCCGCTAGTCTTCACTTCTAGCAATAAACTGACAACTTGAAACAAAGTAAATTTAATAGAGACTAATTTTTTAAATTGCTTAGCATAACGAATCTTTATTTCTTTTTTTTTATTAATAAAGGAACCTAGTACAAGGTTGAAGTTTTAGCCTATCTCAAATGAAAGCTGCCATAAATAAGGACATCAATAAATATCATTACACAGAAAAATTAATAAATCCAATTAATAAAGGAGGGCAAACTATAGGATAATGCCTTTCTGTTTAAATTAATAGATAATGTTTGCATACACAACTCTTTAATTCATATCATTAATAAATAAATATCCTTGGAAATCATTGCTAATAATATTCTTGACTTTTACTCTATGAAAATAATGACATCAAGATATAGAATCTCCTTGTTATTCCACTATGGAAAAAATAGTATTTATCCTTCCCAATTAGTTACGAACTATTAATTTGTTTAGTTCCTTTTTTTAGGTAGTATGTCTTTAATTGGTCACACTCTCTTAATGAAAATTCCTTTGATTGAAGGAGCAGAGGATATGAAAAAGAGATATGATGAATGGTTTGTAGAAATGCATTCCCTGGAAAATTACCACGGTGATATGTGGTTATTTTTTGTTGATGAATAGATTTTTAATGAAGTCGGTATGGTACTAACTTCAGAAGTTAATGGTCAAAAAAAACTTCGTATTTAGGTTGAATGAATTGATGTTGAAATGAATAAGTGCCTTATTCTTGACATGGAGTTGGAATTTTCATTGTTCATGAAACTAGAAATGAAGGCTTCTAGAGAAATTAGGGCATGTTCTTGTTCTAAATATGGTTGGAATTTGGGGAAGTTCATACACTTAGACAAAATAGGTTGTGAAAATGCACTTGAAATTCATAATAACATGAATTTGGTATTCAAAAAATTGTATAGAATCGATAATACCTCTTCTATTTGTCATTATTTGAATAGAAGAAATTTTCTTTCTCCACCAAAACATGCAAATCTATTTACAACACTAAGGTGATATTATTTTTCTAAATTAGAGATAGATCCCTCTAATTCAAAGTTACAAGGGATTAAAAATAATAACAAATTGGATTTATTGTTGAAGAAAGTGACCAATATATTTGAGAATGCAGAATCTTCAACTATTGAACAATTAAAATTGTTTTTATTCAATGGTGATGCTTTTCCAGTTGAAGTTTCTAGGTGCCATGTGGTGCCTCCATAATATTAATACCATGAAGTTCATGATGAGAATTTTTACCTTCTTGTACATTCAATGTTGATTAATGTTATTCCTTCTCTTAGGGATGCATTTCTTCTTCCCTTTTTATATTCTACAAAGGAACTTGTGCAACTAGAGGATCCAGACGACCTGAAAAGAGATGATGTACAATTATACATTCTTGATGAATAAAATACCATTTGTGCCCCAAAAAAATTAGCTCAAAGAAAATACAAGTCATTACATAATAAGATGCAGGTTAGAAAGGCTCACATTATGTCTTCAAACGTGCCTGGTGAAGTCATTATTAATATTTGCAAGCAGCATAATGAGGTAAACAAAAATTATATTGAATCCAATTTTATTGATGTAATCTACAAGGCTCGAACAATTTGGAGATCCATAGGATGTCCTCGGAGGCCTGGAGTGGGAAACACAAAGAAAAATGAATTGAAGGTAATGAAACTTAATTTTATGGAATTTGTACTTAAAATTTAATTTTTGTAATATGACAGAGAGTAAATATACATTTTCCTCTTTTAATGCAAAGTTTTGAGAAGTAATGTCTTGTTATTTTCAAAGTGGCTAAGACAGAGATCCTTTCTAAAAAAATGAAATTTCTATTTTTACTTGAGTACATGGAAAAAATTTACAACAACCATTGAGTTATTTAAATAATGTGGGCTTGTTTTTTCTCCTTTTAAGGATAACCACCTAACTTTCAAGAAAATTCATTGGCAAGGTTCATGGTGAATTCCTTCAGGTCTACAAGAGGAATGACCGATGAGGAGATATCAATTCTACTAGATAAAGTGCAAGTAGGGAAATTATGGATAATTGTCTTTATTGAAGTAGGTGTCACAACATAGACTTTTGATTCTTATTGTGAAGGAGTAAAATATGATAGAAGAATGAGAGTAAAATTTCTAAAATATATGAAAAGTAAATATCTAGGTAATATTGTATTGGCAGAATTTATTGAAAAGAATATTGTTGTAAAATTCAGTCTGCATGAATCTCATTACCGCTAGTTGTGTGTACTATTGGGAGAAGAGAAGAAAGGAAAAAGAAAATTTGATTATGGAGGAAGTGAATGTTGGGGTTAGACCAAACCGGTTGTATAGATATATATCATATTAAAGCATACAAGAAATAAACACAGAAATAACCAAGAAAAGAAAATATACAAGATATAATGTGGTTCACTCAGTGTGGGATACGTCTACCTAGAAATAACCAATATATTATTCCATAGGTTGTATAATTTAAGATCTGCAATCTTCCACACTTTACACGATGTACATTAACTTTTC
Organism: Taxus chinensis; assembly: GCA_019776745.2. Lineage (NCBI taxonomy): Eukaryota > Viridiplantae > Streptophyta > Pinopsida > Cupressales > Taxaceae > Taxus > Taxus chinensis. The sequence continues at coordinate 320,960 of JAHRHJ020001455.1, forward strand.
TCTCACAAGCTTCTCTAAGCTCTCATTGAGAATTCCTTCTTATAATTATCTCAATCTAATGTATAACCCTAGTTTATTATCTTATATAAGCCTATACAAACTTAGGGAGCTTTATCCATTCATTTACAACCATTGGATCAATGTTATAAGTGGTTTTTGTGATAATGGACGAGGCATTGACAATATAAGGAGCATTGACACATAGGCAACCAATTTTGCATTAATTTCTAAACTGATAATGGTCATTGATCGACATGGTGAATAATGTTTTCCTGGTTCTATGTGGAACACATAATGTAACAATTATTTTGTCATAATTGTGCATTGTATTTAAATTAGATCCTTTCTACAAGTAATTTCATAGTTCAATAATATTCTTACTGAAATCTCCCACTTGGAGATAAATTGTTGCACTGTATCCAAGTACAAGCTCCATTCTTGAGTATCCTTTCCTTGGCTTTGTTTCTCCCTCTTCAAGTCTCAAACTCGAAGACCAACAGAAGTGGAGTGTAGATCTGAAACTTCTCCTTTCCAATGGCTTCATTTTAACATATCCTACAGGGTTCTTTATTCATATGAATTTTCTCTAGTTTCAGATTCCCATCCTCCTAAACCTTGAACATATGAAGTGATATATCAACTTAATGTGTTTCATTCTTGAATGAAATGTTGAGTTCTTTTCCAAAGGTAATTACACTTTCCACTATCACTGTACAATTCTACAATCCTCTTTCTCCTTTCCCAACTCTTACATGAACGTAGACATCCATATCATTTCTTTGCTAGAAAATTGTAGCATGTAACATACTTAACCTTGTGATACTAGACAAAGCCACAACCTTCTGTAATCTCGAAATCCTGCTAATTGTCGTCCCACCTAATATGAATACATATCTGAGTAGTGCTTCTTCTACCATCCAAATCTCCACCCATATTTAAATCAACATAACCTTGTAAAGAAATATCTAACCCTCCTATAACATAAATGCATGTTGGATGTCCACTCGTTAAATACCTAAGATATCCTTTGTAAATTGACTTTATGCAATGCTCTTTACATGGATTTCTCCATAAATGCTTGATCACAACTCCCACTACCTTGTGCAATGTATGGTCTGAGTACAAACCATAGCATACATAATACTTCCATCTTCTGAAGCATATGGAGCTCATGCCATGTACTTGACCTCCTCATGTGATGTAGGGCACTTATATTTTCTCAATTTAAAGTCCTTCTAGCCATAGGTGTACCTAAATGTTTTACATCCTGCATTTTAAATCTTTTCAACACCTTATTAGTATAATCCTCCTGAGATGAATACAATTTCATGTTCTTCCTGTCTCTTTGAGTTTTCATGCCAAGGATTTTCTTTGTTACTCCAAAAATCCTTCATTGTAAATGTGTGAGCTAGCTTTTCCTTAATCTCACCAATGTCCTGCATACTGGATCCTTTAATAAGCATATCATCCACATACAATAACAAAATAATATAGCTTCCATTTTTAACTCCACTTCTTGAAGTAAAAAACTAGTCAGATTCACATCTCATATAACCATGATCTTGCATAAAATTTTCAAACCTCATATACCATTTCCTTGGAGCTTATTTGAGCCCATACAAGATCTTTTTCATCATGCACACATGTTTCTCCTTACCATTGACTTCATAATCAAGCTATTGATTCATATAGATCTCCTCCTCCAAATCACCATGAAGGAAATTTGTCTTAACATCAAGCTGGTTTAAATGAAAATATTCTACTATAACTAAACTCATAACAGTATGGATGAAAGTCATTTTAACAATAGGAGAAAATATATCAGCAAAATCAATACCTTGTTTCTACGTAAATCCTTTTACTACAAGCCTTTGTTTATATTTTTTTCGTCCACCCTCTTCCTCCTTGATCATGTAAACCCATTTGTTCTGTAATGTTCTCTTACCTACTAGTAACTTCCAACCAAATCCCATGTTTGGTTCTATTTCAAGAAGTCCATCTCCTCATCCATTACATCCTCCCACTTCAATGAGGGTATCCTGTTGCATTAATTCTTCAAAACTTTCCAGTTCACCAATATTAGTCAATAAAAGATAAAATAATGAAGGAGTAAATCTTTCTTGAGGTTTACTTACTCTTTGAGACATTATTACAGAAATTTGGGGTGCCTGAGACTCATTCTAGATTCATTTTTTCTAGACATTCATGTTCCAAATATTGACAGTGATCAATGTAGGTCATCTATAACCAATGTTGGTTCCTCTATAACCGATGCCGGTTCACCTAATCAACTTCATTTCACCTAATCGACGTCGGTCCTACTCTGACTGACATCGGTCACCCTGACCGATGTTAGTTTTTATGGATTTTTGTTTTAAATCCAATAACACACTTTTCTCAATAAAATATTCACCTAGTTCATTCTTTGGTACCAAAATATGATCCCTGTATTGGTACCTATATCAGTTCTCCCTTTGAATTCAAACAACATCAACAGGATGAGAAAGATGCCTTGATAAAGATAGATCAAAGTTTGAATCGTTTTGTAGCCGGGGAAGGATATAACTATCTATATATCACTTGATCTTGGAAAAGATTGATAGCACTATGCTAAGGGTTTAACCTACCCTACTATAGGATCTTCCTTCAACTATGGTAAGAGGACCCATTTTGTAACCTTTGTTTGTAAGGGAATAAAATGGATCAACAATATTTTACTATCCTTTTAAGACATTTGAGAAATTTTAACAAATGTTGGAAGATTTTCCATATGAATACATAAGAACACTTCAAATAACTAACACTGAACCTTCAATCAGAAGATGTGCATCCATGAAAGCCCAAGAATACATGGTTTCACACAATATTTGAGAATTTAAACATAAAATCTCATGCCAAAAACTTTTTAAAACATCAAGAATCCTTGATCAATCACACATAAGATACACTTATAGACTTATAAACAACCTTTATCAATAAAATGGAAGAAAATTGAATTTAAAATTGTTTATTGTGCAATGAAATGAAATCTCTCCTCACAATGCAATTTCAATTACCATGATGCTACAAAAAGGACGAGATATTTTGTGATTAAGAGGGATTCCTAACATAATATTGCAACAAAGACATGAATATCTATTTGGAAAAATCCCAACTTAAAAGTAGATACGACAATGCTCATGATCAAAAACACAATTTACTCATAACTCATCAAATTCATCAACAAGGGAAATTTTCATTTACAGTATCAATGTTTGTCAATAGTTGTACACTCGTAACCATATTGACATGATTCAATTTGATAGCTAAAAAAATTAATAGTTTTCTTAAACAAGTTATTGGGAAATGGTTTCTCTCATTATACGCCTTTCTTTTCTAAAATTTCATAAAATTTTAACCCCCCATGGGAGAGTATTCTCATCGCATTTTATACAAATATCAATCACTCACTCACTCTTTAATTTTCCACCCAAAATCATAAAAATTTAAATAATATTATTTCTTTATGACACATAATACAATCCATTTTTATTCTCTTGGAAATTGTAATGCCTCCTTTAAATATAATACTAATAATAATAATAATAAATGTAAAAAAATGAAATAAAAGAATTAAAATTAAAGGCCCGTGATATTTTTTTCTTTGGGTAGATTAGGGCTAAGCGGCTCAGGTTCCTTTATGTTTTTATCTTTTTGGATGAGTGAGGGAGTGTTGCCACCGCCACCACCATGGGAGGAAGCTTCAAGCTAGTGCTGTGCACCCTCTACTGTAGAAGAAGGCATGATGAAAAAGGGGGGTTGACAGTCCGTGACAACCATTCTTTGCAACATCCTCCCAGCCGCTGTCAAAAATGCTTCGCCAGATGTCTTCGCATGGAAGGTTTTGGTCCGTTCCCGTGCTCGCATCTACCCAGCCTACGTCCAAAACAAAAAAAATGAGCCTACTCCTATGTGGGTTTGTTTTCAATGCAAAAAAAAAGGGGATGGATTCTGTCAGATGTTGTAGCCGCATGTGCTTTAGGGGGGTATTTTTTCAGTGTTTAACTAAATAATAGAATGAGACAGCTCCTCATGGTATCTGCATGCGGTTGTGTGTGGGAGGAAGTGGGTACCTCATAAGGCAGGCACGTTGTTTCACCATTTGCAACAGTAGGTAGGGGCCCAACCCAATCAGTTACATTTGCCAGCATACTTCCAGCTTATGCACAAAATGGATTTATAAAAAAAAAGGGGGCCTGGGAACTATTTGATAGAACGCCTCAAATAGATGCGGGCTCATGGAATGCCATGATGGCGGGATATGCACAAAATGGTTTTTTTGAAACTACATTGGAACATTCCAAGTAAAATATGGTTAGCAGGTTTGAAGCCACACCCCACAACCTTTGTCAGCATTCTCACTACCTGTGCCAAAATAGAGCTCTTGAAACAGAGTATGGACGTCCATTAAAGCATTATGGAGAAGGGATTTCTTTTTTGTGTTTTAGTTACAAGTGCCCTGACCAGATACATATGCAAAATGTGGAGGCATGTGAGCTATTCAACAATGCCTGAAAGAAATGTGGTTCATGGACTGCAATGATTGCAGGATTTGAAAAAAAATAAAAATAAATAAAAATGAGTTTGTTGAAAAGGCCTTGGAAACTTTCAAGCAAATACAATTAGTACGTGTAAAGCCAGACTCCACAACCTTGTCCCAGCATCCTTGATGCCTTTGTCAAAATGGGAGCTCTAGAGCAGGCCTCAGACAACCGTCAAGGCATAATGTTAGAGGATTTTTAGTTGCAAATGCGCTAGTAGACAAGTATGCAAATGGCAGAAGCTTACACAAGGCAAGTCAACTGTTTGAAAAAACACCTCAAAGAAATGTTGTCTCATGGAATGCCAGGATTGCAAGATATGCACTTAATGGATTTGTTCAAAAGGTTTTAGAAATGCACAAGCAACTAATTACTCTATTGGAAAACTTCAAGTGATCGGGAAGTTGGTGTGACATGGTGGAGGTTAGATCTAGGCTCGTGAACTGGTTGGCGAAGTGCCCGAGCAAGATGCTGAACCAAATCCTGTGGCTTTGACCGACTTCGTTCTCCAGGCATGGTTCTTCTTCCCTTACCTCTCATAATTCTCATGTTTTAGTTCTCTTTTGCAACTAAATAGAATTTTAAATTATTAGGATTTTTAAATACAGTTAAATGTCTCTTCAACTCATTGCAAAACAATAAAGTGTCATGTCGCAACTCTCGAAGTCATTATAACTCGTCTACTTTAAACCATGAACTATCACCCTCACTTCGAGATGATTTAGAAAACTCTTACCCTTCTTGATCGCTCCAATATCATTTTATCGACCAGACGAATTTGACTCCCCATTGATAAAGTTGACCTTCTCCTTGTTTTAAATAGTTAAATTTTGCAATTTTCGGAGACTCACCAAGTACCCTTCGCAACTCTGGAAACGAGATGTGAAGTTTCATTCGTGTACCTTGGTATACGAGGAGTCACCTTGATTTTTGGTTTGACCTGAAATGATCATATGACATCCTTTTGACGCTCTTATAGGAGCCCTGTTACACTGGTTTACAATAGTAGAAAGCTGTTAAAACTAGAAAGTTGGCTTTCATTTTGGACCACCATTTGAAACCCGGAAAGAGAAATCACGTTCCGTCTTCGCAAACCTCTAGCGTTTATACTAGAAAAATGCATGGAACATTCAGCATAGGAAAGAGCACTTTTCAGGATAGTTTGGCGAAGCCATTTTGTAGGCCTCTGGTCACAGTTTGACGAGGTCAAACTGGTCCAATTTTGTCTTGTCGCTCCAGAAAACTTGTTGCCGTTTAAAAATGGTTCTCTAGTTCTCAGTCCTGTCGACTCTGATGAATTCTCTTTATATAGGGGAACTAGTAGGAGATGTCTCGTTGCGTGTTTCCTCCATCGAACGTCGTTTTGGATGCGGTTTTCTGGGCCATCGAGCTAAATTTTGTCATTTTTACAACTGGGTGAACTACGACCAGTGGCCCCGGAGAACTAACCACCAAACACAAACCGTTCGCTCTTTTTAAATTCTATCAGTTGCTATGAATTCTGGTATATCTGGGGACACGTAGAAAGTTAGTTCATGGTGTGTGTGTTCATCAGAAGATAACCTTTGGAAGCAGTTTCTTAGCCTCCGAGCCCGTTTTGTACGTTTTGTAGCTAGTGAGAAAATGTAAAAGTAGAAAGCTGTGGACCCTCGTAGGGTTGCCAAATCACCCTGGAAAATTTTTAACACATGTAAATAACTTATTTAAAACACTATAATGAAACTTGTGGTGTGCATTAGAACTTTTGAAAAAATGATGTTTTCTCTCTCTTCCTTTCTCTTTCTCTCTCCTGGGTTTATAAAATGAAGAAAAATGAAATGCAATGAATACATGTTTCTAGATTTTTTTATTTCGATTGCAAATTGTAATTATTGTTAGATGTAAATGGGAAACTGAAAAATGATAATTATGATTGATTAGGGTGGATGCCATGCCAGCGATTTATCGCTGATATCATGCTCACGTGGGTTTTGCAGGATGGAAGAATGACGACGAAAAAGGTGACGTGTAATTTAATTATTATTATTGTAATTTTTATAGGTCATTGTAAAATGAATAACTGTCTAATGTAGTCTCTTGTTACCGAAAAGTTATAATTGAAATTTGTTAATATGCATGATATGCTAGTTTTAGGGATAACTTAGGAAATGTGCATCTAATCACCGGTTCAATTTGATTCTTAGTTGTGTATGGAAAAAAAAAAAGGGTTTGATTTATATATAGTAAATTGAAATTGAAGTTAATATATTGTAGTACTTTCTCAGTATTCAATAAACGATTAAATTAATTTACTGGGTTATCTTCTTACCTTGCAAACATAATAAAGAGTTTTAATGGGAACACTCAACCTTAATAAAATATTCGTGCATAACTTACCTACATGTGTGATCCTTTTTACCATATAAGAAATTTAAGACCGTAGAACGAACTTAAGCTTTGCACTCGATGAGATCCCTAGGTTAGGTAAATAAAACCCCTAGTTGGAGTTTACCGTCATAGTCATTTATGTTAGCGACATTGTCGTGAACCCATATTTTAGGAATGTCATGGTCCAACCTATCCAGAGTATGCGGTTTCCTTCTAGTTTTGGTAATCGCGAGAAGAATGTCCTCTCTTCAGGTATGACACTAGGCTGAGTGGTGAAGACCACCTTGGAAGTCACCTTATGAGTCCTTGTTAGAAGGAATGACTAAGCGGTGTAACCTTCCCATCTGTGGAGTAGGTAGAGATATTACTCCCTTGTATCCTATTGGATTTCCGGGCCTTACAAAATTAGATCTAGAAATTAACTTCATCAGTGAATGAAATCCCTGTTGGATCCAAACGACCTAAATGAAGGTCGTGATATAGTTGTTCTTTGTCTTGCACTCTCGTTAGTGAACCCTTTTTGTCCCTTGTAGATAAATGTCTTGTCTTGGGCTTGTGAAAATTTAGTGCCTTGATCTTTCACGAAAGGATTATAGGGTAAATACATTTTAACCTTAATCACACCTATAATAGAGATTGAAGCCCTGGGTGAAACTGGAATTAAGCTTAACCATGTGCTTCTTTAATATGTCAGATAAGTACTTTGGTAACTCTTATGTTTAAAATGATAGTAATAATGAGACCCTAGTGCGACGCAAAAGTAAATCATATGAGAGTAAAACAAAATTTGAGGTTAGGAATAATGTCACTGGGAGTCCTTAAGACTTAATTTAAACATCTTCATGTGTTACAAAGAATATGAATTGTCAAATGGTGTGACCAAACTTCGAGAAAACAAAGGATGAATATATATATAAATCAAATTTGGAATTCAGCAAGTTATTGTACTATAATAATAATTGTAGGGAAATAACTATTCCGTGATCGAAGGATGTTCTTGGGAAAAAGGCTATCTCGAAATCTATGTCTTCCTTAATCCCAAGATTTCATCTTGACATCACGTTAGATTTTGTTGTGTAGTAAGAGTAAATTTTATACGTTAAATAAACGTTTGAGAATCAAAATCTTAACATAAGAACAAGAGAATTAAGTATTGTATAGTGCATTTGAAATATGGAAAAATACTTATGTAAGTTATGGAAGATTTGATCATAAGGAAGTAAATGGTTGAACTGTAAATTAAAAATGGAATGAACTTAAGATTTTGTAGATGGAAAAAGGAGAAAATTATGCTTGCATAATAATGTTCTTGGGATGCTAATCGTAACTAAAATACCTTTAAAGAAATGATGTGTTGTGGGTTCGCCATTCTTGAAGTCATGTTTCTTGTGGTTGGGTCATTGCTAGTAACCTTCCATTGGGAAAAGTGTAGGTATCAACATGTATATGGTTTTGTCATGTGTCTATGTGAGTTGATGATTGATGTAAGTGTCGTATATACGTTGTCGAGTTTTCCTACTTAGAGCCCTTACTGTGTTGTGTGTGTGAGCAATGTAAGTAAAAAAAAAAGTATCCTGGTATTTTACTATTGTTGTATTTGGGTGTGTAAAATATGGGCACTACATATGGTATCAGAGAAAAGGTTCATGCTCTTGAACCTCTAGGGATTGGATTGTGATGATTTTTTGATGATGATGGGTTGCATGATGTGTGTGATAAATATTGGAAGAGTAATGTGTTATATGAGTGATGTGATCTATGTCATGATTGTGATTATGTGAAGCACATGAGGTGTATGTCACTTAGTGCGTATTTGTTATCATGTTGATGTGCTTGGGATGGGAGTATTCTCTCTCCTTCGTGTGGATTCTATGAAGATTCATAAGTGAATTACTGTGTGTGATGTATTGCCTCCTTTTTGTGATGAATGAGGAATGATATTGCCATGTTTTGTGTGAATGTTGAAGTGTTGGAACATTTTGACCTTATGTGATGTGAAGATGTAGTGATGTATTGCATGAAGAGATTGATGTAAAGTGAATTTGGAAGTTTACTGTGATGTCATCACCATATTGTGATTTGTTGTGTGCATATTCGTGTTGTATTGCAATTGACTATATGTCGTAATGTTAGACATTGTGTTCCTCATATGTGTAATTCATGTAATATGTGATGGTTCATGTCGTGATTTAGGGGCATATGGTGAGTATGATCCCTAGCGTACAGTGATTGCACCTTAGGTGTAGGATGTGGTAATGTGATGTATCGTAACCCGTGAAAGTAATGATTGTGTTATACCCTGTATATATTATAATATATATATATATATACCATACCATGCATAATACGTTATGGTTGTTGTGTGTGAATTACCATTGTGTTTGTGATGTAGTTATGTGTATGTTGTGAAACCTTACACTAGACGACCCTAAGGGGATGAACTGTCAAGAGTGTATGTGTGGAGAGAGGAGGCATGGACCAGGTTTTCATAATCTTGATCCGAGTATGAGTGAGGAAGTGGAGTCTTATATAGACTGAAAATCCACTTCTATCTGTTTAGTATAATTTGAGCTTGCTCAATATATTGTGGGTGCGCACCACCTTAGGCTCAACTTATGCAACCTTGTGTCCCCTGCTCTTTCCTATTGGATTGTTCATTGAATAATCCTATGTGATTTTGACTATGTTGATCCTTGTGGGAGTATGGAGGGATGATTCAGGCAGAGATGATGACAGTTACATTATTTGATATACTCATTTCTGGTTACATGTATATTTTTATGAGCTGAGGCTCGATGTCTAAGTGCCAGCAACTCGATGAGTACCCCTTTGGTGGTGGTATGAGGCCACATAGTGATTGTGATGTGCTATTTTCTCATTACGTATTTTATTCGTAAATTAATCTTTCTCTTTTAGCTAGAACCAGCCATTTTCTTGATTGACATGTTCTTATATTTTGGGCATTTATTTTATTATTGCATTAACATTTGGATTTTGCACTAACCAAGGCTAATTAGCCATTTGTTTTCTTGGTTTTAAAACTTTCTTTTCATATTTGAAAGATTTGTAGCCTAGCCCAAGGCTTTTGATTTTGCCACTTGGCATTTGAATGGATTGTTATGCTGGTTCTAATGTCGTAATGTGTTGGAATAGGGTCATGGGATTAACCATGGAGTGGTTGAACCTATGGACCCGCTTCGTTGTATGGGGGTACGCCCCAAGGAGTTACAGATAACTAGCGGGTTGTTGAACCACGAGTTATTATGTCACTTGGGTTGGGGGTGACGGGGCTCTATGTGCCTAGGGCCATAGGGTGACCTGGCCTCATTTAAAAGGAGAAAGGAGATGGGCCTCTATGGTTGAGTGACCTGTTATTCTTTATGGCGCTCTATGGTTGAGTGACCTGATATTTATTGATGGGGCTCTATGGTTGAGTGACCCGACTTGGTTCTGGCACTATGTTTCTTCCTCTTGGAAGGTATATGGAGATTATCTGGTGATGCTTTGGGGAGGTGTATGGAGTTGTATCCTGGTACTTTTGGAGATATCTGGGGTTTGTTTCGTGATGTCTTGTTATGTGTGGAATTGGTATAGTGAGTATGTGTCCTCTTGTGAGTTCTGGTTAGACTTGTTATGATTGGTGGCGTGACTCTTCCCTTGGTTGGTATGGACGATTGGATATTGGATTGGAACTATGTTGTTATAGTCATGGATTTTTGGGGCTTGTGATACCCGTTGTATATGTATCAATGTGTTGACCTGTTTGTTAGTCATATGTGTGTACTAGATCTATGTCTAGGGCGTAATTGTTGGAAATTAACTGTAATGTGGTCTACTGCGTTGTCATTTCATGGTTTGGTGAAACCCTTGTGATGTGGTCTTGGTCGATGAAATGTATGTAAATGTATGTTGTGAAAATTTGGTGTTGCCTTGTATTACCCTGGTAGGGTGATCGTAGTTCATGATGGGAACCCATTAAGGAATGTTTTGTAAACTATCGTTTCGATCCTAGTTGAAATTTTAAATCCCTTGGAATTAAGGATAATGTTAATGGAAAGAGATTAATGAAATAATTAGCAAATGAGAGGGAACTTCCAATCTTCATAGAACCTTGAAAGTAAAAATTTCTACCATTAATTGTTTCTAGGCCCTACCATGTGTCCAAGTTATTGGCTAACATTTTAAACCGATAATTGTAATATTATCCCAATTTGTTCCTTGTTGCATAAATATGGGATTTCTTGTTTCCTTATGTCACATCGAGGATGATGCTTTCTTAAGGGGAGGAGAATGTAATTGGTTCTCTTTTCTATCTACCTTCTCATTAAAATTGACTAACCCGACTACTGGAGTGTGCTGGGCGCGGTGTGTGTTTGGTGGGGACTAAAACTTGCTAGATTCGTGCACAGTCTACAGGTGTGCCATTTCAAAATCATATTCCTTCAAGCATGCCTTTTAGACAGTTCTTTCTCCCACGTTTTTCTGGAAGACAGGGGCGCCACCATTTGAAGGTTGAGCTAAAGATAGAGACAGAACTGCAGGAGAAAATGAGACTACAGTCACACGCTTTTGTCAAGTAGCTAGATGAGGCAGAGCCTTGGATTCCATTGGAGGAACATGGTAGTGATAGTCCTGTGACAGATGGGAGTCGACAACAAATGGTTGCAGTTGAAAATTTCCTGATATCATTTAGAAACCTGTATAAATTATGTCAATGTCAATGGTACCATGGGAGGAAAAATGCAGTCCTTGAATGACGCCAGCAAAACCTCAATGAAGACAACATAAATGAGGGATTCTTAAGAATGGGTTTCTTGGATACATTACCACTAGAACAACGGTTTCAAGTGTTACTCTCAAAGGGACGTGTTCAAGTTCTACAGTTTGAATGCCTCACGCAGCATTGCTCCTAGCTGGTTGGACTAGACCAAGAAGTACTCGATATACTTTAGTTATATGCACTGCTGGTTGGAGTGCTGGGTGCCAGCTAGTCTACTTCGTTACAGTGGAGAAATATCCAAAGTTAGGGACTATATCCTTCACCTTATTCAATAAGAATCGTATAGTGCACCACCAAACCATTAGAAGAGCTAAAACTTCCCAAAGAGATTCTAAGAAAACTTGTCTGCTCAAAAACTAAATCCTAGGGCAGTTGCAGCTGTTTGTAGAATGCTTCAAAGATGGGGGCATCTTTCGGGATAGTTTGGCGAAGCTGTTTTTTAGGCCTTCGGTCGTAGTTTGACGAGGTCAAACTGGTCCTATTTTGTTTTGTCTGCTTCAGAAAATTTGTTGCCAAGTTTAAAATATGGCTCGCTAGGTTCTGAAGCCAGTCCCGTCGACTTTCATAAATTCTCTTTACATAGTGGGAACTAGTAGGAGATGTCTTGTTTCAGAGTATGGATTCCATTGAACATTGCTTTTGGAGAATGGTTTTCTGGGCCACTTGAGCTAACTTTTGTCTTTTTACAACTGGGTGATACTATGACAAGTGGCCGCGGAAAACTAGCCGCCAAACGCAAACCATGTGCTCTTTTTCAATTCTGTCAGTTGCTATGAATTCCTGGTAATATCTGGGGACACGTAGAAAGTTAGTTTGTTGAGGTCCGTGATCATCAAAAGATAACCTTTTGAAGCTAGACTTCTTAGCCTCTGAGCCCATTTTGTATGTTTCGTATGCTAGTGAGAAAATGTAAAAGTAGAAAGGCTGCGGACCCTCGTTAGGGTTGCCAAATCACCCTGGAAACTTTTTACACATGTAAATAACTATTCAAAAAACTATAATGAAACTTGTTGTGTGTTTTGGGACTTTTGATGAAATGATGTTTTCTCTCTCAAAACCCTTCTCTTTCTCTCTCCTGGGTTTATAAAATGTAGATTAAAGTGATATGCAATGAATACATGTAGTTCTAGACTTTTAGATTTCGTTTAGCAAATTGTAATTATTGTCTGATGTAAATGGGAAACTAAAAAATCGAAAATTATGATTGATTAGGGTGGATGCCATGACAGGTAAATTATCATTGGTATCATGCTCATGATGGCAATGAATGGTGGTTTTGCAAGATGGATGAATGAAACCTTGAAGGCTTGAAACTTTAATTCCAGGCATGGTTCTGTAACTATCCCTATAGGTCATTGTAAATTGAATAACTGTGTAATGTAGTTCCCTTGTTACCGAAAAATTATAAATGAGATTTGTTAACATGCATGATATGCTAGTTTTAGGGATACAGTTAGGGAATGTACTTCTAATCAACTCAGTTCATTTTGATTTTTAGTTGTGTATGTCGAAAAACAAAACTGGGGGGGGTTTGATTTATCATATAGTAAATTGAAATCTGAAGTTAATACCATTGTAGTATCACTCTCAGTATTCAAAAAACGATTAGAATTAATTTACTGGGATACCCTTCTTGACCTTGCTAAACATAGTAAAGAGTTATAATGGGAACACTCAACCTTGAATAAAATATTCGATGCTTAACTCACCTGCATGTGTGATCCTTTTTACCATATAAGAAATTTAAGACCATAGAACGAACTTAAGCTTTGCACTCGATGAGATCCCTAGATTAAGTAAATAAAACCCCTAGTTGGAGTTTACCGTCATATTATTTATGTCTAGCGACATTGTCGTGAACCCATATTTTGGGAATGTCATGGTCCAACCTATCCTGATCATGCGGTTTCCTTCTAGTTTTTGTAATCGCGAGAAGAATGTCCTCTCATCAGGTTCGACAATAGGCTGAGTGGTGAAGACCACCTTGGAAGTCACCTTATGAGTCCTTGTTAAAAGGAATGACTAAGTGGAGTAACCTTTCCATCTGTGGAGTAGGTAGAGATATTACTCCCTTGTACCCTGTTGGATTTCCGGGCCTTACGAAATTATATTTAGAAATTAACTTCTTCAGTGAATGGAATCTCTGTTGGATCAAAATGACCTAAATGAAGGTCGCGATATAGTTGTTTTGTGTCTTGAATTCTCGTTAGTGAACCCTTTCGCCCCTTGTAGATAAATGTCTTGTCTTGGGCTTGTGAAAATTTAGTGCCTTGATCTTTCACGAAAGGTTATAGGGTAAATACATTTTAACCTTAATCACACCTATAATAGAGATTGAAGCCCTGGGTGAAACTGGAAGTAAGATTAACCATGTGCTTCGTTAATATGTCAGATAAGTACTTTGGTAACTCTTGTGTTTAAAACGATAGTAATAATGAGATCCTAGAGTGACGTGAAAGTAAATCATATGAGAGTAAAAACAAAATTTGAGGTTGGGAATAATGTCACTGGGAGTCCTTGTGACTTAATTTAAGCAGCTTCATGTGATTCAAAGAATATGAGTTGTCAAATGGTGTGATCAAACTTCGAGAAAACAAAGGATGTATATATATATATATATATATATATATATAAATCAAATTTGGAATTCAGCAAGTTATTGTACTATAATAATAATGATAGGGAAATAACTATTCTGTGATCGAAGGATGTTCTTGGAAAAAGGCTATCTCGAATCTATGTCTTTCTTAATCCCAAGATTTCATCTTGACATCACGTTAGATTTTCTTGTGTAGTAAGTGTAAGTTTTATACATTAAATAAACATTTGAGAAGCAAAATCTTATCATAAGAATGGGAGATTTAAAATCCGGTAGGCATTTGAAATATGGAAAAATACTTATAGTAAGTTATGAAGATTTGTCATAAGGGTAAAGAGAAAATTAAATGGAATGAACTTAAGATTTTGTAGATGGAGAAAGGAGAAAACTATACTTGCACAATAATGTTCCTAGAATGATAATCGTAACTAAGATGCAATTAAAGAAATGATGTGTTGTGGGTTCACCATTCCTGAAGTCATGTTTCTTGTGGTTGGGTCATTGCTAGTATTCATTCATGTGGAAAAGTGTGGTATAAACATGTATATGGTTTTGTCATGTGTCTGTGTGATTTGATGACTAATGTAAGTATCGTATATATATTCTTTAGTTTTCCCACTTAAAGCCCTTACTGTGTGGTGGGTAGTGAGTAATGTAAGTAAAAAAGTCAAAAAAAATTATCCTGGTATTTTACTGTTGTATTTAGGTGTGTAAAATGTGGGCACTATAGAAATATCTTTTTTTTCTGTTATCAGGCTGGAAGGTTACAAGTCATTCACATTTTCCACTATCCCAGAATGACTAGGATGTCATGTCACGTCTTTTATTATTTATTTTAATCATTTATCTTTTCAAGTGATCAAAGAAACCCCTTTTTGATAATTTATGAGCATAACTAGGTGATTTTATTTGACGTGTGATCCCTTTAACTTTTTCAAAATCCATCTTGGGAAACACACATTAACTTTCAAGTCTTTTTGGGTGGATTTTTTCCACATATATCATGTCATATCAAGCAAACTGTTATCTTCTACATAATATTAACTTACTTCATAATTATTTCTCCCATTTGAGTATCACATTCAAATATTTATGAATTATGTTACCTTGATTATCCTCAGCTCAACTTGCTTGTCTCAAATTTCTTATAAGTTCACACTATTTCCTTCATAAACTCACATTTTATTTTTTGAGTGTAAGGAATTATGGGAAATTTATCTGTAATATGGTTAAAACACCAATAACATCCAACTTAAAATGCATATCCACTGAGGATTTGCACTCAATTTTTTATTTGTACGACCCTGATGAGGAATTCAAAAGAATGGTATTTGAGATTGTTAATCCTAAATATTGTACCAGGCCTTTAATAGATCAATTTATTCGGGTTGCATTGATTATAAGTATTATCAAGATAAGTCCCATTTTTTTTACTTCTAGATGATGTATTTTAATTTTTTAAGACTGGAACATCAAAATAATCCCGATACATTGAAGAAATTTTTGATTGTGAGTAGACCTAGTGTGCAAGGTTTGACTAATTACCAATTCCCCTTCATTTGTAATGAAGAACTTACTGTGAAGGAAATCCCTTTAGGGTATTATGTACTTGATGGTGAGATTTCACTTGGTACTATGCCCACCCTTTTCCGAAGGATGAATGATCTAGAGATCAAAGTGTCTCAATCTTGGAGAACAAACCATCAAGGACCATGCCTTCTCATCCTCCTAAAGCATCAATTTCTTTCATGAAGAAATGTAAGGGTGAGTCTTGATCTAGGCATCCTACTCCATCTGATCCAAGATCATTTTTGGTTGTACTTCTAGCTCATAGGTTCTGAGAAATCCTCCACTTTCAAAGAAAAAGGGAAAAAGGCCTTCCCTAAAAGAGGTTTGGACATGACTAAATGGGTTTCCTCCTATGAGATGAGGTCACAATTGCTCATTTTTTTAGATGGTCATATGACAACAATATTGATGAACTCAGGTCTTTGGGTATGTCTCGCACACTGGTGGGAGAGACATTTTTTTGTTCAAATGGCATTGGGGACTGATGAATTTTTCATAGGAAGAATAGACTAGTGAAGAAACTTCCTCTTTGAAGAGAGGAATTTGTGGTAGTGGATGGTTAGGTTTTTTTTCTTGTTTCCTTTTTTGATACAATTCTCAAAAATATATGTAAATTTTTCTTCATGGGTTGGGGCCCCTATAGAACCCCATTTTTCTTTTTCCATAATACAAAAGATAATAAACAATTTCATTAGTTTACATTCTTCATGATGGATTTGAAATATTATCAAGGCAATATAAAAGACTAAAGTATTGTATCAAATTACATACATATATGAAAATAAAAACTTCAAAGTGATATTCAATTTGTTTATGAAACAAGAGTAATAATTAAAATAAGATGAAAAATAAAGTTCAAGAAAACAAGCCTATGCTTGTTCATCAGTCTTCATGTTGTATCTTTATCTTCTTCATCTTCTTCTTCCTTGGGTTGCCTATCCACATATGCAGCATACTTCTAGAATAGTTATTTTATATCATCTTCATCTGGGCATGTATGGTGCTGAAATATCAAGGAATTCCTACTCAGTGTATCCACACATTGATCCATCTTTTGTTTACATTCCCATGGTTTTGATTTTAATTCTACAATTTTGTTTTCTACAATCATTAGTGTCTCAATGACTTCATAAGAAATTTTTTATCTTTGGATATTCTTCTCAAAAGAACTGATTAATAAGTCAATTTTCAGATCACCATAACTCCTTTTGAATTTATCAAATACCATTTTTTTAACTTTAGATCAATAGTGTTTAAATTATTTTCAACCCATTTTTTCTCTGTCTCCATTTTTTCTTTGATTCCATTCAAAACCTCAACTCTGAGTTTTCCCAAGTCTTCAATTGCATACTGAGTTCCCATGTGTTCAATTGGCACAATTCTTTCCTTCTCAACTAACTACTTTATCTAATTGAGTAATACGATTCAGCTTGGGGAGAATTCCCTCAAAATATAAAACTCAAAATATTATCACATTGTTCAATTAACTCATCAATTTCATTAAGCTTATTATTAATCTTTTCATATTTCTTCCTAGATTTCTCAATGGTTTTCTTCCCCTTTTCCATTATCTTTTCCACCCAAGTATCAAAAACTTTAACCTTTTCAACATATTTTTCAATGTGTTCCATAACCTCAAGAGTAGAAGTGGAGATATCTTCTTGGCCTTCACTAGACTCGCCAACTAATTGTTGTAAACATGAAATAAATGATTTGACCCATTATTTTAATTGTCTTTTGGTTATCCTATCCTCAGCTACTTTTTGCAGCAAATCATTGACCACTTCTAATAATCCTTTCTTTAATGCATCTCTTAAAGGTTTTCCCAAAGGAATGAGTTGAACATTATAGTCATTTGTTGTTATATCACTTCTTGATTTTCCTTCATGTGGAATTTCCACCTCCAAATTTCTGGATCCATATGGTTAGTATGAGTTTTAGTAATGACCCTAGCTTTTTTGGAGCCTTTTTGGGTTTTGGGAAAGCCATAAGGCTATAAGATCTATGGATTTCATAAGTAAACCTCTTCTTCTTCTAAAATTAATTCTCCTATCCAGCCTTTTGTAAGAGTAGTTCCCACCTTTGTCTCTTACAATTCTAGTTGAGGTTTTTCAGGGACAACCACCAATTTCTTAGACATCTCTTGAACATCTTGCACTGATGGATCTTTATGTTGCACTTTGTCCACTTCAATGTTGATTTCTTAGGTTCATCTTGTGTTGGAAATTCCCCCACTTGCTTCTTTCCTTGATCCTGAACTTGGGGTTGACCAACTTCCTTCTGAGTCATATCAACATTTGGAATATGTTCTATATTTGTCTCCTCAACTGATACAGTCATAACTTCTACATTCTCCTTGGGAACCTCTTGGGTTTGTTGTTCCTTTAGATAATTATTTTATCTTTGCAATTTCTACTTCCTTTAGAGGTTGTTGTTTGGTACAAGATATCCTCATGAACTAGTATACCAATTTCAATTTTTTTCTTTTAATATGCAATTGTTATATTGACTTTATCATACCTTGCATACTTTCTTTTCAATATCTTCCTTTGTAGTGGTTTCTTTTTCAATTTCAAATAGTGTACTTTTCTAGGTGCTCACTACATTGATAACCTTGGTTTCCTCTTGATCCTTTTAGCATTACTTCCCTAGTTTATCAACTGGAAACTCCTGAAATTATGTTCTCATTTCTGAACTACCTTCAGAATATCTTTTGATAGTGGAATTTCTGACTCAACAATTAGCAATGGGTGGTTCCTTCCTTAACCTAACTAGAGAAACTTATAATCTACCCTTTTCTTCAACTGATACTTATGAAGTATAGGAATCAATCTCTATGTTATTATTCAATTGGGCCTTTTTTGATCCAATTGATAAAAAATAGGTATACTACCTTCAACTGGTACCAAACTTTTTGTTTCCATTTGGGGATCCTTTTCACCTATTGCCTCAAAATATTTGATTCTTGTGTTACCCTTCCCTTAGTACTTTTCTGGTGATTGGGTATTGAGAAATTCCTTTTCATTGCTTCATTCTCTAAGTAGTTTGGTTCCTTAAAATAATTTTCTTAAAGTAGATCAATGTCATAGCTAGACTTCGCCTCAAATTTCTCCATATCAAACCTTTCCATTTCCTCCTCCATTAACCTAGATTTTATAATAGAGGGCAAGAATACCTTCCAATCCTAATGGGAAATTTGATGTTTTTCTTATGTCTCCCAAAAATCATCTTATGAATAAGTGTTAATTGTCTTACCAAATCACATAAATCCATCTTGTCATCTAAATATCTTGGTGATTTGCATGGTTGTCCCTAAAATCTAATGAATATTATATAAGTGAATCTCTTATACTGAATAAAGAAGAAACCATATTCCATTATTATATTTATAGCTTCTTTTGATATTCTATATTGCTTGCATTTAGGTTTGAACAAGCACTATGATAGGTGTAAAAAATGTATTGTTCACCAATATTACATTTTCCTTCCAATTACTCAATTGTAATTGGGGATAAACCTCATGTATTTGTGTTTTTTTGAAAGGGGCCATGTGGTATAAGGCCAAGGAAACATCTATGACCTTCAATATTGTAAATTAGATATGTCATCATGTAAAAATTGAGCTCCCTAACACCACCCATCTTGATCTTTGTAACCAGTGCTAGAATATGCTCATGAATTGAATTCAACAATAAGGGTTGCCCAAGAAATGTTCCCTTTCCTTTCTAAAAAATCCATATATATGGGCACATCCATTCTTTGAATTCATTTGTCATTTCCAAACTACCATCCTACTTAGCAACACAACTAAATCTTTTGCTTCTTCCACAAATTGTACCCTAACCAATTTCTTGGGAATTCTTGTGGTTACCTTCTTATCTGATAATAACCACTTAGTGTTTATAAGTTTAGTATAGTCTCTCTTCTTGTATTTATAGTATTTAAAGGATAATTCAACACCTAGGGTTATCAGAGTTTTGATTACTGAGAAAGTTCAACATTATCCTAAAGGCCTTGGATGTTAATGTCAATAGTGCTTCACCACTCCCATCTAAGACTTCACTCTTTTTATGATTATAGTTCATAGAACAAAGCCTCGCCAATTTAGGGAAATGCAAAGAGGGAGGTATAACACCAACTGAGGTAATGTTATTGGCCTTTATTTCTTCCATGAGTTCACTTTTGTTGGGCTATTCAATCTTTTTAGGAAATCATTCAAATCAACATTCATTAAATTTGTGACTGTAATCTTATCTAAATCACTGGTAACTCTGGATGTGACATGAAAACCTGATGGATATGTCTTCATCTTTTATGCCCTAGCTTTGAATTTCAATCTCTTTGCAAATTGTGGACTAAAAATAATGAAAGTATGAGAGTAGTACAATCCTTACTAGTTTCCTATGTAAATGTTTATGTAATTCACCTTTGCTTCTTATATTTTCAAGCCTTTAGCTCCCAATTGATGCTCTTTAATTGATTTCACTTTGTTCCTCTGAAAATTCTGATAGCAAGGGTATCCAAATCCTCATATGTCATAATAAAAATATCGAAGTGTTTGAATACTTCAAACAATTTTCCTTGATTTGTGTAAAAAATGTATTAATGGAGAAACCATAAATGTATTGAATTATGGCCATTCATCCTAGTTCCCCCTTTTTAAATTTAGGTCATCTACATGGAGAAATTCCATGTTATGCGGGCTTAGGGAGTATTTTTGTATTTTTGCACTAAATTTTAAATGTAAACAAGTTTACACATTTGACCCGATCACCTGCCCTTGACTTTTATTATGATCCTGACACGTGTTTAAATCTTAAAGGTGGCAGAGCTATGGGCCCATTTTTGCATATCTTCTATTTTCCTGATTGAACACAAAACTACCAATTCAACCGAGGCCCCACTTCTCCTACCTTTGCTTAAGAATATGCCACATGTGTCCTTGGTGGGTCTCAGAGATTTTTCTACACTTTTGCACAACTTTATCGACTTAATGTTAAGAAAACATTATTCCCCTCTCCAATCATGATTTTGATACCTCTTTACTCCAATTATATTTTAACATGTATACCTCTTTAGAGAGGGTCAACTTCTTGTTTTTGCATCCTTTGACTTCGAATATTCCCAGGAATATTCGTTCAGGCCTCGGGGCTAAGTTTGCATTTTGTAAATATTATGTAATTGTTGTAACTTTTCAAATTAAGCCCGCAACACTGTAACCAATGGAAACATGCCACGTATCTTTGAGTGTTGGAGAAAAGTATGAAATTTGTAACATTGGCCAAAGGATGATATACAAGGATATTTTTCAAGATTACACTTGATTCATGATCAAAATTTATAGGGATTTACAGAAGCAACAATGACTAGTATGTTCCTCGACCAAAAAATAGGATTTACACCCTAAACACAAGGTTTTCAATCATATTCATCATGACTATATCTTCAAATACACATTTTTTATATGAGAAAACCAGTCAGAGTAAATTTTTCAAAGGCATACACTGGATAAAAGGGGTGAGATCAATTCGAGCACTAACATCAGCTCTGACTCGGGGATGGGCACCCCCTGTGGGTGCCACAAGAACCATACAAACCAAACATATAATAGACCAAGTTCCTAAATCCATTGGGTTACAAAGTCATTCAAAGTACACACTAGGTCAAACAACATCAATGCACTTCACAAAAACCAATCGAGAGACCAAGGAAACTGGTCACTGTAGACCAGGAAAACAAAAAGGGAAAAAAAAACAAAAAAAAAAAAAAAACAAAAAAAAAAGGACTATACATTGTACAATGATTCATACCTTGTTTGAAATCAATCCAAGAAGTGTTTCAAATTCCTACCATTAATAGGAAATTCAAGAAAATCTCCATCCAGGTCCTTCAAGAAAAAGGTGTGCTCACCAATTCTTATGTCAATGGAATATGGACCCATCCATAAAGCATCAAATTTACCATGTTTCCCCTTATCCTCATGCCTTCTATCCCACAGTAAGACAATATCTCCAACACTAAAGTTCTTGGGGTCACCTTTTTATCAAATAATTTCTTGATTTTCTCTTTGAATCTAAGTGTCTTTGGTGAGACTCCCTTCTCTCTTCATCCAACTCAACTATTTGATTAATCCTAGCTTCATAGGGGTTCACCTCTTCATCCTCAAGTTGTTGTAGGAACTGATAAGAAGATAACTGCATATGTAGGGGTAAAAGAGCCTGGAATCCATAAACTAATTCAAATGGACTCTTTCCAGTGGCTCTTTTGGCAATGATTCTATCTGTCCATAAATAAAACTTCAACTGCTCACCCCATTTCCTTTTATTAACCTCCAATGTTCTTCTAATTATCTTTAGAAAATTCTTATTTCTTGATTCAGCTTGACCATTCCCTTGGGATTGTAGTTAGATACATATGTAAAATATATCCCATATTCTTGGCACATAGCTACTAATGGCTTAGCTCGAAAGCTCATAACATTATCAGCAACTATTTTTGCAGGTACTCCAAACCTACAAATTATATGATTTATGATAAAATCCATGACAATTTGATGAGTTGTTTTTTTAGTGGGGATAACTTCAACCCATTTGGTAAAATAATCAGTGGCCACCAGTATCCATTTGTGCCCTACACTTGAGGGATCTGAGATCTCTCCAATAAAATCCATGCCCCATTGTTTAAAAGGAGCTTCTATTGACACTAGTTGCAAAGGTAGAGCACCTGAAGCTTTCATTCTTCCTGAAAACCTCTGACAACTTTCACATTTTCTAACCAACAAGGCTACATATTTGAAAAGTGTGGGCCACCAATAACCTACCCTTAAGATCTTGTGGGTAGTTACTCTTCCAACAAAGTGACCTCCACATACTCCCCCATGGAATTCTGAAATCAATTTGGGAGCCTCTTCCTCTGTGATGCATCTCAAAATAACCCCTTTAGGATTCTTCCAAGCCAACCCATAATCAGTGATGATATATTTTTGGGAGGCTAGTTTGAGTGTCCTTCTTTGATTTTTATCTAGATACCCTGGACACTCCAAATTCCTGAGGTAAAATATTATGTCCTTATACCATGTGGAATTGATTAACTTCTCATGGACATCCATATTTCCTTCCTCAATTTCATTGACTTCCATCACCTATAGGTTACTTTTTTCCATTATCTTTGCAAGACCTAGACCTCTAACCAGCTTGGTGGTTTGTATATCCATGTCATACTCTTGCAGCTTGTTCACCCAGTGACATCTCTTGCTGGAAATATCCATTTCTGATAAAATGTCTTTGACCATAGTGTGGGGAACATAGGAAACAATTTTAGAGCTCAAGATATAAGGCCTAAAAATTTTAGTTGCTCTCACCAAAGAAAAGGCCTTCTTCTCCATGATGGTATACTTCAATTCAAATCCCTGCAATGCTTTACTGAAAAAGGCAATGGGCCTTTCATTTCCTTCTTCATCCTTTTGCAATAGTACAGATGCAATAGTGTTTTCAGATGCAAAGGAGAATATCTGAAAATCCTTCTTATAATCAGGGGCTGCCAATACTGGAGCATTTTTCAATGCTTCTTTAATTCCAGTGAAATCTTGGAGAGCTCCTTCCTCCCATTTGATAATCTGGTCCTTCTTTAACATGCTTGTAATGGGGATAGTCATTTCAGAAAAATTAGAAATGAATCTCCTAATGAAATTTATTTGACCAAAGAAGGACTGGATCCCTTTCTTATTTTTTGGGACAGGAACTTTACCAATTGCTTCCACCCTTTCAGGATCAATCATGACCCCTTCTTTTGACACAATGTGCCCCAACAAATTTTCCTTTTGAACCCCAAAATGGAACTTTTTAGGATTCAATGAGATGCCATATTCTCTACACCTTATCAACATCTTCTCCACATGTTCAAGTGATCACTTCTCTTCCTAGAAAACACTGTCATATCATCCTGATAAACAGTAATAAAATCATTGATATAACCTAAGAATGTAACATCCATAGCTCTTTGAAAAGTATCCCCAACATTCATCAGACCAAATGGAATTCTCACATATACATAGGTACCCCATGGGGTGGTGAAAGTAGTTTTGATTCTTTCTGATTGCTTCACAACCACCTGGTTATACCCTGAGAATCCATCTAATGCAGACAAAAACTCAAACCCAGTGACCAATTGTAGCATGTTATCCATATTAGGCAATGGATAGTTATCTTTAATTGAGGCCTTATTCAAGTTCCTAAAATCCACACACAACCTTATGTCTCCATTTTTCTTTCTTACTGGCACTAAATTTTCCACCCATGAAGAATATCTTGTTGGTTGTATTATCCCTCCATCCCTTAACTTTTTAAGTTCTTCTTGCATCTTAAGGGAGAGAAGTGGATTAATTGGCCTCTACTTTTTCCTAAATGGTTTAGCATTAGGTTCCAAAGGTATTTCATGTTGAAAAAGATCTTCCCTATATGCTTTCAAGTTCTGAGTAAGACCATGCTAAGAAGTCTTGGTACTTTTTCAACAACTCAAAATAGGACTGCTTTTCCTCCTTACTCAAATTACTTCCTAGCCATACTTTTCTAGGTTTTTCTCTAGTTCCTAAATGAAATTCCTCAAGATATCTTGAATCAGAGATATGTCTATGAACCACCCTGTAATCATTATCAAAATTTGATTCTAAAGCAACCAACCCTCTGGGAATGGTATTGGTTTTTAACTGAATGATATCCTTTCCAAAAAGGGTTTCTTTACCATCACACACTGCAACCATTGGTTCCCAATCCATGCATTTATTGGTGAATTCTCCTTCATTCTACATAAACCTCTGAACCTGGGAATCATCATTCAAAACTTTCCAATGTTTCACATTATTAGGGACATATGGTCTTGACAATACTTCAATATCATAATCACAATAAGGAGAAACAATGCAATTTTCAAACCTAGATCCAAGCACTGCCAACCTATCTGCTGCAACATTTTGAGTTCTGTCATGATACAATACATTTAAAGGATTCAAACATTTCAATAAAATCCCAAACTGCATGTTTATATTATTTCATCCTTTGATTTTTTGTAGCATACAATTTTCTAACTTGTTTGATGACCAACTCTGAGTCTCCTTTAACAACTATGTCCTTGATACCATATCTCCATGCAATCCTTAAACCCAAAAGTAATGCCTCATACTCAGCAATATTATTTGTGCACTTAAACTTAATTTTGAAGGAGAAATTAAATATCTCTTGGTTTGGAGATACAAGGACAACTCCAGCACCATTTCCCAAATTGAGAAAGCTCCATCAAACATCAAGGTCCAAGGGGATACCAACTTGTTCAAGACAGTCACTCTTATTAATACCATGTTCCTCAAAATCTACATAGCCAAAAATTATTAACATCTACAGTTGCATATAACACTTCAGAAGAAGAATCATTAGGATTTTCAATCAGATGTAACATCTTTTTCTCACCATACAACTTGACAAGGTTCCCTTCTACTAGTATGGTGTCATATGACATATCCATTTGCACACTTCCACCCACACTAGCATTCCACTTTCTTGACAGTAACATACCCCATTTAGCAGGGCAATCCACAATGACTACATTCATGGTTAAAAACTTACCAGGATAAGATGCTAATTGCACCACTAAACCTTTCACATACCCAATCACTAGTACTTCCCTTGAATCCATAGCAGTGCACTTTCCAAAGGTCATTGTTACCTTGATATTCAATTCATTCATAACTTCAAGAGGCATCACACTACATGAAACTCCTGAATCAAACATACAATTGTGAACAAGTCTATCTTTAATAATCAGAGTAGTGTAAAATGGATCAACATCAAGTTGGGATTCAACAAGGGAAGTGCCTAGATATACTTCAAGGGATTCCCCCAAATTCTCCAATGCCTGTGGCACTTCCAATTATTCAATGACAAGAGGGATATCTACATTGTTAACATCTTTTCCTGGGGCTATTACCTCCTCCTTAAATCCCAAGTACTCAAATGCTCTTCTTTTATGCTCAGGGATCCTAAGAAACTCAACAATGGGTACAATGACCTTGATTTGACTCAAAATTTGGGCCATATCACAGGGGGTATACTTGGGTAAGGTTATATTAAGAGGTAGGGTAATTTCCTTTTCTTGTGGTATAAGGTTCTTCATGGCTTGGGAAGGGTTACTAGGTTTATTGGCATTAGCTGGGATTTATGGTTGGCACATCTTTCTTGGGGGGATCCTTTGGGATATTAGTGAGGAGATGATTCTTTGGTTTGGGTTGTGTTCCTCCCCCTTTAATAGTTCTATTTCTTAAATTATACTCCTCTTGGGCCGCCAATGAATTCATTAACAATTGTCTATCCTCCTCAGAAGGGATTCCACCATCATATTTCTTAATCATCAATTCCCTTAAGTACTCAAAATCATGATTGGGTAAGTCAAAATCCTAAACCATATCAACATCAAGATCACTAGTAGAAGGAAGAGGAGATACCTGGTCTATACAGTTCCAAAAACTTTCCACAGTCCTGACACTCAGTAATTCAGTAGAAGTGGCTCCTTGTTGTGAACTGTCAAGGCACTCCATCATGCACACATCACCAAAAGTAGCATCATCATCAACCTCTTCACTTTCTTCATTAATATCACATGGGGAATGTGGTAAGAAACATTTATCACACCACTCAATAACATGATTTTCTTCTATCATAGAAACTCTAGCAGTTAAAGGATCAGGGACCAATTTTTTTCTCTTGGTTGTTGTTTATTTCTTGATCCCATGGGCCCTTTTCCTCTCTCATCTGATCTATGATCACCTCTAGGATGATTCCAAATCTATTTTGGCCCTCAGGTTGGTGTTGGCCCTGAGAACTCTGTCCTATTCCTTTCTCTTCTCTAGCAAGTTTATAGGAAATTTCTTTCACTGCTCCTACTAAATTCTTAACTACTTCCTCTAGATCAACTCCCTTGCTTGTCTAAGGATTTTCAGGGTTAATTAACTTGACACCCTCCCTTTTAGGAGGTTTTCTTGCTACCTTTATATTGTTTTCAATTTGCACTGCCATAGAGAAAGCTTCCTTAAGGTCCTAGGGTTTTTATCCCTCAAATAATATGCATGCTTTCTTATCAAAAGCATCAGAATATTTTATTAGGATAGGATTCATCACTTGGCCTCAAAATTATAGGTAATCTAGTTAGTGTTTTGTTGAATCTGGTAATAAAGTCTTGAATAGACTCATTGAGATTATTTTTAATGTTTTCAGACTTAGAGAGAAGAATCCTTGGATTAGTTTTGTCCCCATATTTTTATTTGAGTGCATTTTTCATCTCAATCCATGAATCAATTAAATTCTCTCGTAAGGATACTTATACCAATCATCGAGCATCCTCTTCTAAGGTGTGAATAAATAATTTTACATAACATCCTCATGTTCAATCTCAAAATCCTCCATAATATTATAAAAAGTCTTAGGTGTTGGTCACCAGTAATAGCATTATTTCCTTGAAACTTAGGAAACCTATTCCTTACTTCTTATGGAACTGCATTAGGATAACCCACCATGCCTGTGAAATCTATGGGTCCAAAAACATTTACAACAAAGATAGGTCTAGGTGGAGGTTGAGCCATGTTATTCTGAGGAGGTGTCCAACAGGAGGATTAAAATGGTGTGGGATAGGAGGTCTTTGAGGAAATGGTGTATGATATTCAAAGTAATGATCCTTTAATGATTCAGTTTCATAGAAAACTCTATTACTTCTAAGTGATAAAGGAGGGAGATGAGGAATACCTATATCAGTTGTAAATGAAGGCCCCTCACTAGTTGGAGTGTATAAATTTGTACAGGGACTACTTGATCCAAAACTGTCTGAGGAACTAGAATAATCCTCTATCAAAGGTTGATCACTCTCAACCACAGGCACTACTTTCTCTTCCAACCTTTGATCTCCCAAAGCTCTCCAGACTTGTTTCTTATTTGGATTTTTCCTTCCTAGCTCTGGAAACAATTTTCTAGTAGGATATGTCTTAAAGGACCTTCTTCCTTCCATATTTAGAGATCACAATGAAAAATTTCAATTATTAAAGCTTGAGGCACTGGTATTTGCCAGAAATTCTGAACAATGTGGAGTCACCACTAAGGTCTTGCACCTTAGATGTGTAAATCACTGCAAATGACTTGTCAACTAAAACTTAATGATCAATTTCAACAAATCTTGACAAATCTCAGCATCCTTTGTCAGTATTTACCCCTAGCCAAGAAAATTTAATGGAAAGCTTTCTTAAACTAGGAAAATATCAAGAAAATAACTTCTGATCAAGCTCATTTTTCATAAAGCTCAACAAAGGATGATGTCTAGACCATGTATTTGCATCTAAACATGTTTAATATGTTACCAGAGGTCGGTATGTATCTATATTTGCACAAATATTCCCCAAAAATGGCACCAGAGTGGTGTTGGTACCCAAATCAATTCTCCCTTTGAAGTTAAGCAACATCAATAGGCTGAGCAGGATGCTTAGAGAAAGATAGATCAGAATTTGAATTCATTTTGTAGCTGGGGAGGATCAAACTATCTCTTTGTCACTTGAGCTTGGGAAAAGTTGGATAACACCATGCTAAGGGTTTGACCTACCCTACTACTTTAGGTTTTTCCTTCAACCAGGGTGAGAGGACCCTTTTTGTAACCTGTATTTGTAAGGGAAAAGAATGGATCAACAATATTTGACTCTCTTTTTAGGACATTGAGAAATAACCTTGAGAAGACATGGTCAATGCAACATAATCTAACTCTCATGAGTTGTCACCCTAGAAAATGCAGATGTCTCCTAGACAAGGTTCAGGTTACTAAAGACAACAATAAAACCAACTTGCTCCTGCATATTTTGGGTAAAGGATGGGTAAATTTAACAAATATCCTTAGCATTTATGGATAAGCAGTGCAAGCAGGGGTGGTTCTTGTAGGATTTATCAGTTATGGATGTATTTTGTTGGGGAATTAAGTAGGATAAAGTTGATTATACCAAATCTTTGAGAAATTTTAACAAATGTTGGAAGATATGCTTGATGAGAAGATAAGAACACTTCAAATAACTAACATTGAACCTTCAACCAGAAGATGTGCACCCATGGAAGCCCAAGAATACATGGTTTCACAAAAATCTTTGAGAATTTAAACATAAAAGATCATAACACAAACTCATTAAAACATCAAAAAACCCTAATCTATCATGCCTAACATACAATCATAGACTTATAAAAAAGTATTTATCAATAAAATGGAAGCAAAGTGAATTTAAAACTATTTATTACATAATGAAATGAAATCTCTCCTCACAACGAAATCACAACTACCACGATACTACCACAAGGACAAGATCTTGTGTGATTCAGAGGGATTCCTAACATAATATTGCAACAAGAACATGAATATCTATTTTGAAATATCTCAACTTAAAAAAGACACAAAAATGCTCATGATCAAACACAATTAACTCAGAACTCATCAAATTCATCAGCAAGGGAAAGTTTCATTTGCAGTCTCAATGCTTGTCAATGGTTGTACACTTGCAACCATCTTGACATGATTCTATTTGAAAATAAATAAATTAATAGGTTTCTCAAACAAGTTCTTGGAAAAATGGTTTCTCTCAGTTTCGCCTTTCTTTTCTAAAATTTTAGAAAATTTTAACCCCCTTATGCGAGAGTATTCTCATCGCATTTATACAATTCAATCACTCACTCACTCTTTAATTTTTCCCCCCCAAAATCATGAATATTTCAAAAGAATATTCTTCTTTACAACATATAATCTAATATTATTATTCTCTTGAAAATATCTCATTTTATGTTTCCAGGTGGAAAATTTATGAGCTCAGTCACATGTTTTTCACTTCTCTCAGATATGACTAGGATGCCATGTCATCCCCTTTGATGTTTGTTTTAATGATTTCTCCAATTTTTGAGATAGATGAAACCCTTTTTTGATGATTTTTTAGTACCTCCATATGGTTTGATTTGACATGTAATCATGTTTTCCTTTTGAGAATCTATCTTGGAGAACACACATTTCCTTTCGTGCCTTTCTGGGCTGATTATTCCTGCATATTTTTTGTCATATCAGACCAATCATCATTTTTTGCCTAATGCCAACTTATTTCATACTTATTTCTCCCATGTGGATATCACATCTAGATCTTAAAGGTTATCTTACCATGATTACACTCATCTCAAATTTTCTGCATTGAATTTCTTATAAAGGCATACCATATTTCCTCATAAATTCACATTTTCTTTTCTAAGTGCAAGGATTTTGGGGAAATTTATCTGTATCATGGTGAGAAACACTAGTAGCAGCCAACTTAAAATGACATATCCACCGAAGATTTGCACTCAATTTTTGATATGTCAAGTCTTGATGAGGCATTTGTAAGAATTTTTTTTAAAATGGATGATCCAGAAGATTATACTGGGCCTCTGACAACTCAATTTGTTTGGGTTACATTAGTGAGAAGACTTATCAGGATAAACCCTTATTTTTCTACCTTCTAGATGATGTATTTTCATCTCTTCAGACTGAAGCATCAAAATACTCCTAATGAATTGAAGAATTTTTGGCTCATAAGCAAGCCTAGTGTGCAAGGTTTGACCAATTATAAATTCCCATTCATTTGTAATGAGGAATTTGTTGTGAACAAAATCCTCTTAGGGTCTTATGTGCTTGATGCAGAGATCTCACTAGGTACTGTACCTACCCTTTTTTGAATAATGAATGAGCTATATCAATGTGTCTCAACCTTGGGGAACAAACCATAAGGGACCATACCTTCTCAGCCTTCTGAAGCATTGCCATTTTTTGTGAAGAAATATAAGGGTGATTCCTAGCTACAAGGCACTCCTACTCCATTTCAACAGGATCCATTTATGAGTAAACACTTCTAGCTCAAATTCCAAGCCATCCTCCAATTTGAAGCACAAAGGATCAAGAAATACCTTAGTCTAAAGAAAGCTAGACATGACTCCTTCTTGTATTGATTGCTCATCCCTTTTTATAACATAAAGGTGACTAATTACATTAGGAACATTAATACACATAAAAAAGTGCAATCCCAACATAAAATTAGAACATGGAGGAGAGAGAATGTTGGGGGAAGGAGGAGGAAAAGAAAGGATGTCACCCCTGATGAAGTCTACCTCATCCTTGTTAGATTGAAAACTAAATTTGTAGTGAGGACTACTTGAATCTCTGAATCTACCACCTCCTAAGAAAATTCTTCAGAACTAGTCCTCTATCAAAATACTTGGAATGAGTGTTTAACCACTGGAACTATGTCAAATCACTTCACTGATGACCTTTGAACTCCCAAAGCTATGAAAAGACTTAGGAGCTTATTTGAAATGATCATGTCCCAGGTCTGGAATGCAATTTGTCTAGCAGGATCTATCTTGATGACTGCAAATTCCATCCTTCATGATGATATAGATATGTAACCCAAACCATGTAATGCTCCAATGTAGTGAAACCTGGATCCTTGAACATCTTATACCACAATTTTGACTTCCTTTAGAGTCGACACACGAAGGTCTTACACCTTGAGCTAATGTGTAAATCACTACGAATGATTCCATTGGTGAATGTGAGCATCAAACATGGAGATCCCTTTAGGAAATATTGACAGCTTTGGAACAAACCTTTGTCAGTATGATACCTCAAGCCTAGCAACATTGCCACACTGGAAATCTTAGCTTAAATTTGGAACATGATCCTGATGAAAAGTATGACGATGTTTGAGTGTGAAGTTCCATTTTTTGTACATACTGATTGAATCATGAAATGAGTGTCTGAAGGACCATGTGTTGAGATCCATAAAGACAGAGACTTCATTTGTCCCCTCTTCGTGAATCTGATACTTCATTTGTTTCTTGACACTTACTGTATTCCCTGGAAAAGGTGCTAGAACTAGTGTTGGTACCCAAATCAATTCTCCCTTTGAATTGTTGAGCAGCATCAATAGGTTCAGCTCCTAGATGCCCTAGAGAAAGATAGATAAGAATTTGAATATTTTGTAGTCAAGGAAGGATCTAACTATCTATTTTTCACTTGAACTTGAAAAATTGGATAGCATCCATGAGACTGGTTTGACCTATCCTACTACTTTAGGTTTTACCTTCAACCAGGGTGAGAGGACCCATTTTATAACTTGTTTGTAAGGAAAAATAATTGATCAACAATATTTGACTATCCTTTTAAGATATTTGAGAAATAACCTTCAGAAGACATGGTCAATGCAACCTAATCTAACTCTCACGATTTGTCACCCTAGAAAATGAAGATGTCTCCTAGACAAGGTTCAGGTTACTAAAGACAACAATAAAATTGGCTCACTCCTGCATATTTCAGGTAAAGGATGGGTAAATTCAACAAATCTCCTTAGCATTTATGGATAAGCAATGCAAGAATAGGTGGTTATTTTAGGATTTATCAGTTATGGATATATTTTTTTACGGAATTAAGTAGGATAAAGTTGATTATACCAAATCTTTGAGAAATTTTGACAAATTTGGAAAATCTACCACATGAGAAGATAAGAACACTTCAAATAACTAACACTAAACCATCAACCAGAAGATTTGCATCCATGGAAGCCCAAGAATACACAGTTTCACACAATATTTAAGAATGTAAACATAAAATCTCATACCAAAATTTTTTTAAAACATCAAGGATTCCCAATCTATCATGCCTAAGATACACTCATAGACTTTTAAAAAATCTTTATCAATAAAATGGAAGAAAATTGAATTTAAAAATGTTTATTGTGCAATGAAATAAAATCTCTCCTCACATCACAATTGCAATTACTATGATGCTACCACAAGGACAAGATCTTGTGTGATTTAGAGGTATTCCTAACATTAGTTTACAATAAGAACATGAATATATATTGTGAAATATCTCAACTTAAAATAAGATCCAACAATGCTCATGATCAAACAAAAGTAACCAGAACTCATCAAATTCATCAGCAAGGGAAAGTTTCATTTGTAGTCTCAATGTTTTTCAATGGTTGTACACTTGCAACCATCTTGACAGGATTTGACATGTTGAAAGATGGCAAGACTAAATTAAAAGTAGTTTCTCAAACAAGTTCTTGGAAAATGGTTTCTCTTAGGTTTACGCCTTTCTTTTCTAAACATTTCATAAAATTTTGATGTCCCTCACCTAAAATATGCGAGGGTATTCTCATGAGCAATTTTATGACAAATGGATCAATCACTCACTCACTCTTTAATTCCCCCCCCCCCCAAAAAAGCATGAATCTTTGAAGAACATTATTTTTTTACAGCATATAACCTAATCCATTTTTATTCTCTTAGAAATATCTTGTTTTATGTTTCCAAGGGGAAAAATTACGAGTCATTCACATTTTCCAATATCCAAGAATGACTAGGATTCCATGTCACTTCTTTGATGTTAATTTTAATCATTTATCTTTTCAAGTGATAAAATAAACCCCTTTTTTTATAATTTGTAAGCATCTATAAGTGATTTGATTTGACGTGTAATTCCTTTCACTTTTTGATAATCTGTCTCGTGAAACACACATTCACTTTCCTGTCTTTTTGGGTGGATGTTTTCTGCATGTATCATGTCATATAAAGCCAATGGTTATCTTCTATATAATATCAACTTACTTCATTCTTATTTCTCCCACGTGAATATCACATTCAGATCTTTAGAAATTATGTTACCTTGATTATACTCAAGCTATCAACTTGTTGTCTGATAAAATTTCTCCATAAATCTCCATTATCTTCCTGAACCTTAAAATCACATTTTCATTTTTTGAGTATAAGGAATTTAGGGAAATCCATATTGTAATATGGCAGAAACACTAGTAATACGCTTCAACTTTGCTACATATCCACTGGAAGGTCAATTTGCACTCAATTTTTGCCTATGAGATAGCCCTTATGAGGCATTCCTAAGAATTACCTGAGATGGTTGATCTTGAAGATTGTACCAGGGGGATGTTTGACATATCATAGTTGTCATTGGGTTGCCGGGGGTGATTAGAATGCTTATCAAAAGAAGTCCCATTTTTTCTTCCTTCTACATGATGTATTTTAATATCTTCAGACTAGATTATCAAAAGACTCCCGATACATTGAAGAAATTTTGGATTGTGAGTAGACATTGTGTAAAGTTTTACTAATTACCAATGCCCTTTCATTTGTAATGAAGAACTTATTGTGAAGGAAATCCCTTTAGGGTATTATGTACTTGATGGGGAGATTTCACTGGGTATTGTGCATTGCCCTTTTGCTAAGGATGAATGAGTTGTAGCAACATGTCTCAATCTTGGAGAACAAACCATCAGGGACCATACCTTCTTATCCTCTTGAAGCATCACCATTTTTTCTGAAGAAATATAAGGATGAGTCCATCTCCATGCCTCCTACTCCATCTTCTCCACAATCATTTGTGGTTGCATAGCTCAAGGTTCCAATCCATCATCCACTTTCAAAGCAATAGGGAAAAATGCCTTCCCTAAAGGATGTCTAGACATGACTGAATGTGTTTCCTCCTATGAGAGGAGGTCATAATTTCTCAATTTTTTGGATGGTCCTATGACAACTATTGATGAACTCAGGTATCTTGGAATGTCTTGCACATTGGCAAGAGATATTGTGTTTTTTCAAATGGCATTGGGGACCAATGAATTTGTTCATAGGAAGAATAGATTAGTGAAGAAACTTCTTCTTTGTAGAAAGGACTTTGTGGTGGTAGATGATTAGGTTCCTTTCTCTTGTTTCCTTTTTTGATACAATCCTCGAAGATATATGTAACTTTTTCTTCATGGGCTGGGGCCCCTATAGAACCCAATTTTTCATTTTTCCATAAAACAAAATATAATAAACAATTTTATTAGTTTACATGATTCATGATGGATTTGAAATCTTATCAAAGAAATATAAAAGTCTAATGTATTTTATAAAATTACACACATATTTTAAAATAAAAAAGTCAAAGTGATATTCATTTTGTTTATGAAACCAAATTAATACTTGAAATAATATGAAAAATCAAGTTCAAGGAAAACAAGCATATGCTTGTTTATTAGTCTTCATGTAAATATATTTATCTTCTTCTTCTTCTTTTTCCTTTGGTTTCTTATCCACATATGAATCATACTTCTAGAATAGTTATTTTATATCATCTTCATCTGGGCATGTATGGTGCTGAAATATCAAGGTTTCCTGCTTAGTTTATCCACGCATTGATCCATATTTTATTTATATTCCCATGGTTTTGATTTTAATTATACAATTTGTTTTCTACAATCATTAGTGTCTCAATGAATTCATGAGAAAAAATTTCTCTTTGCATATTCTTCTCAAAAGAACTGATTAAGAATTCAGTTTTTAGATCACCATAACTCTTTTTGAATTTCTCAAATATCATGTTTCTAACTATAAATCAATAGTGTCCATATTATTTTCAACCCATTTCTTCTCAATCTCCATTTTTTCAGTGATTCCATTCAAAACCTCAACTCTGAGTTTGTTCAAGTCTTCAATTGCATACTGAGTTCCCATGTGTTCAATTGGCACAATTCCTTCCTTCTCAACTAAGTCTTCATCTAATTGAGTAATAAAATTCATCTTGGAGAGAATTCCCTCAAAATAGAAAAGCTCATTATCACATTATTCAATTAACTCATCAATTTCATTGATCTTATTCTTAAGCTCTTCATATTTCATCCTAGCTTTCTCAATGGCTTTCTTTCACTTTTCCATTAGGTCTTCCACCCAAGTATCAACAAATTTAACCTTTTCAACAACTTTTTCAATGTGTTCCATAACTTCAAGAGTAGAAGTGGAGATATCTTCTTGGCCTTCACTAGACTCGCCAACTAATTGTTGTAAACATGAAATAAATGATTTGACCCATTATTTTAAATGTCTTTTGGTTATGTTTTCCTCATCTACTTTGTGTAACAAATCATTAACTTCTTTTGAGACTCCATGATTTAATGCATCTCTTGAATATTTTCCCAAAGGAATGAGTTGAACATTATAGTCATTTGTTATTATATCACTTCTTGATTTTCCTTTATGTGGAATTGCCACCTCCAAAGTTCTAGATCCATATGGGTCAGTATGACTTTTAGTAAAGACCCTAACTTTTTGTTAGGAATATCTATGTTGTAGTGTGAACATAGAATATTATGTAAGTGATTATATTATCTAGGATAATATAATATGTGTTGTAATAATTAATTACATTATTGTAAATGTAATTATGAGTGGGTGAGTAAATATTGTTATGATTTGTTGAGTAAACAACTCATTAACAATGCTTAGTTTTGTGAGAAAACAAAATCTCAGGTAAAATAACATGGAGTTGTTTTAGGAGTTGTGTGTGGAGATATTTATGGAAATTATCTCTCCTTAAATATAAGAACTACCTCTCCTATATATGTGGGTTTAATACTTCCTATGTTATAATAATAATGAAGAGTAATATTTCGAATTTACTTTATGCAATTATGATATTAAATTTTCATTTGGTACCAGAGTAGGTTTTATGCAGGAAATTTTAGTGTTTTCTTGATCAAATATGTCTCAAAGAATATCTTCTATTTTTTGTTTCCAGATTTGGGTTTTTCTATAATTTTTCACAAAAAATTAATTGTTGGTCATAAAACTGCAGTATAAATTTCAGTAGAAACCAGTTCGTATTTTTGAAGAAATAATAATTCCAGTATGTAGCTATCAAATTCAGCACATCAATTCTTCTACTAAAAGTTTTCTCTAATTTCCAATAATGTTGAATTGTTAATACAGATTCTTGGCTTTCTTGGAGGTTCAAAGGTATTCTATATAAAAAATTTAAGTACTTGATTCAATTTTGTATTTTTATTATCAGTATTGTACAAAATAATGGATAAATTAAATTTGATTGAAAAGTGTGAAGGACAATATTTCCATACATGGAAACTACAAATGCAATTACATTTAATAGAAAAGGACTTATGGGATGTAGTTAAAGCTAATGAAATTCCACCAATGAATGCAAATGATCTAGCTAAATGGAATGCAAAAGATCAAAGAGATTTGGGTACCATTGGTTTGGGCTTATCAAAAGCTTATCTGCATCATGTGGATTTCAAAAAATCTGCAAAAGAAATTTGGGAGTCTCTTGACAAATTGTTTGGTTCTGAAGCTGAAACAACAAATACTACATTGAAGCAATGCTTGTACGGGTTGAAAATGGAAGAGAAATCAAAATAGGTAGTTCATATAAGTTTGTTTCACTCTTTTCTAAATCAAATAGATGGAATTAAAGAGTCAGTAAAAGACGATGATGCTAAAGAAATACTCCTAAATAGTATGCCTAAAATTTATTCAAATATTGTGTTTCCTTTAAGAAAGGTAACAATTAGCTTAGAAGGAGTAATCTCCACATTACTTGATCAGAGTAATTTTGAAGAATATGAAGAAGTAATGTACATAATAAAGTAAGTACTTCATCTAAGAAAGGAAAGTTCAAACCAAAACCTTTCCCTTCTAAAGGTAAAATGAAATGTTATTACTGTGATGAATCGGGACATGTAGCCTTGAACTGTAAAAAGAGGGAAAAATATCTACTTGATGAAAAAATAGATCAAAAATATTTTTTGGTTGAAGAAGAAACTAATTGGAATGAATACTCTAAAGATGAGGAACTTTCTTGTCATAAGGATGAGGAATTCTTATGGTAAATAGTTCACTTTTTAGAGGAAGGAGGAACAAGAGGAAAGAGGAATTTTAGCACCTCTCGTCAATCACCAAAAATGAGGTCACATATAGCACTGGTGGCACATTTTAATAATATTTTTAGTTGTTTTCTTTGAGTGATGCGTGTAGAAATAAAACATGTTCCTTGTCAAAGATTGAAAAGAGGAGGATGTGTATTTTGGATGTTGAGAACATTTGTTTACAGGAGGGAAGCTTCTACGTATGATCCTCTGATTATCGTATGGTCCTCTGACTGTTGTACTTCATTGGAAGATGATCATCTAGTGAATAGATTCACGCGAAGAGGTGATCATGATCAACTGGTGAGCCAAAGAGGTGATCATGTGCAGCAAGATCCAGACAACAAGATCTAGTAGCAACTTTGGAACTCTCTCATACTCATGTTTTCCGGTGCTCTTGTCCCATGTTCACACTAAGGGGGTGAATGTTAGGAATATCTATATTGTAGTGTGAACATAGAATATTATGTGAGTGATTATATTATCTAGGATAATATAATGTGTTGTAATAATTAATTACATTATTATAAATGTAATTATGAGTGGGTGAGTAAATATTGTTATGAGTTGTTGAGTAAACAACTCATTAACAATATTAGTTTTGTGAGAAAATAAAATCTCACGTAAAATAACATGGAGTTGTTTTAGGAGTTGTGTGTGGAGATATATATGGAGATTATCTCTCCTTAAATATAGGAACTACCTCTCTTATATATATGGGTGTAATACTTCCTATATTATAACAAGAATGAAGAGTAAGATTTTGAATTTACTTTATGCAATTATGATATTAAATTTTGAATTTTTTGGAGCCTTTGTGGGTTTTGGGAACACCAAATTTGTGAGGTATATGGATTTCATAGGTACAACCTCTTCTTCTTCTTCTAAAATCAATTTTGCTATCCAGAATTTTGTAAGAGCAGTTCCAACCTTTGTCTCTTGCAATGCAAGTTGAGGTTTTTCAGGAACATCCACAAATTGCTTAGACATCTCTTGAACATATTTCATGAATGGATCTCTATGTTGCACTTTTTCCACTTCCAATGTTGATTTCTTGGGTTCATCTTATGTTGGCACTTCCCCAACTTGCTTCTTTCCTTGATCCTGAAATTCTAGTTGAATAACTTCCTTCTGATTCATATAAGTATTTGGAACATGTTCTCTATTTGTCTCCTCAATTGATGTACTCATAACCTATATATTTTCCTTGGGAACCTCTTAGTTTGGTGTTTTCCTTTAGATAATTAGTTTTCTTTTGTACTTTATACTTCCTTTAGAGGTTAATTGGTGGAGATATCCTCCTAAACTAGTATACCAATTTCCTTTTGTTCTTTTAATACCTTTGTTTATAAATACCTTGCATACTTTGACTATCATAAATATTTTCCTTTGTAGTGGTTTCTTTTGCAATTTCAATCACCTTTTCTTTGGTAGACTTTTCATTTTTAGGTGATTCACTAATTCTGGTAACCTTTGTTTTGTTTTAGGGATCCTTTTCATCCATTGCCCCAGTGTCTAGACTTTCCCCACTAGAAACTCCTTGAACTTATGACTTGCTCATTTCTGAAGTAGTTTAGCCTTCAGAAGATATGTCAGACAGTAGAATTTCTAAATCAACAATTGGCACATGGGTGGATTCCTTCACTCCTTCACCTAACTAGAGAATACCTATATCTTCTACCACTTATTTTTCAACTGATACTTAAAATTACTTGAGTACAGGAATCTCCCCATTTGTGTCGATATCCATTATTTCAAGTGGGCCTTTTTTATTCATGGAATTGATCAAAAATAGGTATCCTCAAACCTTCAAATGTGGTTACAAAAAACTTCTTCAACTCTTGTTATAACACAGAACTATCTAGTGGATTAAGTGGGACATTACTTATGGATACTTGTTCTTGAGTAATATCAACTATTAATCCTCCTGGAGCTAAAGCTGAAGCTAGAAATACTAGTTGTACATCTGAACTTACTTGAACATCTTTTTTTTCTAGTGGTGGAGTTGTTTGATGAACCATGGAAAGAGCTACTCCTTGTTCCTTAGTGAGAATGGAAGGATCAATCAATTCATCCTTCTTATGCTTTTGTTTCTTAAATGCATGATCACCTTCTCTTACCAAGGGTTGTTCAAATACAACTTTGTACTTCTTCTTTTCCTTTCAAAACTATTTGATATCTTGTACTACCCTTCCCTCAATACTTTGTGACTTGGATTGGATATTAGCACTTGTCATGGCTCCTCTCATCAACTTTTCAGTACTCATGGGATTTTGGTAAAACCTCTGGAGTGGCCTTTTGTGTAGCTAAGCCCTTTCCTTTTGTTCATATTGGTATTGCAAAAGTGATAGGAGCATTTTCCATAGATTTTAGAAGTATTTATTCTATTTTCTACTTCAAAGCAAACATGGAGGTTTATTGTCCCACTAGCAATAGTGGTCCACTCATCAACAATTCCCTTAGTAGGTATTTTTGAAGGTAATTGAGGGGATTTTCCTCCTAATGGATCCAACTTATCAGCTCCATATTTCAAAGGGGGAAGATCTTCCTTCAAAATCTCTAATTCTGTGAACTTTTTAAGCACCCTTGTATTCTGAATAGATAAATCTATGTTCTTTTATTTTAACCAAGTCAAAGTTCTCCTCATCACATGAACAATCCTACCATACTGATCATTTGATTCTTCCTCATCCCATTTTATGGGGGTCATTGGTTGTCCTTCTACCTTTTGATCAATATAAAATTGACTCATAATTTTTTCGTCTTCCATAATTCCCTTAAGGTACCACAAAAATTTTAAAATCAATGATCTACCTGAGGGTCATCCTTGAGAAATCCTTGAGTCTAACTTCTTCCTCATCTCTACAATTCATCCAATAATCCTCAAAGTGAGGTTCATGCTCAAAATAATTTTCCAAAGTATTGACCACCCATCTAATATCATAGTTAGACCTT
The DNA here is from genome assembly GCA_019776745.2 of Taxus chinensis. Taxonomy (NCBI): domain Eukaryota; kingdom Viridiplantae; phylum Streptophyta; class Pinopsida; order Cupressales; family Taxaceae; genus Taxus; species Taxus chinensis. The sequence goes on from JAHRHJ020001455.1 coordinate 361,609, forward strand.
ACCTCAAATTTCTCCATATCAAACCTTTCCATTTCCTCCTCCATCAACCTAGATTTTATAATAGAGGGGAAATAATACCTTCCAATCCTAATGGGAAATTTGATGTTTGTCTTATGTGTCTCCTAACAATCATCTTATGAACAGGTGTTAGTTGTCTTGACAACTCACACAAAGCCATCTTGTCATCTAAATACCTTGGTAATTTGCATGGTTGTCCCTCAAATCCACTAGATCTTATGTAAGTGAATCTCCTATATTGAATAAAGAAACAACCATACTCCATTATTGTATTTCTATTCTTCTGATATTCTATATTGCTCCCATTCAGTTTGAACAAGCATATGATAGGTGTAAAAAATGTATCATTCACCAATCTTACATTTCCCTTCCAATTACTCAATTGTAATTGGGGATAAACCTCATGCATTTTGTTTTTTTTGAAAGGGACATGTGGTATAAGGCTAGGGAAACATCTATGGCCTAGTAATATTGTAAATCAAGATATGTCATCATGTAAAACTCGAGCTCCCCAAGTACCACCCATCTTGATCTTTGCAACCAATGCTAGAAGATGCTCATGAAATGAATCAACAATAAAGGCTGCCCAATAAATTCTCCCTTTCCTTTCTAAAACAATCCACATATATGGGAACATCCATTATTTGAATTCATTTGTTGTTTCCAAACCAGCCATCCTACTTAGCAACACAACTACATCTTCTGCTTCTTCCACAAACTATGACCTAACCAATTTTTTGGGAATTCTAGTGGTTACCTTCATATCTGCCAGTAACCACTTGGTCTTTCTAAGTTTAGCACAGCCTCTATTCTTGGATTCATAGTCTTGAAGGGATAATTCAGTACCTAGGGTTATTATATTTTTGATTGCTGGTAAGTTCAACATTATCTTGAAAGCCTTGGGTGTTAACGCCAATACTACTTCACCACTCCCATATAAGACCTCTCTTTTCTGGATTATAGTTCATGGACAAATCCTTACAAATTCATGGAAATGCATAGAGGGAGGTATAACACCAAGCTAAGAAATGTTACTAGCCTGATTGCTTCCATGAGTTCACTTTTTTCTGGGCTATTCAATCTTTGCAAAAATTCATTCAAATCAGCATTCATTAAATCTATGTTTGTAATCTTATCTAAATCACTGGTAACCTAGATGTGACTTGAAAACCTGATAAAAATGTCTTCATTTTTATGCCCTAGCTTCTACTTTCAATCTCTTTGCAAATTATGGAGTAAAAAAATGAAAGTACGAAGAGTAGTACAATCCTTACCATTTTCTATGTAAATATCCATGTAATTCACCTTTGCTTCTTATATTTTCAATCCTTTAGCTCCCAATTGATGCTCTTTGATTGATTTCACTTTGTTCCTCTGAAAATTCTGATAGCAAGGGTATCCAAATCTTCACATACGATAATAAAAAGCTCAAAGTGTTTGAATACTTTAAACAATTTTTCCTTGATTTGTGTAAAAAATGCATTAATGGTGGTAACCATAAATGCATTGAATCATGGCCATCCATCCTACCTCCCCTCTTTTAAATGTGGGCCCTCCATGTGGAAAAATTCTATACTTTGTGGTCTCGGGGAGTCTTTTTGTATTTTTGCATTACTTTTTAAATGTAATCAAGTTTACACATTTGACCCGATCACCCGCCCTTGACTTTTATTGTGATCTTGACACGTGTTTAAATCTTGAAGGTAGTTGAGCTACGGGCCCTTTTTACATATTTGTCTATTTTCATGATCAAACACAAAACTACCAAGTCAACCTGAGGCCCCGCTTATCTGCCCTTTTCTTAAAAATACGCCATGTGTCCTTGGCGGGTCTCAGAGAATTTTTCTACACTTTGCACTTTTTTCAACTTAATGTTAAGAAACATTATTCCCCGATTCCCCACTCTAATCATATTTTAACACATATACCTCTTTAGGAGTGGGGTCAACTTATTGTTTTGCATCCTTTGACTTCAAATATTCCTGGGAATATTCGTCGGGCCTCGGGGCTAAGTTTGCATTTTGTAAATATTATGTAATTGTTGTAACTTTGCAAATTAATCCCGCAACACTACAACCAATGGGAACATGCCACGTATCTTTGGGTGGCAGAGAAAAATATGAAATTTGTAACAACAAACATAGGATGATATACAAGGATATTTTTCAATATTACACCTGATTCATGATCAACGTTTATAAGGATTTTCAGAAGGCAACATGACTATTATGTTCCTCGACCAAAAAAGTGGATTTACACCCTAAACAAAAGGTTTTCATTCGCATTCAACATGACTGTATCTTCAAGTATACATTTTTAACATGAGAAAACCAGTTAGAGTAAATTTTTCAAAGGCATATACTGGATAAAATTGGTGAGATCAAATCAAGCACTAAATGTTGGCTTTGACTCGGGGATGGGCACCCCCTGCAGGTGCCACAAGAACCATACAACCAAACATAAAATAGACCAAGTTCCTAAATCCATTGGGTTATAGAGTCATTCAAAGTACACACTAGGTAAAAAACCAACAAAGCACTTCACAAAAACAAACCAAGAAACCAAGGCAACTGGTCACTGTAGATCAGGAAAAATGAAAAAGGGAAACAAAAACATAAACAAAAAGGAAAAAACAAAGAAAAATTACTATACACTATAAAATGATTCATACCTTATTTGAAATCAATCCAAGAAGTGTTTCAAATGCCTTCCATTAATAGGAAATTCAAACAAATCTCCATCTAGGTCCTTCAAGAAAAAGGCATGCTCACTAATTCTTATTTTAATGGAGTAAGGACCCATCCATAAAGCATCAAATTTACCATGTTTCCCCTTATCCTCATGCTTTATTATCCCATAGTAAGACAATATCTCCAACATTGAAATTTCTAGGGGTCACCTTTTTATCAAATAGTTTTTTTAGTTTCTCTTTTAACTCAAGGTGTCTTTGGTGAGACTCCCTTCTCTCTTCATCTAACTCAACTATCTGATTTATCCTAGCTACATAGGGGTTCACCTCTTCATCCTAAAACTGCTGTATGAACTGATAAGAGGAAAAATACATTTGTAGTGGTAAAATATCCTGGAATCCATAAACTAATTCAAACAGACTCTTTCTAGTGGCTCTTTTGGCAGTGATTCTATCTACCCATAAAGAAAACTTCAACTTCTCACCCCATTTCCTTTTATTAACCTCCAATGTTCTTCTAATTATCTTAAGAAAAATTTTATTGCTTGATTCAGCTTGACCATTCCCCTGAGGATTGTATTTAGATGCATATGTTAGATTTATCCCATATTCTTGGCACATAGCTACTAATGGATTAGCTCTAAATGATCATGGCATTATTAGCAACTATTTTTAGGTACTCCAAACCTACAAATTATATGATTTAGGATAGAATCCATGACAATATGGTGAGTTTCCTTTTTAGTGGGGAAAAATTCAACCCATTTGGTAAAATAATCAGTGGCCACCAGTATCCATTTTTGCCCTACACTTGAGGGATTTGAGATCTCTCCAATAAAATCCATGCCCCATTGTTTAAAAAGAGCTTCTATTGATACTGGTTGCAAAGGTAGAGCACCTGAAGCTTTCATTCTTCCTGAAAACCTCTGACAACTTTCACATTTTCTAACCAACAAGGTTTGCATCTTTGAAAAGTGTGGGCCACCAATAACCTACCCTTAAGATCTTATGGGAAGTTACTCTTCTAGAAAAGTGACCTCCACATACTCCCCCATGGAATTCTGAAATCAATTCAAGAGCCTCTTCCTCTATGATGCATCTCAAAATAACCCCTTTAGGATTCTTCCAAGCCAACCCATAATCAATTATGATATATTTTTGGGAGGCTATTTTGAGTGTCCTTCTTTGATTTTTATCTAGATACCCTGGACACTCCAAATTCTTGAGGTAGAATATTATGTCCTTATACCATGTGGAATTGATTAACTTCTCATAGACATCCACATTTCCTTCCTCAATTTCATTGAATTCCATCACCTACGTAGGTTGATTTCTACCATTAGCTTTGCAAGGCCTAGACCTCTAACCAGCTTGGCAGTCTGTATATCCATGTCATACTCTTATAGCTTATTCACCCAGTGACATCTCTTACTTGAAATCTCCATTTCTGATAAAATTTCTTTGACCATAGTGTGGGGAACATAGGCAACAATCTTAGAGCTCAAGATATAAGGCCTAAAAATTTTAGTTTCTCTCACCAAAGAAAAGGCCTGCTTCTCCATGATGGTATACTTCAATTCATCCCTCCTACAATGCTTTACTGAAAAAGGAAATTGGCCTTTCATTTCCTTCTTCATCCTTTTGCAATAGTACACATATGCAATAAGTTTTTAGATGCAAAGGAAAATATCTGAAAATCCTTCTTATAACCAGGGCTTCTAATATTGGAGTATTTTTCAATGCTTCTTTAAAACTAGTGAAATATTAGAGAGCTCATTCCTCCCATTTGATAATATGGTCCTTCTTTAACATGTTTGTAATGGGGATAGTCATTTCAGAAAAATTAGAAATGAATCTCCTAATGAAATTTATTTGACCAAAGAAGGATTGGATCCCTTTCTTAGTTTTTGGGATAGGAACTTTACCAATTGCTTCCACCCTTTCAAGATCAATCATGAACCCATCTTTTGACACAATGTGCCCCAAAAACTTTTCCTTTTAAACCCCAAAATGGATACTTTTTAGGATTCAATGAGATTCCATATTCTCTACATCTCATCATCATCTTCTCCACATGTTGCAAATGATCACTCCTCTTATTAAAAAATATTGTCACATCATCTGATAAATAGCTATAAAATAATTGATATAATATAAGAATGTAACATCCATAGCTCTTTGAAAATTAGCCCCAGTATTCATCAAACCAAATGGCATTCTCACATATACATATGTACCCGCTGGAGTGGTGAAAGCAGTTTTGATTCTTTCTTATTTCTTTATAACCACCTGGTTATACCCTGAGAATCCATCTAATGTGGACAACAACTCAGACCCAGTGACCAATTGTAGCATGTTATCCATATTAGGAAATGGATAGTTATCTTTAATTGAGGCCTTATTCAAATTCCTAAAATCCACACACAACCTTATGTCTCCATTTTTCTTTCTTACTGGCACTAAATTTTCCACCCATGAAGAATATCTTGTAGCTATATTACCCCTCCATCCCTTAACTTTTTAAGTTCTTGCATTTTGAGGGAGAGGAGTGGATTAATTGGCCTCTAATTTTTCCTAAATGGTTTAGCATTAGGTTCCAAAGGTATTTCATGTTGAAAAATATCTTCCCTATATGTTTTCAGTTCTGAGTAAGACCATGCTAAGTAGTCTTGGTACTTCTTCAACAACTCAAAATAGGATTGTTTTTCCTCCTTACTCAAATTACTTCCTAGCCATAATTTTCTAGGTTTTTCTCTAGTTCCTAAATGAAATTCCTCAAGATATCTTGAATCAGAGATTTGTCTATGAACCACCCTGTAATCATTATCAAAATTTGATTCTAAAGTAACCAACCCTCTTGGAATGGTATTGGTTTTTAACTGAATGATATCTTTTCCAAAAAGGTTTCCTTACCATCACAAATAGAAACCATTTGTTCCCAATCCATACATTATTGGTGAATTCTCCTTCATTCTACATAAACCTCTGAACCTGGGAATCATCATCAAATACTTGCAAATGTTTCACATTATCAGGGATAGATGGTCTTGACAATACTTCAATATCATAATCACAATAAGGAGAAATAGTGTAATTTTCAAACCTAGAACTATGCACTACCAACCTATCTGCAGTAGAATTATAGGTTTTTTCATGATACAATATATTAAAGGAGTCAAATATTTCAATAAAATCCCACACTGCATGTTTATTCTACTTCATCCTTTGATTTTTGTAGCATACAATTTTCTAGCTTGTTTGACCACCTAACTTAGAGTCTCCTTTAACAACTATGTCCTTGATACCATACCTATATGCAATCATTAAACCCAAGAAGCAATTCCTCATACTTGGCAATATTGTTTGTGCATTCAAATTTTAGTTTAAAAGAAAAGTTAAAAATCTCTTGATTTGGAGATACAAGGACAACCCCTACCCCATTTCCCATATTGGAGTAAGCTCCATCAAACATTAAGGTCCAAGGGGCACCAATATGTTCAAAGAATTTACTTTCATTAATACCATGTTCCTCAAAGTTAGCATACCCCACAAAATTATTAACATCCAAATTTGTATACAGAACTTCATAAGAAGCATTATTATGATCTTCAATCAGATGTAGCATCTTCTTCTCACCATACAACTTGACAAGGTTTCCTATGACTGGTATGGTGGCATATGACATATCCATTTGCACACTTCCACCCACACTAGCATCCTAATTTCTTTATAACAACATACCCCATTTAGCAGGGCAATCCATAATAACTACATTCATGGTTAAAAACTTACCAGGATAAGTTATCTAATTACACCACTCAAACCTTTCACATACCCAATCACTAGTACCTCTCTTGAATCCATAACAGTGCACTTTCTGAAGGATTTTTTCACTTTGATATCTAACTCATTCATAACTTCAAGGGGTTTCACATTACATGAGGCTCTTAAATCAAACATAAAATTGTGAACAAGTCTATCCTTAATAATCAGAGTAGTGTAAAATGGATCAACATCAAGTTGGTATTCAACAAGGGAAGTGCCTAGATATACTTCAGGGGATTCCCCCAAATTCTCCAATTCATGTGGCACTTCCATTTCTTCAATAAGAGGATGGACATCTACATTGTTAACATCTTTTCTCGGGGCTATTACCTCCTCCTTAAATCCCAAGTACTCAAATTCTCTTCTTCTAATGCTCAGGGATCCTAAGAAACTCAAAAATGGGTACCATGACCTTGATTTGACTCAAAATTTGGGCCATATCACAGGGGATATACTTTGGTAAGGTTGTATTAAGAGGTATGGTAATTTCCTTTTTATATGGTAAGGTTCTTCATGGTCTTGGGCTGGGTTAGTAGGTTTATTGGCATTAGATGGATTTTTGGTTGGCACATATTTCTTAGGGGAATCCTTCAAAATATTAGTGAGGAGAGGATTTTTTGTTTGGGTTATGGACCTCCCATTTTAAAAATAATTTTTATTAGATTATATTATTTCTCTTGGTCCACCACTGCATTCATTAACAACATTTTATCCTCCTCAGAAGGGATTCCACCATCATAATTCTTAATCATCAATGCCCTTAAGTACTCAAAATCATGATTGGGCAAGTCAAAATCCTGAACCATATTAACATCAATATCACTAGTAGAAGGAAGAGGAGATACCTGATCTATGTAGTTCTAAAAACGTTCCAGATTCCTGGCACTCAGTAATTCATTCAAAGTGGCTCCTTGTTTTGGACTATAAGGACACTGTATTGTGTACACATCACCAAAACAAGCATTATCATCAACCTCTTTACTTTATTCATTAAGACCACATGGGTAATGTGGTAAAAAAACTTATCACACCACTCAATAACATGATATTCATCTATCATAGAAACTCTAGTAGCTAATGGGTCAAGGACCAATTTGTTATCTCCTGGTTGTTGCTACTAATTTCCTGATCCCATGGGCATCTTTCCTCTCTCATCCGATATGTGATCACTTCTATGATGATTCCTAAATATGTTCTAGTTTTGAGGTTGGTGCTAGCCCTAATATATTTTTCCTATACCTTTCTCTTCTCTAGTAGGTTTATAGGAAATTTTCTTGATTGCTCCTACTAGAGTCTTAATTACTTCTTCCAAATCAACTCCCTTACTTGTTTGAGGCTTCTCATGATTGATTAATTTGAAACCCTCATGTTGTTGCAAATCAGCAGCACCCCTGGATGCAAATCAAGGTTCTAAATTGATGTTTTAGGCATCCAATGTGATTACACAACATGGAAACCTCTCTCCAAGTGTGGGACTTGTGAAAATGAGAGAGGAATCTCTAGATTAGAGGCTGGTTTCTCAAACTCCTCTGATTTAGATCTATATTTTGCATAACTACAGAGGTTCAGATCCTAATCCTACTCTAAATTGCAAGGAGACAGGGATAAAAATGCAAAAATGAAACTAAAATAAAGATGGTGATGCACCAAAAGGAGTGGTGAAACATTTTTTTCCATGTAAATAGACACAAATTCATTAAATGCAACAAGGTAAAACATACACAAGCTGATAGATGTAATTAGAGGTCTTAAAATGAAGTAAAAACAATACAAACAGAGGACTGAAAGCATTCATAGAGTTTGCACTGTCAATTCCATGTAAAAATCTCTTGCATTCCACCATCAAAGAGGTATAAACCTATTACAAACTATAAAAAAGGTCTGATTCTTACAACTATCACTTTCTGGAGGTGAAAGAAGAAGTTTGAAATGCCAAAAATTGTTCAACCCTCAAGAAATGAGCCAAATCTGGCTTTTACAATGCATGGGTTGAGCCCAGGAGAGAGAAAACATAAAAAATGTGGCAGCCCATTCCTCATTGATGGAAAATGCATTAAAATAGCATGGAGGACCTTACAAACCCATACCCTATCATTTTTTACCATATTGGAGAAGAATGCGACCCATTCTGTATTAAATTTGGTTGTTGAAATGTCATTTCTGGCCATGGACACGTACCAGAACCATTTTTTAATTTTATCTCTCTAAACTAAACCAAAATTATAAATTGACCATGGAATCATGTAGATAATTTTAACAGCTTTCGAATGATATAAAGAACGTGAAAATATGAGCTCTAGATCAAAAGATATGATCGTTTGAATATTTAGGGCAAAAATGGCCCAAAAACGGATCGGCGGGAAAAAATTTCAAATTTTACCTCTTTTTTGTCTTTGGAAAAATTTTCAAAAATTCCCCGCACCCTGAACTCCTCTACCACGTGGCAGCTTCCTATTGGCTGTAGGCCTCAAATGGGAAAATTTTCCACAAAAACTTAGCCGAGCCATAACTTGAAAAATATAAGGAGTTAGGAGGAAAACTTTACCTTTCTGGAAAGTTGAGAGAGAGCTCTATCTGATGGTGCCATTTCTAGAAAGCCTTGAGTGCCTGAAAATCAAAAAATGTAGAATGAGGCACAAGAGAGGTAAGATCACAAGGAGTTAGCCACAAAAATGAGCTGGGGCACCATTTTGGGTAACAATTTTCACGACTCAGAGGGGTCATCTGCCTGCTAGATGAAAATACCAGTTGCTTGAAGCAGTCCATTGGGCATGGAGTCATCAAATATTCTATTTAGAACCTCAACTGACTTAGAATGTGCAAGGAGGAAGATGGAATATCACATGATGGAAGCAAGGACTGTAAAACATCTCCAGGGACAGCAAGTTGTGCCAAAGCACTTACGGAAAGCAAAAATAACGTACAGCAAAACAATGTGCAAAGCACTTGGAGGAATGAAAATCTAATCTAATATTTAGAAGGTGGTAAATTTCCCTCTAGAAGCAACGCTTGAGATAGATTCCATTGACTGGAATCTACAATTCTTCACCATCCAATGAGGCCAATTGGAAAGCATTGTTATTCTTGCACTTTGTGACCATGTATGGGCCACTCCAAATGGCATCAAATTTTGAATGCCTTCTCGGTTTTGCTCTATCCACATCCCATTTCAACACTAGATCTCCAACCTGAAAAGATCTATTCTTGGCCTTCCTATCAAAGGTCTTTTTGATCAAAGCTTGATCCTTTTCCATTGCTTGGGATGCCTGATTTCTGACCTCATGCAGCTCCATCAACTCTGCATATCTCACCTCCATGGGCTCAAACTCTAGCAACTCTAATTGCTTCATGAGTTCCAATGTTGGCAACTCAAGTGACATGGGAAAGATTGCCTCTCTTCCATAAACAAGCTTGAATGGAGAAATACCTATGGATCTCTTGGGAGTTATCCTATCAACCCATAAGGCTGATTTCAGTTTGGTATGCCAAGACCTCTGATTCTCATCAAGAGTCATCCTAATGATCCTCAACAAGTTCTTGTTTGTAGACTCGGCCTGGCCATTACCTTGAGGGTAATAGTTTGATGAAGTGCTTAGGTAGATCCCATTCTTGACAGCCCACTCAGTCACCTTAGATCCAATGAATGCCAATGCATTATTTGAGATTATTGTAGCAGGTATACCAAATCTGGTTGCTATCCCCTCATAAAAGTCTAAGATGCTAGACTCATTTGCTTCTTTGAGTGCTATTGCTTCAGTCCACTTGGTCAAGTAGTCTGTGGCTGTCAAAATCCATTTGTGTCCTTGACTTGAATTGGGATTGATGACTCCAATGAAGTCCAAACCCCATTGCATGAATGGCTGGTCAACTGAGATTGGATGCAATGGAAGGGCAGCAAGTCTCTCTTTTCCTGTGAAGAATGCACAATTCTTACACCTCTTAATCCATGCATAGAAATCACTAAAAATTTTAGGCCAATAATAACGAGCCTTCATGATTTTTAGATCTGTCACTCTTGGTGCAAAAATGACCACTAGCTGGTCCACCATGGAACTCTTCCAACACCCTATGAATCTGATTTGTGCTAATGCATCTCAGCAACACTCCATTCACATCTTTCTTGAACAAAACTCCATCAATAATGGCATATGGGACAGCCTGTAATCTGAAGTGTCTTCTTTGGGTCTTATTCATCTCCGGAGGTCATAGGCCTGTGCTTACGAAGTGTATTATACCTGAGGTCTAGCAAGGAGTGGGGGCAGCATTGTTTTCTTCTTGAGTGCCACATGGCTCATGGCTGTCTTGAACGGTAAAAACAACCTCTCCTTCATTACATGCTTCTTTTTGCTTCCCAAAACCAGCTGCTCACACAATCCTTTTCCTATTACCAGCTTGGTGATTTTGATCTCAATGTCATACTCCATGACACGGGAGATCCAACCTACCATTTTCTTGTTCAAATCCTTTGTTGAGGAGGAAGTCCTTAACTCCCAGCATGTGAGACTAGCAAATTGGACCTGATGTTGTTTGAGACTAAATGCTTGAATTTCTTCAAGCTTCTGATTACTGCCAGCACATGCTTTTCAATAAAAGAATACCTCACCTCATAGTCATCTAGGCTCTTGCTGAATAAAGCAACTAGATTGCTCATCGTTATCCTTGTTTTGTTGTACCAAAATGGCAGAAATAGTGTCATTACCTCCAAATGCATAGAGGATGAAATCCTTGGAGAAGTCCGGATTGATGAGAGTTGGAGCTCGAGAAATGGATTCTTTGATTGCTTCAAAAATCTCCTTGCCTTCTGCTGTCCACTTGAAAGCCATGCTCTTCTTTAACATTTTGGTTATGGGCTTTACAAGGGCTACAAAGTCTGGGACAAACCTCCGAACAAAATTTATCCTCCCTAAGAAACTCTGAAGGGATTTCTTGTGGCTTGGCAATGGTAGTGCTCTTATGGCTTCGACTCTCTCTAGGATCAATTGCTAATCCTCCTTTGGAGACAATATGGCCAAGGATCTTTCCTTCATGTGTAAGAAAGATACATTTCTTGGGATTCAAAGACACCCCAAATCTTCCTACACCTCGTGAAATACTTGTCTCAGATGAGAGAGGTGATCTGCTGCATTTTTGGAAATAAATAGTGATATCATCAAGGTAAATCAGCACCACGTTATTAATCAAACCTTTGAACGCCATGTCCATTGCTCTTTGGAAGGTGTGCACCAGCATTTGATAGCCCAAATGGCATCTTCTTGTATGCATAAGTCCCCCATTTTGTTGTGAAGGCTGTCTTGAACTGGTCTTCTTCCTTCACCATAATCTGATTGTAGCCAGAGTAGCCATCAAGTAGTGAAAACCTCTCAGAGCTAGCCACAACTTGCAATATTTTCTCCATGGAAGGGAGTGGGGTAATGGTCTTTGAGAGATGCTCTATTTAAGTCTTTGAAATCAACACACAATCTGATCTGCTCCACTCTTCTTTCTGACTGGAACTAAGTTGGCAACCCAACTAGAATGCTTGATTGGGAATATGATTCTTGACTCAATCAGCTTGTCCAATTCTTTCCTCATGAGAGGCTACATGTGTGGATTGACTGGTCTTTGTTTCTGCCTGACAGGCTTAGTATTTGGATCCAATTCAATGGTGTGCTGAGCTAAGTTGGGATTAAAACCTTTCAAGTCTTCATAGCTCCATGCAAACACATCAGGGAACTCTTGACACAGCTGTATGAACTCATACGTTTCTTGTTCAATTGTCATCCTTCGCAAATTTGCAATGGTTTTGTTCTCTTCTACCAAGATGAATACTGAATCCTCTCTCTTGACATTGAATATTTGCTTTCTTCTTTCCGAAACTGATCATTGGGATTGAAAATGGACTCCAAAGTGATAATTCCCCTTGGGCAGCTTGTTATTTCTCAGCTGTATCACTTGGTCACCATACTGCTGTTCATGTAATTTTTCTTGATTCTTGGCTGAGAACTTAGCTTCTTCTTGCAAGAAACTAGATGATTTTCTGGTCATTTTCAAACACTTGCCAACTGATTATTGTTATCAGGAATATGAAGGCCTCACAATCATGTGGATGTTTGGTTGTACCTTGTCTTGTTGAATACTTTCCAGCAATGTCAAAGGCTACCGCTACTGTTGCAAGCCTGTCAGTAGCTTGATTCTCTTTCCTAGGTAATGGATTTGATGCCAAAACCTTCAAAATCTTCCATGAGGTCCCACACCTATGTTCTTGTAGCATTTGAGTAGATCATTCTTGGTAGCATGCTTGTCCCTTGACCTGATTTACAATCAATTCAGTGTCCCCAAAGACTTGCAAGTTGAATTTATTTTCTTCTTGATTGCCCAATGCATCCCTTGCACCAAGGCTTCATATTCAGCAGTGTTATTGGAGCATGCAAACTGAAATCTAAAAGCTGAATAGTACTTTATTCCTTGAGGTGAAACAAACATAGCTCCACCTCAGTGTCACCTTGTCTACTTCTTGATCCATCAAAAAATAGTTGCCATACCTCATTGTCATCATTTGTGGTTTGGCTTGGTGATGCTAGGAATAGGCTGATTTTCTTCATGTATGCAATAGACCCCTAGCTCAGATTCTTCAACTTCTTGATAAGGATCAAAATTCATGTAGCTTGTTTGCCCATTCATCAAGAGTTAGATCAAGTATGGGATGCTTCCAACCTTGGTGTCGGCCTCATCAATGCTTGGGTGGTAGTTCTTTATCAAATGCTGAACAATTGGCATTAATCTGACTTGGAGAGTGTAAGGCTCAATGACTGGAAGTTTGCAATAGGTTCAGACCTTATTGTAGCCTTAGTTCCATACCTCAGTTCTAAATAGCATGTGTGACCAATCAGAAGACAAATATCCCCCAATCTTGGCTGTGAAGTCCCTTGACAAGCAAAGGGAAAAGAGTGGTGGAAGGTCTATGACTGATACATCTTGTAAAACAACAACGTTTGGACATGCATGCAAGGTAAGACTCAAGTTTCTTAATCACCCCAGCTATTGCTACTGAAAGTTGTCCCATCAAGTTGCACTACCCCTTTAGATATGGGTTTCATACTCAGAGCCCTAGACTGATCAAGCTATTTGTTTAGGCATAACTGAGCTAATTGCCCCATGAATCTATCATGCAATTGTGCACTAACTGATTTCCAATGATTAATGAAACATAGAAAGGATGGGGGTTTCGACATTTTACCTTGCTGCCCTCCATGATTTCCCTCAGGCTTGGTAGCATTTGTAAGCACTAGATTCTCTTGGATAACTGGACCTGCATGATTTAAAGTTGCACCAGTCCTTCATGGCAGCTTGTAGTAGAGTCTCTTTGGCCTGGGATAGATAGGGATTCCCACATTGATATATTTACATTTTTCTTCTTCATCTGATCAATGTTGATACTGAATGGTGATGAAGGATCTCTTTGCTGATCCCTTTGCTTGTACATTCACTCCTTGCACATGTAGAGGCAACTATAATAACGAGGGGTGTATTTGAGTTGGCCTAGGAGTATTGTTCTTGGCTGCCCTTGAAACATTTGAAACCAGATTTTGCTTGTACAACCATTTGTGGAGCCATGGAAGGTTGTGGATTGGTTGGAGCTAATGGTTGTTCTTCACCCAAATTCCTGTCTTTTTGTACCTTAGTGTTGGCATGCAACACCTTGGGAAACTGCCTATTGTTCATGCCAAAAAAATCCTCTGCTTGCCAATTTACATAATGTGGTGTCATTTGGGGCTGATTACTTTTGGAATGTATTTCTTGTTGTTGGCATGTTTCCTTGACTACCCTCACCCTCCACACCAATAGTTGTCACCATTAATGCTTGATTCAAAGCACCATTGAAGCACATGGATTGGTTATGAGGCATCATTGCATGGAAAACACCACTCATACTCCTGGGCAATGTTGTTTTGTGCTGGCACCAATGCCTTAGAGGTGAGATATGGCATTTGGATTGCTAGGGATAAGAAATGGTCTATTGGCAGGAGTGCCTTGTTTGATTCATATTTTCAGTTGGATTAGGAGGCCTTTGTGGTTGGTATGGCTGATTGTTAAGCATTGAGCTTGGTTATACCCTTGATAAGAATTATCTAAAACCTTGGGCTTGTTGCTTCTTGAGAGTAACCAGCTCATTGCCTAGGTTTTGCAATTGCTTCATGACTTCTTGAAGCTCATTTGGGGCACTTGGAGATGAAGTAGAAGTATTCATTTGAACTCTAATTTCTAGGAGTGGGAGAAGGAGCCAAATTAGGTGCTTGATTGGTACTTTGGACTCTCTAAACTTGGAAACAGTGGCATGGGAGGTCTAGGGGCTAGATTTTCCAGCTTGGATCAAACAATTTTCAGCCCTAATGGCAATGCTATAAGCCATAGGAGATAGTTATGCCTCCCATGGACTGAATCAACATAGAAATATCAGAATTTAGAGCTTTGAGATAGTAGAGAAAAGCACCTTCTGCGGTTGGCCTGACTGCCACTGGAATTCTCTCCCAAGTCTTTTAAAATCTGAAGTTGAAATTGGTCAGCTGTTCATTGGGAGCTCTCTTGATAGTTGTCAGCTGCTCCAAAAAGAGACAAGTTGTCTCCCTTCTCTCCAAATTGATTCATGAAGTGCTATACACTAGCTGATTCCAATTTGTGATAGAACCAGCTCCAAGGCTTTTAAACCATTGCAATGCTTTACCCTTGAATGAAGATGCTAGTAACTTGACAGCCACTTGCATCTCATTGATTTCATGGATTGCACAAACATTGGCAATGTCTTTAACATGATCACCTGGAGTAGTCTGATTTTCTCCAATGAAGTAGGGAATGTTCTTCAAGGCTGCAATGATGGAATTGGATGTTGTGCATTGAGGGCAAGAGGGGTAATGTTGCTTGTGAAGTTGACATAGGGGTTGTTTTGTGCCATTCTAATTGGTCTTAAAACCCTTGTTGACTGAAATGAAAGGCCTACCAGGTGGAGGAGTTGAGAGAGTTCTGTTTGGTGGAGATGGAGACCTTTGGATTCTCCTCCCACTTTGCCTTATTCTTGGAGATAACTGCAGGTATTCAAACAGCACCTCCTCTTCTCCAGCTCTTGACCTTCTGGTGATTCTTCTCATGAGTTTTCAGGCCTGCACTACTGAAACCAGTTGATTCTTCCCCTTGGAGTCGCCAGATGTGCAATTTATATCTCTTTTCAAGCAAGAAAATTGCAGCAGATGCACATCAACTTTGCTGCAATAAAAAATGAGACCTCTAAGGTCCCACCAGGCGTGCCAAAAACTGTTGTTGCAAATCCACAGCACCCCTGGATGTAAATCAGGTTTCTAAGTTGATGTTTTAGGCATCCAGTGTGATTGCACAACATTGAAACCTCTCTCCAAGTGTGGGACTTGTAGAAAATGAGAGAGGAATCTCCAGATTAGAGGCTGGTTCCTCAAACTCCTCTGATTCAGATATATATTTTGCACAACTACAGAGGTTCGGATCCTAATCCTACTCTAAATTGCAAGGAGACAGGGATAAAAATGCAAAAATGAAACTAAACTAAAAATGGTGATGCACCAAAAGGAGTGGTGAAACATTTTTTGCCATGTAAATAGACACAAATTCATGAAATTCAACAAGGGAAAACATACACAAGCTGATATATGTAATTAGAGGTCTTAAAATGAAGTAAAAACAATACAAACAGAGGATTGAAAGCATTCACAGAGTTTGCACTGTTAATTCCATGTAAAAATATCTTGCATTCCACCATCAAAGAGGTATAAACCTATTACAAACTGTGAAAAAGGTCTGATTCTTAAAACTATCACTTGTTGGAGGTGAAAGAAGAAGTTTGCAATGACAAAAATTGTTCAACCCTCAAGAAATGAGGCAAATTTGGCTTTTACAATGCATGGGTCGAGCCCAGGAGAGAGAAAACATAAAAAATGTGGGAGCCCATTCCTCATTGATGGAAAATGCATTAAAATAGCATGGAGGACCTTACAAACCCATACCCTATCATTTTTGACCATATTGGAGAAGAATGCGACCCATTCTGTATTAAATTTGGTTGTTGAAATGTCATTTATTGCCATGGACACGTACCAGAACCGTTTTTAATTTTATCTCTCCAAACTAAACCAAAATTATAAATTGACCATGGAATCATGTAGATAATTTTAACATCTTTCTAATGATATAAATAACATGAAAATACGAGCTCTGGATCAAAAGATATGATCGTTTGAAGATTTAGGGCAAAAACGGCCCAAAAACGGATCGGTGGGAAAAAAATTCAAATTTTACCTCTTTTTTGTCTTTGGAAAAAATTTCAAAAATTCCCCGCACCCCGAACTCCTCTACCACGTGACAGCTTCCTATTGGTTGCGGGCCTCAAATGGGAAAAATTTACACAAAAACTCCGCCGAGCCATAACTTGAAAAATATAAGGAGTTAGGAGGAAAACTTTACCTTTCTGGAAAGTTGAGAGAGAGCTCTATCTGATGGTGCCATTTCCATAAAGCCTTGAGTGCTTGAAAATCAAAAAATGTAGACTGAGGCACAAGAGAGGCAAGAACACAAGGAGTTAGCCACAAAAATGAGTTGGGGCACCATTTTGGATAACACCTCCCTTTTAGGAGGTTTTCCTATTGCCTTTATATTGTTTTCAATTTTCACTGCCATAGATAAATCTTTCCTTAAGGTTCTATGGTTTTTATCCCTCATATAATATGCAACTTTTTTATTAAAAGCATTAGAATGTTTTATTAGGCATGATTGATCACTTGGCCTCAAAATTATGGGCAGTATAGTTAAATTTTTTGTTGAATCTGGAGTTAGATTCTTAAAAAGACTCATTGGGATTCTTCTTTATGTTCTCAAATTTAGATAGAAGAAATCTGGGGTTAGTCTTATCCCCATACTGTGATCTAAATGCATTCTTCATCTCAATCCATGAGTCAAATAAATTTTCTGGTAAGGATTTATACCAATCCCGATCATCCTCTTCTAACATGTGAATAAATAGCTTCACATAGACATCCTCATG
Organism: Taxus chinensis; assembly: GCA_019776745.2. Lineage (NCBI taxonomy): Eukaryota > Viridiplantae > Streptophyta > Pinopsida > Cupressales > Taxaceae > Taxus > Taxus chinensis. Next base: position 379,182 of record JAHRHJ020001455.1, read on the forward strand.
TTAAATATCGAAAAATCCTCCATAATATTCACAAAAAGTATTAGGTGTTGATCACCAGTAATAACATTATTTCCCTAAAACTTGGGCAACCTATTCCTTACTTATTTTAGAACTACATTAGGATAACCCACCATACCATGAAAATATATGAGCTGAAATTTTTTACAAAAAATGGATGTCTAGGTGGAGGTTGAGCCATGTTATTATGAGGAGGTGTTCCTATAGAGGGATTAAAATAGTGTGGGACATGGGGTCTTTTAGGAAATGGTGTATGGTCTTAAAAGAAATGATCCTATAAAGAGTCATTTTCACAGAAAACCCTATTAGTTCTAAGTGATAAAGGAGGAAGACAAGGAATACCTATATCAATTGTAAATGATGGCCCCTCACCAGTTGAAGTGTACAAATTTTTGTAGGGTCTACTCTATCTATAATTTTCTGAGGAACTAGAATAATCCTCTATAAAAGGTTGATCACTTTCAACTACAGGAACTACTTTCTCTTCTGACCTTTGATCTCCCAAAGCTCTCTCGACTTGTTTTTTATTTGGATTTGTCCTTCTCATCTCTACAAAAAAAAATCTAGCAAGCTCTGTCTTGAAGAAGGACCTATTTCATTCCATCTTTTCAAGTCTTAATGACATATTTCAATTATTGAAACTTGAGGCACTGGTATTTACCAGAATTTCTAAATAATGTGGAGTCACCACTAAGGTCTTGCACCTTAGATGTGTAAATCATTTAAAATGACTTGTCAACTGAATTTTAATGATTAATTTCAACAAAGCTTGACAAATCTCAACATCCTTTATTAGTATTTACCTCTAGCCAAGAAAATGTAATGGAAAGCTTGCTTAAACTAGGAAAATATCAACCAAATAACTTCTAATCAAGCTCATTTTTTGTAAAGCTCAACAAAACATGATGTATAGACCATGTATTTTCCTTGAAACATATTTAATACATTACCAGAGGTTGATATTTATCTGTATTGGCATAAATATTCCCTAGAAACGGCACCAAAGTGGTGTTGGTACCCAAATAGGTTTTCCCTTTGAAGTCAAACAACATCAACAAGCTGAGCAGGATGCCTAGAGAAAGATAGATCAAAATTTGAATCTTTTTATAGCTGGGGAAGGATCTAACTATCTCTTTGTCACTTGATCTTGAAAAAATTAGATAACATTGTGTTAAGGGTTTGAACTACCATACTAATTTACATTCTTCCTTCAACTAAGGTGAGAGGACTCATTTTGTAACCTGTGTTCTTAAGGGAAAAGAATGGATTAAAAAAATGTGACTATCCTTATAAGACATTTGAGAAATAACCTTGAGAACACATGGTCAATGCAACATAATCTAACTCTCAAGAGTTGTCACCCTAGAAAATGTTGATGTCTCGTAGACAAGGTTTAGGTTACTAAAGACAACAATAAAAATGTCTCGCTCCTGCATATTTTGACTGTAAAGGATGGGTAAATTAAACAAATCTCCTTAGCATTTATGGATAAGTAGTGTAAGGGGGTTATTCTTATAGGATTTATCATTTCTAGATGTATTTTGTTAGGGAATTAGCAGTATGATAAAGTTGATTATACCAAATCTTTGAGAAATTTTAACAAATGTCAAAAATATATGCCTGATGAGAAGATAAGAAAACTTCAAAGAACTAACACTGAACCTTCAACCAAAAGATGTGCATCCATGGAAGCCCAAGAATACATGGTTTCACACAATCTTTAAGAATGTAAACATAAAATGTCATGCCAAAAACTTAGTAAAACATCAAGAATCACCGATATATCAAACTTAAGATACACTCATAGACTTACAAACAATCTTTATCAATAAAATGGAAGCAATGTGAATTTAAAACTATTTATTGAACAATGAAATGAAATCTCTCCTCAAAATGTAATTGAAATTACCACAATGCTGCCATAAGCACAAGATCTTGTGTGATTCAGAGGGATTCCTAACATAATATTGTAACATGTGCATGAATATCTATTTTTAAATATCAACTTAAAAGAAGATACAACAATGCTCATGATCAAACATAATTAACTAAGAACTCATCAAATTCATCAGCAAGGGAAGGTTTCATTTTTAGTCTCAATGCTTTTCAATGGTTATACACTTGTAACCATCTTGGAATTATTTAATTTGAAAGCTAAAGAAATTAGCAGGTTTCTCAAACAAGTTCTTGGAAAATGGTTTTTCTCAGTTTACACCTTTCTTTTCTAAAATTTCATAAAATTTTAACCTCCACATGTTAGAATATTCTCATCACATTTTATACAAATCTCAGTCAATCACTCACTCTTTAATTTCTCCCCCCCAAAATCATGAATCTTTGAAGAATATAATTTCTTTACAACCCATAATCTAATCCATCTTTATTCTCTTGGAAATATCTTGTTTTATGTTTTCAAGTGGTAAAATTACTTGGCATTCATGTTTTCCACTATCCTAAAATGACTAGGATGCCATGTCACTTCTTTGATGTTTATTTTAATCATTTATATTTTTAAGTGATCAAATAAACCCTTTTTTGATAATTTTTTAGCATCTCTAAGTGATTTTATTCGATGTGTAATCCCTTTCACTTTTTGAGAATCCATGCTGGAAAAACACACATTCACATTCATGTCTTTCTGGGTGGATTATTTCTGCATGTATCATGTCATATCAAGTCAACCATTATCTTCAACATAATATCAACTTACTTCATACTTATTTCTCCGGTGTGAAAATCACATTCATATCTTTATAAATTATGTTACCTTGATTATGCTTAGCTCAACTTGCTTGTCTCAAATTTCTTATAAATTCACACTATTTCCTTCATAAACTCACATTTTCTTTTTTGAGTGTAAGAAATCCAGGGAAATTTATCTGCCAATATGGCATAAACACCAGTAGAAGTCATCTTGAAAGACATATTGATTGAGGATTTGCACTCAATTTTTTATTTTTCAAGTCGTGATGATGCATTCGTAAGAATGCTATTTGAGATTGTTGATCATGAAGATTGTACTAGGCCTTTGACAACTCAAGTTGTTTTAGTTGTGTTGATTACAAGGCTTATAAAGATAAGTCCCATATTTTCTACAATCCACATTTTTTTATATTCCCATGGTTTTGATTTTAAATATATAATTTTGTTTTCTACAGTCATTAGTGTCTCAATGAATTCATAAAAAAAAAAATTCTCTTCAGATGTTCTTCTCAAAAGAACTGATTAAGAAGTCAGTTTTTAGATCACTATAAATCTTTTTGAATTTATAAAATACCATGTTTTCTAACTTTAGAGCAATAGTGTCCACATTATTTTCAACCCATTTCTTCTCTATCTCCATTTTTTCTTTGATTCCATTTAAAAACTCAACTATGAATTTGGCCAAGTCTTCAATTGCATATTGAGTTCCCATGCGTTCAAGTGGAAAAATCCCTTCCTTCTCAACTAAGTCTTCATCTAATTGAGTAATATGATTCAGCTTGGGGAAAATTCCCTCAAAATAGAAAAGCTCATTTTCACACTGTTCAATTAACTCATAAATTTCATTGAGCTTATTCTTGAGATTTTCATATTTCTTCCTAGATTTCTCAATGGATTTCTTCCCCTTTTCCATTAACTTCTCCACCCAAGTATCAAAATATTTAACCTTATTAACAATTTTTTTAATGTGTTCCATAACTTCAGAAGTAGCAGTGGAGATATCTTCTTGGCCTTCACTAGATTGGCCAACTAACTATTGTAAACATGAACTCAATTATTTGACCCGTTATTTTAATTGTCTTTAGGTTATCTTGTCCTCATCTAATTTGTGCAACAAATCATTGATTGCATCTAAGACTCCTTGCTCTAATTCATCTCTTGAAGGTTTTCCCAAGGGAATAATGAGAACATTATAGTCATTTGTTGTTATATCACTTCTTGATTTTCCTTTATGTGGAATCTCCACCTCCAAAGTTTTGGATCCATATGGGTGAGTATGAATTTTAGCAATGCCCCTATAATTTTTTGGAGCCTTTGTGGGTTTTAGGAAAGCCAAATATGTGAGGTATATGAATTTCACAGGTACAACCTCTTCTTCCTCTTCTAAAATCAATTCTCTTATCTAGCATTTTGTAAGAGAAGTTCCCACCTTTGTCTCTTGTAATGCCAGTTGAGGTTTTTCAGGGACAACCAGCAATTGCTTAGACATCTCTTGATAATCTTACACTAATGGATATTTATGCTACACTTTGTCCACTTCCAGTGTTGATAATCTTATGTTGGCACTTCCCCCACTTGCTTCTTTCCTTGATCCTGAACTTTGGGTTGACCAAATTCCTTCCAAGACATATCATCATTAGGAATATGTTCTCTATTTATCTCCTCAATTGATGTTGTCATAACCTCTATATTTTCCTTAGGAACCTTTTAGGATGGTGATGTTCCTTTAGATAATTCCTTTTCTTTTGTAGTTTCTACTTCCTTTAGAGGTTGTTTTTTGGTGGAGATATCCTCATGAATGTGTATACCAATCTCCTTTTGTTATTTTAATACCTCTTTTTGTGGCATGGTGTTTGTTGACTTCCAGTAATCAATACTTTACCTTTATCAATACCCTTCATACTCTGACTATCATCAATCTTTTCCTTTGTAGTGGTTTCTTTTACAATTTCAATCATCTTTTCTTGAGTAGAGTTTTATTTTTTAGGTGATTCACAACTTCTAATAACCTTGGTTTCCTTTTGGGGATACTTTTCATCTAGTGTCCTAGTGTTCATTATTTCCCCACTAGAAACTCCTTGAACTTCTGACTTGCTCATTTCTGAAGTAGTTTGGCGTTCAGAAGATATTTCTAACAACAGAAGCTTTGACTCAACAATTGGCACATGGGTGGATTCCTTTACTCCTTCACCTAACTGGAGAATACCTATTTCTTATAGCACTTGTTTTTCAACTGATACTTCAAATTACTCGAGTACATGAATCTCCTCATTTGTGTCTATGTCCATTATTTCAATTAGTCCATTTTTTGATTCATGCAATTGATCGAAAAAAGGTATAATCACACCTTAAACTGGGGCTGTAGCAAATTTAATCAACTCTTGTTCTAACAAAGAAATATCTAGTGGATTAGATCAAACATTACCTTGGGATACTTTTTCTTGAGTAATATCAGCTATTACTCCTCCTGGAGATAAAGCTGAAGCTAGAAACACTAGTTGTACATTTGGACTTACTTGAACATCTTTTTGTTCTACTGGTGGATTTTTTTATGAACCATGGAAACATCTACTCCTTGTTCCTTAGTGAGCATGGGAGGATCAATCACTTCAACCTTCTTATGCTTGTGATTCTTAAATTTAGGATCACTTTCACTAACCAATGGTTTCTAAATATAACTTTTTACCTTTTCTTTACCATTTCAAATTGTTTGATATCTTATGCTACCCTTCCCTCAGTACTTTATGACTTAGATTGGATATTGGTGCTTGTCATGGCTCCTCTCATCAACTTTTCAGTACTCTGGATTTTGGTAAAACCTCTAGAGGGGCTATTTTTGTAGCTAAGAACTTTTATTTTTTTATTTGTAATGCAAAAGTGATAGGAGAATATTCCATAGATTTTAGAAGCATTTCTTCTATTTTCTTCTTCAAAGCAGACATGGAGGTTTATTTTCCCACTAGCAACAGTGGTCCACTCATCAAAAATTCATGTAGTAGGCATTTTTGAAGGTAATTGAGGTTATTTTCCTCCTAATGGATCCATCTTATCAGCTCCCTCTTTTAAAGGGGGGAGATCTTCCTTCAAAATCTCTAATTCCCTGAACTTGTTAAGTAGCCTTGTATTCTGAATGGATAAATTTATGTTCTTTTGTTTTAACCAAGTCAAAGTTCTCCTCATCACATGAAAAATCCTACCATATTGATCATCTTATTCCTCCTCATCCCATTTTATGGGGATCCTTGGCTATCCTTCTACCTTTTGATCAATATAAAATTGACTCACAATTTGTTGGTCATCCATGATTCCCTCGAGCACTACAAAAGTTTTGAATTCAATGATCTTTGTGAGGGTCATCCTTGAGAAATCCCTGATTCTTACTTCCTCTTCATCTTTGTAATCCATACAATAGTCCTCAAAGTGAGGATCATGCCCAAAATAATTTTCCAAAGTATTGACCACCCATCTAATTTCATAGCTAGACCTCACCTCAAATTTCTCCATATCAAACCTTTCCATTTCCTCCTTCTTCAACCTAGATTTTATAATAAATGGGCAATAATACTTTCTAATACTAATGGGAAATTTATTTTTTATCTTATGTCTCTCAGTAATCATCTTATGAACATGTTTTAATTGTCTTACCAACTCACATAAATCCATCTTGTCATCTAAATACCTTCGTAATTTACATGGTTGTCCCTTAAATCCACTGGCTCTTATGTAAGTGAATATTCTATCCACTGTCTTCACAATCTAAAAATGGCCCAGATGGAGCTTTTCTCGGCCCAGGAAATTACTGTCAAAACTCATGCCTTCATGAGAGATTTTGAGAACTAAAAACTGAACAATGACATCAACAGGAACAAAATCAGTTTGCTCAGCATGGACATTAAGGAGTTGCAAGAAAAAATTGATAAAATGTTTACCATCATCCTCAGTGAAAATATCAAAAATGTAAATGCCAATAGAATGGAAATGGAGAAAGAGATGCTGAAAATGAAAGGAATCATTATGAAAATCAGAGATGCCCATGTTCTTAATGTAAAGAGTACTATTTTCCATCTCAAACTGTTGGCTGAGATGATACAGACAATGGAATTGGCTAAAGAAAAAGAATTGGATGGCACAGGCCCAAAGGTGGTGATCAAAGAACCCAACTACATGTACTGGAATTAGACCATCACTACATTTGTTAAAGAATGGAATGGATGCATGGAGACGGTGGATGATCTGGTTAAAGAGAAATGAAATGTTATGGTTTGGAATCTGCTACTTGTTTACTTTTTGTTGTTAGTATTATCCTTGGGACTGCTATATAATGTATATCATATATAATGGTTATCATATAATGGTTTTTTTGTTTTTGATATTTTGGATCATGACTGGCCCTTGAAGATAAATACTTTGGCCATTATATAAGTAAATGGTAACTCTTTATAAGGGGGCAGGGTCCCCGTCAACCCTAACTTTTACCTCTAATAAAAAAAATAATCCATTTACTGAATAAAGAATGCAACCATATTCCATTAGAATATTTCTAGCTTCTTTTGATATTTTATATTGCTCCCATCAGGTTTGAACAAGCACATGCTAGGTGCAAAAAATTATCGTTCAGAACAACAATCTTAAATTTCACTTACAATTAATCAATTGTAAGGGGATAAACCTCAAGAATTTTGTATTTTTTGAAAGGGGCATATGGTATAAGGCTAGGGAAATGTCTATGGCCTACAATATTGTAAATTTTATATGTCATCATGTAAAATTCGAGCTCCCCAACACCACCCATCTAGATCTTTGCAGCTTAGTGCTAGAAGATGCTCATGAATTGATTCAACAATAAGGGTTGCCCAAAAAATTCTCCATTTCCTTTCTAAAATAATCCACATATATGGGAACATTTCTTTGAAAAAAAAATTGTTTCCAAACTAACCATCCTAATTAGCAACATAAACTATTCTTCCACTTCTTCCACAAATGTGCCCTAACCAATTTCTTAGGAATTCTTGTGTTTATTCTTATCTACTAACAACCACTTAGTGTTTATAAGTTTAATATGTTTCTCTTCTTGGCTTCATAGTATTTAAGGGATAATTCAACACCTAGGGTTATTGGAGTTTTGATTACTGGTAAGTTCAACATTATCCTGAAAGCCTTGGGTGTTAAATTCAGTACTACTTCGCCACTCCCATATAAGACTTATCTCTTTTCTGGATTATAGTTCATGGCACAAATCCTCACCAATTCATGGCAATGCACAGAGGGAGGTATAACACTAGTTGATTCAAAAATTACTAGCCTCAAAACTTCCATGAGTTGAATTTTTGTCCAGGCTATTCAATATTTAGAGGAATTCATTCAAATCAGAATTCATTAAATATGTGTATGTAATCTTTTATAAATCACTAGTAACCCCAAATGTGACATGAAAACCTGAAAGAAATTTCATCAACTTTTATGCCCTAGATTCTACTTTTAATTATCTTTGTAAATTGTGGAGTAAAAATTAGGGGAAAGTACAAGAGTAGTATAATCCTTACCAATTCCTGTGTAAATGGTCCGTGTGTAATTCACCTTTGCTTCTTAGATTTTCAACCCTTCATCTCCCAATCGATGCTCTCTAACTAATTTCACTTCGTTTCTCTGAAAATTATGATAGTAAGGGCATCCGAATCTTGACATATGATAGTAAAAATATCAAATAATTTGAATATTTAAACAATCTTGCCTTGATTTTTGTAAAAAACATATTAATGGTGGAATCCATAAATGCATTGAATCATGGCCATCCATCTTGCCTCCCCTTTTTTAAATATGGGTCATCCACGTTGAGATAATTACATGCTACGTAGCCTTAGGGAGTCTTTTTATATTTATACATTACTTTTTAAATGCAAAAATGGTTTACACATTCAAAACCCGATAACCCACCCTTGAAGAATTATTACAATCTTGACACATGTTTAACATATTATGGTGGTAGAGATAATGGGCCCTTTTAACATATTTGTCTATTTTCTTGATCCAACACAAAACTACCATATTCAACCTGAGGCCCTGCTTATACGAAGCTTTTCAAAAATTAAGAATGCGCCACGTGTCCTTGATGGGTCTTGAAGATTATTCTATTTTTTCACTTTTTGTCAAATTAATGTTAAGAGAACATTATCAGCCCCAATTCCCCGCTCCAATTATTTTTTAACACATAAACCTCTTCAGGAGTGGATTCAACTTCTTTTTTTTCATCCTTTGACTTGAATATTCTCAAGAGTATGTTGAGCCTTAGGGATAAGTTTGAATTTTTTAAATATTATGTAAATGTTAAACTTTTAATAATTAAGCCCACAACATCATAACCAATGGAAGAACATAGATAACGTATCTTCGGGTGGTAGAAAAGTATGGAATTTTTACCAACAACCAAAGGATGATATAAAAGGAAAAATGTCAAGATTACACCTGATTCATGATCAAATTTTATCAATTTACAAAAGCAACAATGATTATTCAGTTCCTCGACCGAAAAAGAGGATTTACACCCTAAACACAAGGTTTTCAATCACATTCATCATGACTATATCTTTAAATACACATTTTTTATACGATCAAACCAAGTCAGAGTAAATTTTTAAAAGGCATACACTGGAAAAAAGGGGTGAGATCAATTCATATCACCAACACCCTATACATTCTCTTTTCATTCCAATTAATGTACACAACTCCTAACAATCTTAGCATTTCTAAATCCCAAAAATCGGAATCCAAAATCACAAGAACCATAACCAATGAAAGTGCATCTCTTGGATTTAGCATCCAACTAACTTCCTGAATTTTATTTATCATTATGCAAAAATTTTTGAACCAAATAATTAAGAAAATAAAGATCTACCTCTTTTCTAGTCCAATTTTCTTCTGGTATTCCACCAAAGTGAACTTGAGATGGCCATAGTTGATCAAATATATGTTTCCCAAAACTGCATGGGTAATCCAACAATATCCTCATACTTCTAGCACTATTCCATTGTAGTTCTATTCATTCTTTTTGATCACTTCATTCTCTTGAGAGTAGTTCTAATGGAATTGTTCGTTGTCTCTATGTATTCCATTCACTGAACAAGTAATCATGGAAAAACCTTGTTACGGGTACAATCACCACCATTGTCAGATCTAAGGACTTAACTTTACATTATTTAGCCTTTTCATACAATGGATTTCCATTTTAAATTTTTTTTTAAAAACATTAATGTACGTTATAAATATAATAAACCCATACCTTTCTTGTGGAATCATCAATAAAATCACATAGTATTGGGATCCTTCAATAGAAGGCTCATGACTAGGCATGAATTCCCTACACATCTAAGTGCACAAGCTCTAATTTCATAGCTCAAGTTCTATGTTTCCCCAACTTTAAGAAATCTCACTTTATCTTTCCAAATATGCAATGCTCAGAAGAAATCACTGATAATACATCTTTCAAATCTAATAACTTACCCTTTAAGTCATTAATATCTACATTCCCTTTTTACTCATATGGCCTAGCCAATTATGCCACATGCTTGCATATAAATATGAAGTAAATCAGACATCCAAAAGGAATTAGTAATGGTAGACAAATATAATGTTCCTACCTTCTTTCCTCTTAATGCAATCAAGAGCTTCCCTTGGAAACTTTCAAGAATTGGTTATGAATGTAACCATACAACCATCTTCACCTAATTTGTCCCTACTAGTATAGAACAAAAATAATGATTTATCATACAGGCTTGGCACATGCCTCACATCTTTCAATATCCATGTATTTCCATTCTAAATTTAAGATGAACTTCATTCCTTTATTGTAGTAATATTTCATGGATTCATCATGATCCTAAATAAACATGCCTAAAATTACCATGTACATAATTTATGAAATAACCCTTATTAGGGGTGCATGGAAAGAACTCCTAAATATAAAACCCATGATTCTTTTATTAAAGGAAGAATAACAATCTGCATTACCTCTGATGCTACATTTTTTCCTAACTTTACCTTTGATCTGGTTTTTTATTTGTTAAAGTTGAACCAACAAAGGTTCTTTGCATAAATCCTTTCTTTCCAAACATTGCCAGCAGGTTATTCCTCTACATCTGGATTTATATTTTTCAGGTATTAGTTGCTTTGATTCCCCATTACATCTTGAAGCTATTAAGGATCTCTCCTTTCTTCCTTCCTCTATTTTCTACATTCAAAGATATTCCCAGATGATGATTCTACCTGAACTTTTCCTAACACTTATTTCTTCTAATTAGAATTATACCAATCACATCATCAAACTTCAAACCTATTGGGAGCAGATAATGTATTACTAAAAACCATTTTGATGTTTTCCCAACTATGGTGTAAAAGAACACTAGAATCAAGGAAATTTCAAATGTCATCCTCAACAAGATATGGGAACCATTTTTAATTGTTATTAGAACATCATAACTCATTCAAATGCATCTCCAGTCCAAGAGTTAGTCCACCTTTTGCATTTTATTTGGACAAATTCTTGGAAAAAACTTCATTCTATACCACTGTGGTTCCCCTCATACTCAAACTTTTGCTGAAAGTAGTTCATTAAAACTACCATGATTGGTACATATTATATTCAAACCAAATGTTTTCAGGCTCAATCTTTTGAGAACATGAGAGAATTGTCTATCAAGATTTCATATCCCCACATTTCATCTTTGCAGGACTTGCCTTCTCATGCAAATAAAATATAGATAAATCTGCTTATATTGGCAATCCTCCATTACGTCTTCCATGGATTGATTAATTACAGCCTATCAGAATCTCTACTTTGTGATTTACTGATCTTCGAACATTATTTTAATAACTCTCTTAAAAATCCAATTGTTATTATGTAATAATTATTCACAAATACTAAACATGAAATATGCAAGACAAAGCTCAATACCAGTTGTTGGGGTTAACCCACCAGTTGTACATATATATTAGATTAAATAATACAAGCAATAAACATGTAAATATCCAACAAAAGAAAATACGTAAGATATAATGTGGTTCACCCAGTGTGGGCTACTATCCACAAACTATGACCTTAAATAGATGATTCCAACTCAGGTTCTACTTGCATTGAATTTCTTACAATCCTCCACACCTTACACGATGTACAATACTTTCTCTCTCACAAGATTCTCTAAGCTCACACCATGAATTCCTTCTTACAATTATCTCAATCTAACCTCTAACCCTAGTTTTTAGCTTATATAAGCCTATACAAACTTAGGTCACTTTAACCATTCATTTAGAACCATTAGATCAACTTTATAAAAAATATTAGATCTAATTCCCATGACTTAAATATATACAATCAATCACAGGTAATTGATGTCGGTTACCCTAACCTATACTGGTTAGTATGCTACATGACCGACGTTGGTCATCCAACCGATGTCAGTTAATATGTAAACCTGAAAGTTATAAATAAGCTCCTTTATGAAGTAATTCAGCTCCACAATCTCAATAGTGAACATTTGGAAAAAAGAAAAATTGATGTTGAAGTGTTAGAGGTTCTCCCGGTGAAAACTCAAACAATTGTAGACAACTACATGATTTCAATGGGAGAAAAATTCCTGCAAGCATGGAAGACACCAATGAGTTTACCTATCAATTTGCATATCCCATCCATATCCATTCAATAATATCATCTATTCCATCAACTAATCCATTCAATGTAGAATGTGTGATCACATATTTATGTAGCTTTTCTAGTGTACTAAATTCTGATGTAATAATGGACTTTCAATTGTCAGATCTAGTATGTTAAGTTGTGTTATTATTTTTCTCTTATATGTTGCTTATTCAAAAATATTAAGAGAGATGATAAAAATACATGCAAAAATTTAAAGACATAGGGGGAATCAGTTGTGGAAGGTTGTTACAGATTTTATGACAACAATGGAAACTTTAAGAGCTTGTGTCTTATGTACACAATAATTGATGTGCACAATTATGATGTTAACGATGGGGATGGAGTAGACATCACCATGGATTAGATGGACCAACTTCTGAAGCAAAATGTGACTGGAAGTGAAATTGGCCTATGAGGAAATAAAAATCCTTTTCTTTATGAGAGATATTATGAGTTTTTGTCTCATATGTTCACTCAACTTAGTTTTGAAAATTCTCCAATTATAGTGCTTTATGGCGGTAGTGTTGCATTGCAAGATTTGGTTGACTCAGGTCTACCTACGGTCTTTATTGTTGAATCTCATGATCAAGAAATGTTGTTAGAACATTACTATTTTCATTTGAAAAAAGGTACGTTAATTAAGATCACTTTAAACAATTCTATTAGTTTATTGCATTTGAAATGATACATATAATATTTATGCAGACAACCAAATAATAGAGGAAGACATCATCTCTTCCTCTCCACATACAAACAGAGAAGACGATATTGTTCTTAACATGTCACATCCAATTCAAATTTTTCCCCAAATGTCGCTGACCATCCATCCAATGAATCTATAAACACTAAGTGGGAAATAATCATTTTATAAATATATCTCTACAAGAATTTTTACATTGTCATTATTTACATAGTTTTAATAAAACTTTTTAAAAAATAGATTTGATGCCAAATGGGGAGGCTATTGGCATGTCACACACAAACTCACATATAGAAAATGGTATAAAATTCATATAGCACCATAAACAAAACCATTTATAATCCACTTATAATTATAGGAACCTATAGCGAAGTAGTTTATGTGTTATATGTATTACTCTGGTGGTCGCTAATATACATATTTTTATTATATTTATTTTGAATTGAGTAAATTTTTGTTTCACTAGTTAATATTACATTACAGACAATTGGAAATTTTTACTTCTTTACAATTGGATATTTGTGTCTGGTAATCTAATCAAAGAATGTCATACCAACCATAGTACATGAAATAATGGGTTAGCCTACCGGTCGCTAATATACATTAATATCTGTGTAATATTTTCCATCAAAGGTTTTATCATTGAATAGAAGCAATTTATATCATGAATTTAGTTACGTCAACATGGTATTTATTTTCAATTGATTAATGTTTTTAAAATTAATTAAAAATAAACTATCTAGAATTGAAAAAATAAATAGCTCTGTGCAATTGGCCATTAGCGGTCGATAAGCCCATCAAAGACTATCGACATAAACATAGTTTAACTAAATCTATTTAATATACATATACATATATAACTACATATATGTAATATTGTATAAAACAAATTTGTATCACTTATTTTTTTACTTCGACTTAGGAGTATCCATTGAAGCCCAAGAATAACCAAAAGCCAAAACTATAAAGCCATAAACAAGAAAACCAACCTAAAAGCCCAAAGTAAAATAACTAATAATAGGGGCCATGGAACTAACAACAAGAAAAAATAAAAGAAACAAAACATCCAGAGATGAGGCATAAAATCCATCATTCATTGATCAGAGCACCCACCATGTGCATGCACCCATTCCATTCCTTAACCAAGTCTGACAATAGTAGATTTCCAGAACTGATAATCCAGTTCAGCTATCTCCACTTTGGGTCCAGACCCATCCTTTTCTCTATTCTTCACAATTTCCATGGAATGGATCATCTCAACAAGGAGTTTAAGATGGTGAATTGTTCTTTTGACATTGAGGATGTGAACATCCTTGATCTGTAGAATAATCTCCTTCATTTTCAGCATCTCATTCTCCATGGCCAGGCATCTCTCATTGGCATTCTTTAATTGTTCACTAAGAACAATAGACGTGAGTTTCTCAACTTTTTCCTGTAGCTCCCTCAGATCTATGGTCACCATGCTTATCTTATGTCTGTTTATGTCAGTATCCAACCTACAATTTTCAAACTCTCTCATGAAAACATTTGATTTGACCATTGTATCCTGGGCTTTGAACAAGTTCTTCTGAGTAGTTTTGAGAGCGTGCAGACTCTCAATAGCCTCCTCCATTTTTTGGATATTTTTCCCTCATATAGTTCTCCAGATATTTCCCAACCTCCAACTCCTCACTACTTTCAGGTTTGTAAGCTTCCTCTTCCTTGATCCTCTGAATCCTGAATGGAAATATTCCTCATCCAGATGTTCCCATGAGTCTGAAACAATTTCCACGTTCTCCTGAGGCTCTGAAGCCCCACTCTCCTGCCTCTATTTCTTAACACTTCCTTTTTCTAGATGAGACCTGGTTCTTTTAGCCACTGATTTCCCCATTTCCTCCATACTAGGAGTAGCCACATTAGCTTCCAATTTCTCTTTGTTTCCCCCTAAACTGGTTTGATTCGGGTTTCCAAAAGCCCCAAATTTTTCATTTTTTCCAATGAGGGGGGTACCCATCTTAAGCATGGCTTTGATGAGACCTTGATGCAAAGGAAGGGTGAAGGTTCCTTTCCCAACCTGAGCAACTGATTTAGCCAAAGAAAGATACAGAAAATTGGGGAAATTGTAGGGTCTGTTATTTCTAACATGATTCAGCATAGGAAAGTGATACCCATAAATCACTTTATATCTCCCTTCCAAAGAAATATACGCCATGATTAACTGAGCTATTTCATTAAAAGGCTGAGGAAATTCCTCTCTAGCATAACCATTATGAAGAGAAATAGGTTCTCCCTTACCTTGCATGAAGCATTCGATCTCCAGACTGTAGTCTAACTTGGGCTTAAAGATACATCTTCCTTCCTGAGACAGGCCTGACACTTTTTCTATGAACTTTGGTGAGATTGTGAATGAGAAGTTCCCAACCCACACATGACCTTCCTTCCAAGTTTTGGCAACATCTTCACTCAGTTTTTCATCATACCCATCAAATATTTTGAATTTTTTTAATAGACCAGCCTTATCAAGCAATTCCTCCACCTCTTTTGACATTGTCGGGACCTTGCTAGGTTCAGTTCTCACTAAATCACCTCCCATTTTTCTTCTGTAACTCTTCTTCCTGTAATGGATATGCAAAACCTTACGGTAGCTACATTTACCACACTAGCTGAAATGATTCAAAATTATACGGGGATCCACCCAAACCATAGATTGATAGGAAATAATAGATGGCATGGGTATAGGATTCACAATATCATGGTGCGTCACCCCAAAAGCATCATAACCTGAATCCATTCTCATTAGAAAGATATGTTTTTTGGGACACATTCCTTTTCAAGAATTTGTATGAAATTATCTTCCATATTGGTTATTTCTTCAACCACATTTAAGTCAATAGCTTCTACCCCCTTGTTAGCCAATACAGTAGCAAGTTTGTTTCCTACACGGTATATGTGTTGGAAAGAGATTTCAATAAAGGAAGATATTTTATTCTTGGTATTATTAATGAAGTCTTCAATAGATATGGAAGCTGAATTTTTTCCCTTCATACATGATACTATGTTCAAAGAATCCCCTTCCACAATTAGGTGCTTAAAGCCTCTATCTTGCACTAACTTCACTCCCCAGAACATCACCGCAGCCTCTGTGACATGGTTAGATTGTATGCCCAAATTAAAGAAATATGCAAGGAGAAACATACCTTTAGCATCTCGGAAAATGCCTCCTCCTCCTGCCTTACCTGGGTTCCCTTTAGTGGCACCATCGAAATTGAGTTTAATAACACCTTCTCTAGGAGAGGTCCATTTAACCCCTTCTCTAGGATTTCTCTTCTTGGGTTGAGGGTCACAAATTAAGTTCCATTTCTTTATGATATGTTGTTCACTTTCCATGACTTCCACTTCTTTTTTCTTTAGGATAGAAAAATTGTTTCTAACAGCCTGTAAACATTTGTTAATAATCAACCTGTTGGGAAGTTTCTTACTATTGAAAATCCTCTTGTTCCTCTCTTTCCATATTTCCCACCACAAATGTCCAAGGCTCATTATCCATAGATTTTTCAGCCCTTGACTGATGAAAGGGAATTTCCATTGATTCCAGCAGATTGGATCTCCTTAGGATTAACCCAATTAATCGAGAACATACCCAATATAGAAGAAAACATTTGATAAGAAAAGGAGCATTCCAAGAACAAATGGTTTACCATTTCCAAGTTCTCTTCACATAGAACACATCTATTTACCATATGGAAACCTCTTTTGGCGAGGTTATCAACTGTTAGAATCTTATTTATCTTACTGTAAGCCAACTAAAAACATTGACCTTGGGGGTGATATTATTGTTCCATATCTTACCAGCCATAAGATCTTCCTCTCTAGTTTCCTCCTCAAATAATAATGCATAGGCTGATTTAACTGAGAAAATACCATTTTGTTCTCTATGCCACACAATTCTATCTTGTTCCTTGTTGTTAAAAGACACATAGTTTTTTAAGAAAACATTGAGGTTAACCGTGTGTTCTTTAAGTTCCTTCCTGTCCAATTCTATGTGCTTCCAAGTTTAGAAGCTCTCATGATTATCCATGTAATTGTTTATTTTCCCCCCATATTTAACTTCTAACAATTTTGAAATTTGGGGGAATTTGTCTTCAAGAGTAAAGTTACCAGCCCATTTGTCAGTCTAGAAGTGGATTTCATTTCCTTTACCTATTTTCCACCTGCTTCCCTTAGCAACTATTTCCTTTTCCCAATTAATAGCTTTCCATATACTTGACCCATTGAAAGACACCTGTTTGAATATCCACCATTTATCATTTGCATCCGTCCAATATTTTTTCCTTAAAATTCTAGTCCACACCCCATCTTCTTTAGTTAGCCTCCAACCAATTTTAGCTAGAAGGGATTTGTTCATTTTAGTCCAATCTCTAAGACCAAGTCCCCCTATCTTCTTAGGTTTACAGACCCTATTCCAAGCCACCAGTGGAATTCTTTCTTTGCTTTCGGTTCCACTCCATAGGAATTTTTTTTGGATCTTTTCCATTTTTTCTGCTATTATCCCGAGAAGTTGATAGAGAGACATTGCATACACCAGGAGGATTTGAAGAGAGCTCTTGAGTAAAGTAATTTTCCCAGCCTGAGATAACAGATTAGCTTTCCAACCCGCAAGCTTCTTTTCAAATATTTCAATAAGAAAGTTCCATTCACCACTAATAGGTATTTTATCCCCAAGGGGTATGCCCAAATAAATGGTTGGAAAGGGCTTATGGTCACATTCCATAATTTCAGCTATCTTCTTACATCGACTTTCCAAAGTGTTGAGGAAAAAAATAGAGCTTTTCCTATAATTCACCAGTTGTCCTCGAAACCTCCATGTAATCATCTAAAATATTTTTAAACTTCTTAGCTTCAGGAATAGACACTTCTCCCACCAGGATAGTGTCATCAACAAAATGTTGATGAGTCACATTATCCATATCCCTTGCCAGAGATATCCCTTTGATGTAGCCATTACTAGTTTCCACATTGAGTCTTCTACTAAGGGCTTCTGCCATAATTATGAATAGGAAAGGGGAAAGAGGATCCCCTTGCCTTAAACCTTGGGAGCTGGGAAAGAAACCACAAGGGGTCCCATTAATAAGAATGGAGAACCAAGCATTTTAAATACAAGCCTTAACTAAACTCTAAAAGGAGACATCAAAACCAAACTTGTTTAGGATTTTATCAAGAAAACTCCATGAAACCCTGTCATAAGCCTTGGCCATATCTAATTTTAGAATCATAACATCCTTCTTACTAAGTTTATCTGAATGAATAGTCTCTTTGATTGTAATGATCCCATCTTGAATTTGATGACCCAGAACAAAACCTCCTTGCTGTTTTGAAATGATAGAAGGAAGGATCAATTGTAAATGGAGGGAAAAGATTTTCATGCAAATTTTGTAGGTAGTGTTGCAAAGACTTATAGGTCTAAAGTATTTTAATTCCATGACGTTACCAAATTTTAGAACTAGAGCAAGAAAGGTACAATTCATATCCTTAAGCATATTTTTCTGGCTGAAGAATTCTCTCACAACATTGTAAACATCCTTTTTTATTATATCCCAAAAATGCTGAAAGAAGAAGGCTTGAAACCTGTCTGGTCCAGGAGCCTTATCAAGACTAAGATGTTTGACCATAAATTCAACCTCCTCCAAATATAGTTCTAAGTCGAATGCCCCCAACCATTGCATTTGGAACATTTAGTTGGAAAAATTTCCATTTCAATCTTCTACTCCCATATTCCTAGTCTAGACTTTAGCATAATTTTATTTGGGATATCCTTGTCAGTGATAGTATAGATACAAAATCTAGCACAAACAAGTCTAGTCATATCTAAAGTAGCATTGTCTATTATAACCAAAGGTCCTAAAGAGTTAGCAATTCCTTTAACAATATCTTCATGCCAAAATTATAGTGGCAGGTTGGGAAGATGGATCTAGAGAAGGAACTGATTAAGATTTTTTTTTGTAGATGAAAAGATGGTTCCCATTTCCTAAGAGACCAACCTTATTTTCCCCAAAACCAAGGTCCTTCTTCTAGAACCTTTTTCCATATCTTCTTGGATAATGAATTTAAACAGGACAAAACCATTTGTAAGAGCACTTACCTCTAGGTGTTCTCTTGGGTTCCACTTCAATTTGGCCAACCATATAAAAACATTGATATTTGGTCTTCCACCCACGAGTTCCCCAACCAATTCTTTATTAAAAAATTTTGTAGTGCTATTGAGGAGGGAGTCAGGGATTTCCATAACACATCCCAATGCATCCTTGACCACCTGGAGGAAAAAAAATTTGTCCCTTTGAAACATATCCATTTTTAACTCAGTTCAACCAAGAATATGAAGTCTTGTTGTGGAGACTATTTTCGTAGGCGTCTTCATGTCCATAGATCTCACCTTCTTCTATAGTTGCTGCATGATCTGTAGATCTAGGTGGTATTTACCTTCCATCAGTTTCCCTCTCTCCCAAATTGAAAAAATCCTTTATTTTCTTCTTCGCTCTCCATCTCTATATAGATTTGTAGGAAGAAGAACAAGGTTAAATGATCCTTAATCTGGAATCTCTATTAGTAAGTGTTAGCATACTGGAATTTTGATTATTTGAATTGGTTAATATCAAATTATGGGTGCTTGAGAAAAAATTACTTTTGTGCAGTTGGAAAAAAGCATTATTTAATTATTTTAGATTTGGAGGGTTATCTCTATGAGAAAAACCAATCCCATAATGATTTGGCAGTCAAGTTCGGTAAGGAGGCTATCAACTTGCGAGCTGGGCTCAAGGAAATTTTAAATATACTAGTAGCAAAATGTGAAGTGGTATTTTGGTCTAGCTATCTCTCTTCCGCCAAAGTTGAAAAGTTGATTAAGGCTATGAAAAAAATTACTGTTTAAATTCAAAACAATTCTTTTTTTGGGTATAGAACATTGTTGTTTAGGAGACAAAATTGCAATCAAAGATCTCCAAAATATTTAGAGTAGAGAGGATATTATTTTTGGCCCTACACACACATTGTGTATTATAATAGGCCAAAAGGGAAACACTCCATAAAATTTTATGGTGGGAAGGAAATCCAATGGAGAAATTTTTTTCAGAGATAGGTGGTTGCTGAAAAAATTGTACACAAACATATCACAGATACTGTCTAAGGGTTTGAGTGTTGCAGACAACATCAAAAAATTGCAGCAACCAGAAATTATATAACTATTAATTATTTCAAAAAAAAAATTACAATGATATTGATTCGTACAATCATATGGTCACTTTTTATTTTATATGTTGAGATTACAAATTTAAAAGTTGGCAGTATTTATATCTTCACTGTGATTGAGTTGATATTATAGTTTTATAAGTTGTTTGTGTGAATTACCCAAATAAAATATTATCATAATACTATGTTGGCTTGTGTTTAATCACTTTTGGAATCTTACATTAATTATGACTTGTTTTTATATATCCAGTTGGGAAGCCTTAGAAATTACTAGTTTTGGGAGTTGAAGGTTTGTTGTTTGGAATTTCAGGTATTGGTGACAAAATACCTCGTAATATGGTTCTCTATTTTAGATCCAAGAATACTTGAATACTTTGAACGATAATTTAGTGCTGACTTGATAATTACATACATCAAAATATTTTGACATTGCCTTATGGTATTCATTTATGGATTTAACAACGATGAAGTACATGTTCATCAAAAACATTAGTTGGCTACGAGAAGCCCACTTCAGGTTCATTTGGGGATGCCAATAATGTAAGTTCAAAACAAATACCATTCAACAGATAGTATACATTTATGGTAATTTCTATGGTGAAAATAATATAATTTTGATCGATGATGAGATTCTTGTTGCACAAGGTCAAAGAAGAAATTACTCTCAAAACCCAACATACTAGAGATATGATATAAACTATAAGACTGATTCGAAAATTTATATTGAATTATGTACATGGTTAAAACATGACATGAGAACACAAGAACATGTGTAGATCATTGAAAACATTCAAACACACCATTTTCATTTGAATTATATACTTTTCTTCCAAATCCAACAATATATTGTGCATTTTTATGGAATAAAATAACTACCTTAAGGTTCTTAAAGATTCACAGTACGCAATCATTTTTTTATTCTTTTTTGGTAGGAAAAACATTTTTTTCTTACTTGGGTGAAGAGACAATCGTGGATCATGGACCAATAAAATAACACGTTTTCCAAGATATACATAGTTTAAACTTAAACATATTTCAAAATTGGTAAGAACCTTATTCCAAATCAAAAATTAAGCCTAGCAGCCACTAGCACGTAAAAAACATAAACATATAATGTTTATTGTTTGGCAAATCGATGTTAGCTTCCCTGAAATCATAAAAACAATTTTTTTCCAAGTCATGCATGGTTTAATCTTAAAGACATTTTGAAAATGATAAGAACCTTATTCCAAATCCAAAAATAATCCTAGTGGTTGTTGGACCATATAAAACAAAAACATGTTATGTTTATTGATTTGCAGATCCATGTTGGCTTCCCTGAAATAATAAAATGATTTTTTACCAGATATTCATATGTTAATCTTAATGACATTTTAAGAATGATAAAATATTGTTCCAAAGTAGAAATAAATCCTAGCAGTCACTAGCACGTATAGAACACAAACATTTTCTGTTTAATGTTTTGCAAATTGTTATTTTAAATATTTTTTGTTTATTGTTGTGTGGACATCGCCAAGAATGTAAAATTTTAATGACATGATGCCCTCATTCCTACAATACATAATTTTTCTTGGATGTTGGAAGCTTTGAGATTATATTCACATAGGAAGATTGCATCGTGACCAAATGTACCATTTATCGAGGAACCAGGAATCAAAACATATTTCTCAAAAATATTAGCACCATTTAGAGCAAGTGTAATGCATATTACAATTGTAAAAATATACCTATTGAAGGATGAATTGTGGCCTATAATGCATATTACAATTGTACTTGATAGATGAGTTGTGGCATATTTTGTAACTATTGAAGGATGTGGAAGACAATGTGGAGACTTACATGATGTCATTAAATCAATAACCCAATTACAATTATGTAATTTTTCCCTAGATTTAATTGATAACACCTTTTTGTATAATGCGTGTGACTATATTTAGTAATGTTATTTTCTATAATGTGTTTTTATCAATCAACCGAAGCCTTTATTCATAATCTAGCCAATGCATGGGAAAATATTGATGATGTCATCCATTTTTTATTGCGTCAACCTACCTCACACAAGTCGAGGGACTAATTAATTGGGTTGTGCTTTCACCTGCCCTCACTCATTTTCTCATGTTTCTCTCTGCTATTTTCCCCTTCCCTCTCATGGCATCTACCTATGTTCCTTTCATCCTCTTGCACAGAAAGAAGCTGGAATGGATTTCCTCTCTCCTATGTCTTCCACTCATCTTCACAACTTCTTTTTCATAGGCTCCACACCTATTTTGAAATGTGATTGAGAAAGTCCTGGGTGTGGATTATCTCTAGAGCACCAAGAGAGCTTGTGTAAACTCTTAGATTACAGTCATCTTCATGTTCAATTTCTTGTTGTTCTGTGCAGATAAGGAAGTTGTCATAGGTGTGTTGCATCCCATTTAATTTACCAAGTCATCATGTGGGTTTGGCCAAAATCTATGGCAGAAGTATGCCTTCTTATTCTCTTTTCAATTTGTATCCTTTTGATCTGTCCTTTCTGGGTTGACAACAGGATTTGTGATGCCCTGGAATTGAAAATTTGAGGCCCTCCATCAATTTTTCAGGACTGTTCAAAGAATTTGTCGATCTAATGGGGCATCTATCTCCACCACTGCCATCCCTAGACCTGGTCACGCTCACAAAACCTATCCCGACCCCTTCCTAATCACATGGTGCAGTTGAGAAATTTTGTTGGCTCATCCTTTTCCTTTCTCAGGAATATTACAATGCTTTTCATTAGTGGACCAATTAGAGGTGGAACCCTAGGGTTTCTCTATCATTCCCCCTCTATTTTTTGTGTTCACCTCTTTATGTTTTTTGCAGGCCTGGTTCATAGCTCTAGTCTCAAGTGTTTGAGGGAATTTACAATATTTCCAATTAAATTAGTGTTTTTGGTTTTAATGTATCCCTTCATCGATCAAATATCTAGATACTTGTAGGGTGGGGACCCATCAACCCTCAGTTCATATCTTTGGTCAAAATTTTTTAACTATCTAAAAAGAAAATTATGTAATTTGTTCCCTAAATTTAATTAAGAACAACCTTTTCATGTATAATGTGTGTGACTAATTAATTAATGTTAATAATTTTAAGGAGTATGTTAATATGTATAAGGAATATTAAGGATTTGAAAAATTAATTACCCACTTCAACAATCATATATATGTGTGTATAAAATAGATATCGTGTAGAAACATTTTTTATTTTTCTATGATTTATTTATCTTCTAAGAATTTAACAGATCCTTAGATGGGGGGAGCTTAAGTGTGATGAACAGTTTTACCAATTTTGAAATTAAGAAATAATTCTTAAAATGATTTACCATAATTATACCTTACAAGAAATGGATGTTTTAATTTATTTCATATTTATATTTAATTATTAAAATATATCCTCTTGACAAGGGTAGTAAGGATATTTTTAATTTTCATTTAAAGTGTCAGGTATATTGGGAGAAAAATTTCTAATGATTTCATGTACCGGGTGAATTCTTTCAGGCATGAAAAGGATGGAAGAAGGTGATTGCAGGGGGCTAATGAGCATTGAATGTTGGTCGGTGCTCATAATTATAACCTATTAAGGGGATGAACATGATAATACCCATATCTATGAGTTATAATCCCCCAATTATATTAAAATGTCACCTTGGAAAATGTTTTATAACTATTAAGTGGATAGGTAGATGTATAATTGTGCATGATTCCGTTGCTATTCCTCTCTTCAAGTTCTCTTAATATGGCATGGACCATTGACACCATTACATTGATGATGAAATTTCTTGAACAAGTGCACTCTCGACTATCTATTATACAGTTTATCTCACAATGTTAATGTCTCTTCCAACTGAAGGAAAACTTTTCTAGAGTGACATTTGTCTTACCCACCGAGTGATCTGAAAACCAAGAATGGATTACTCAAGTCAATGATGATTTGTTGTTTCCCTCTCTCACCCCAAGGGTACAACAGTGTAATGATTGTCAATAGGTTGAGATCTAGAATTATATCTTAGTATTAGATGGGTGATCAATGCACATAAAAAATTCCATATTACAAGGATCTCACCCCCTAAAATTAAGTGCCATAGACACCTTTAACAGATGGATAATGTCATATTGGGCCTCACCTCTGGTTTACTTATCATTATTAGGGATTTCACTTCCTCTCACTACTAGTTTTCTCCCAGTCGATAAGGGGTGGCATGGACTGCTATTTGAAATGCCTCGTTTAACAATGCTTATATGCACTCACAAAAATGATGAATATTCACATCAAATCTTGATTACAGTCTATTTAAGATTGTTGATTTTGGTATATTTTGGAAAATTCTGCATGAGAATTTTGAAGTTTACCTTTTCACACATTTTGCTTCCATGGATCATTTTTGGATTAAAAAATTTTGCAAGATCTTAATTTTACTTGGACACAGGGAAGGATTCTCATTGAATTATCCAATAAGAAATTTGGAGAGTTATTGGTTATGACAGTACTACTCTCAGAGTCATGTTCCATTTCCAATACAATTTTCGAAAAAAAAAATTGAAGTAAGGTATTTTTAAAAGTCATGAATATAATTGTAGTTCTATGGAGTCTTTTACGTATTCTTAATCTTTTGAATAAAATTTCAATGTTGAAGGATCAGATTGTGGATATACTTGAACACCACTTAAATGTGAATCCTAAAGTAGCCAAATGATTTAGTTGGTAAGTGTGTCTCTAAAGCAACATGTTTTCATGAGTGGTGATAGTTACGGCATCATCTGCCAACTAGGAACCCTACTAGAACAAAACCCTACCTGAGTTGGATCCAATTTGATGATTCCAAGTTTCCAAAAAGATGCATTTGTGTTTGCCCATCACTGACTCCAAGGTCAAGTGTGATGAACATCATGAGACGATTTATATTTTTAACATTGTATCTGATAGTAAGAAGTTTGATCAACTACACATAAAGTGTTTCATATTACTCAAGGTTCTAACATGCCCCCATCCACATGCCATTGTAAACACCTTAACAATGGATAATTATTGGTTCGAGGGCCTTGACTCTCATGATGGAACTCACATCGTTAGAATAACACCTCTCCACTGTGATCCTAGTACCATCTATCAGTTTGGTGTGGACCACTTTCCAATGAAAGCATGCACCTTCTGAAAATGACTGGTAAATATTTTAAAATTTTGTTAGAGTTACAGTCTATCTTAGGACCATGAGGGATTTCAATCTGCATAAGATTTTAATTTTATTTTGTACATGATCACGCATGTCTATGTGCCCAAACAATCATAAGACGCTATTAACAGGGATTTGGTTTTATTAATTTTTTCAACAAGGAGGATGCTCAGAGAGATATCAATAAGTTTAATGCTTTATGGTTATGATAATCTTATGTCTCAGATTCAAATGGACTTCCAGATCCAAGGAAGATTTTTTAAAAAAAATTGAAGCAAGGAAGATTTAAAATTAGACATCTTTCCTTCTTTCCATGGAGTTTTTTTCTTATTTCCACTTTAGGTTCTGAAGGGTTTTTAGTGTTAATAGGATCAGTTGTGTTTCACTTGAATGCAATGATTTCCCTTTTATTTTAACTTGCCTCATTTAGTATAATGATTTATTTGTTTTCACTAAGGAAAACCTATCAAATGGTTTTAATTTTTAAATTCATTTTGACATTTTTCTCATGGAAACATTTGTTTATTTTTTATTTTTATTGGAATGCGATTTGAGTGTCTACAAAACCCTTAAGATTTACTCCAAGATTTAACATGAGGATTTCCTGAATTTTCCTGTTTCTTGACTCTTTAGGGATGAAAGTGATGGCATCTTACTGCAAAAAGTGAGATGTGGGGACTATTTGATTTTCTCTCTTGAATAGGCAGTTTTAGATAATGAAGATATGGAATTTATTTTACCACCCCTTGAATATCATTCGAGTTAAAAAAGAAGATTTTCCAAATACAAGTTCAACATAGATGCACTAGTTAGTGAGATGGTGGTTCACACTAACATGCATTCTCATATGTCTTGCTGACATACCATCTGCATCCATAAATTGGCCAAAGTCATGCCTTAACAAGTGCACTCTCAAGCAGTCACGTGAGTGGTGCAAGTTCAACATCATTGTTACTAACTAGGAACCCTACTAGATCAATGACCCCACCCACCTTGGGATCTAAGGAAATGTGATTCAAGTCTAGCATGTGAGCACAAAATGCATTATGTTGTCCGAACCACTCTCTCACTCCAAGGGAAGTGTGGTGCTCATATTTTTTCATATTTATAGTATAGAAGGGGTGATCATTACACATCAAAATTCCCTTTTACAAGGATCTTTCCCCCACCCATGCCACAAACACTTTAACAAGGGATAAGACTGTTGAGGGCCTCACCTCTAGTGGAACCATCATTGGAGTTGGTCTGCCACTACCTCTGCTATTGGGAATCCTCCCAGTTTCAGGGTGGTGTGGACCACTCCAATGATAACATGTGCCACAGAAATGATGAAAATTATGTTTGAGTTATGAATTTATCTAAGGACCATGAGGGATGTCAATCTATGCATGATCATTTTCAAGTCATTTTATACACATCACTCATGTCTATGTGGCCATGGATTAGAATACATATTAGAAGGGGATTTGGTTTTGTTAAATTTTTCTACAGGAAGATGCTCAGAGAGCTATAAATAAGCTCAATGCCTATGGTTATGATAATATTATTCTCAGAGTCGAATGGGCCACTCCAAGGAAGACTTTTTAAAAAAAATTGAAGCAAGGAAGACTTAAAATTAGGCATCTTTCCTTCTTTCTATGGAGTCTTTTACTTATTTCTGCTTTAGGTTTTGTAGGTTTTTTAGTGTTGATAGGATCATTTTTGGTTCAATTGAATGGAATGATTCTCCTTTTATTTTTACTTTCTTCATTTAGTATAATGATTTATTTGTTTTCACTAAAGAAAACCTATCAAGATTATCTAATATGTTGATTAATCTCAACAGGTGTTTCCACTCATAGTAAATGAACACTTATTTTTGTTTAATTTTATTTGTAGCAAAATTTGAGTGTCTACAAACCCTTAAAATATACTCTGAAGGATGTGAGGATTTATTGACTTTTTCATTATTTCTTGAGTTAGGGACAACAGTGATTACATATCGATATTAGTGAGATGTAATGGGGAGTTTGAATAAGGATAATGAATTTCTAGCCGAATTTATTTATGCATGAGGCCACTGCCCAAATATCATTAGGATGGATGAATAAGATCATCAAAATACAAGTTCAAAAATTGAATGCAAGTTAGCAGGGCCAAATGGTGGTTCACACCACTACCATGTGCATTAGAAGACGGATTACATTTAATTATATTCTCATAGTCTGGATTGATGCCCTCTGCTAGTTTCTTCAGAATATCTTCAGTAATTCTCTAGTTACACTGAGGTTCAATCACATCATAGTAAATGAACCTAGAAGTGTCTCACATCTCTTGAAATTCATTAGCCTAGCGGTTGTTAGCCCATATAAAAAGGAAACATGGTCGGTTTATTGTTTTACAGACAAATGTCGGCTTCCATGAAATCATTAAAATATTTTCCCAAGATCTGCATGGTTTAATGTTAATGACATTTTAAAACTAATAAGAACCTTATTCCAAAGGAAAAAATTAAATCCTAGTGGCTGCCAACCCATATAAAATAGAAACATGTTGTTTTTATGGTTTTATAGATCAGTGTTGGATTCCCTGAAATCATTAAACAATTTTCCAACAACTGCATAGTTTAATCTTAAATAAATTTAAAAATTTATAAGAACCTTTATTCCAAAAGAATAATTAAATCTCACGTGCAACCGCTAGCCCATACAAAATAGAGACATGTTCTATTTATTATTTTGCATATCAATGTTCAGATTCCAATATTTTGATTTTTGGATTCTAGTACATGGGACTTTGGAGTGCAGTAAATTCTAATATATGTGATTTTGGATTCCAATATATGATTTTGGATTCCAATATATGTGATTCTGGATTACAATATATGCGATATTGGAATCCAATATGTGATATTTTGGAGTCCAGATAATTCCAATATTTAACATTTTTGAATCCAAAACTAGTAATTTTGGATTCCAATATCGGTGGTAGTTTTTTGCTGCTCTGACTGGAATAAGTCTAGATTTAGTGAAATAAGATATATTTTCATATATTACTCAACACAAAGGAATCAAGTGAATGTTACACATCACAAGAGATTTATTTGGTGAAGTACCAACCCCACTAGGAGAACCAACCCCTATTTAACAGATAACCCACTCTAGAAGGAGGATAAAATCCCCCAAGATGACCAAGCACCAACTTAGACACCTGAATATGAAGATCGATTCATGTTCTTGTTGCTCAATCATCTTATTTTTATCACTTTTTCAATTATCTTCACTCAAAACCTTCTCAAACTGCTCTCTCTCATTCTTTTCTCATACATGCATCATTTAGTGTTTATTAAGTCAAGTGACATTATAACTCATACTCCTCTATCCTTTTCAGTTTCTCACCCCATTCTCTGTTGTGCTCTAGAGACGTCTAACATATTCACACTCTTCCTTCTTTCTCACTCAATTTTTCATCATCTCCACTATTTCAAATGAGCTTTACACCATGCCTTATATACATGAATTTTTCCAAAAACTCCTCTAGGTTGGAAAATATCATTATAACCATGCAATTTCATTAATAAAAAACATTAATAAATTCATATAAATCACATAAATATACCTTATAGGTCAGCATAATCCTTATAGACACACACAATAAAATGCATCTCAATTGGGCTTGAAAATAAGGTCTTCACTCCAACAGTCATAAATTGAACTTTAAGGGCATGTAACAACTCCATGAATCCAAAATCTCTAGACATGTCATCAAAAACCTCTCACAACCATCAACAACCTCAAAAACTTTGTAACCTCCATCTTCATTATACACTACTCCATTTGGCAAGCACCACTAGTTAGGTCTCAAGAACCTATATATTACTCCACAAAAGTGAGCTACTTCACACCTCAAATCACCTCTTATAGACACATGTGGTACATCACTAGAAATATATCATCCTAAAGAAACTAAAACAACTCATACCAAACTTTCAATTAGGGCATAACATTTTGAAACACTTCCTTTTCTAAAATTACTCAAACCTATTTATAGGACTCAAGAACCATTCTTGAGCTAATCAACCTCCAACACCTCTAAGGTAGATTTCAATCACTACCATCACTTGGAACACTTAAATGGAATCCACACCATGTTTATGCACTCACATTCATATCTCACACTCATAAATTCACACTTACATGCGTGTTTCACAAGCCTTCTTGACAATCCTAATTGGGATAATTAGGCCAAATTTAGGGAATAAGATAAAATAAACCTCATCTGAACAAATCATGAGCTCAAAAACATCATATTAGACCTCAAAAATTTGTCCATGTCCATATAACACTGCTACATCATGTATAACATCGTAAATACTTTTAGACCTTCATGAATGATTTTGACTCTTTAGGACATTAACATTAAGCAACATTAGAAGACTGATTTCACCAAATCCTTTCACAAAAATTAGCAAAATATTTTCATGAGGAATTATCACACATCCAAAAGCTAGAAGAAAAAAAAAAAAATTACTTCATCAAACCTGCAACTCATACATGTATGCTACGCCCTTAACCTATTGCTTGTATTAGGATATGAGTAGTCGACTTGTGGCTTACCATATCATTTTATTATATCATTTATACTTTCTCATGCTTAATAGGCCGGCCTTGGTGATGGACATAATCTATGAATAGTATATATAGGGGATTGTAGGTAGTAGTTTATCATCATTTGAGCATTTGAGTCTTATTATATGGTTTGGAGGTTGCCCCCTCGAAGTGGAGAAGCT
Source organism: Taxus chinensis (assembly GCA_019776745.2). Classification (NCBI taxonomy): domain Eukaryota; kingdom Viridiplantae; phylum Streptophyta; class Pinopsida; order Cupressales; family Taxaceae; genus Taxus; species Taxus chinensis. The sequence continues at coordinate 409,465 of JAHRHJ020001455.1, forward strand.
ATTATAATTGCATATTGAGATCATTATTCTGAAATATTGTGTTATTTGATGTTCTATTGCTACTCATAATCTGAATTATACTACTAATTTCATTAAAAGTGGCATCAGAGTTGCGATATGGACCAAAATTAGGGCAAAAAACCCTAATTTTTTGTTTCTGCAATATATTTTTAACCAGAGTGAATTGGAGGAAATATTTTTTACCAGAGTTGTGAAACATTTCAAGTAAGGTTCCCTGAAAATTTCAGACTTTTTTTGATTTCTTTTTCATTAGTTATTACAAACTTAGGTTTTTTCATAAAATCACTCCCTAGGGTGCAAATTGTGGAATTTTTTCAAGTTCTTTACATTTTCGGAAAGCTCTGAAAAAAATAGTATTAGCATATTCTCTATGTCTTTTCCTGTTTGGACGAATTTGTATCGAAACCCTAAACCCTAAGGTTTGATATCATGGCAGGGCCTTCCACAAGAGCAAAAAAGAATCTGGTTACTCTGGGTAAAACCCTAGATAAAGATGGGATAATGATTGAAGAGATGGAGTCAGAAGGGGTAAATATAGATTCCTTAGCACTAGGGTTTACCTCAATTGATCATAAGGTGAGCCAACTTGAGTATGAGCTGTGAAATGTACAATCTGAGATGACCTCTAAAGGAGACATAACCCAAATCAATCATCGGTTGGATGATATCATGCAACATGTAAAGGGTAAATAGTATGGCCCAAATCCATACCATATCAACCAAGGAGGATATTCAGTTCAAATTCATGGACAAAATAACCATGTTGGATCACTTTTCCAGCCCAATCAGAATCCAACTTATTCGCAACCACGGAACATGATGCCGAAAGTGGATATGCACAAATTTGATGGTAAAGATCCCTTGAATTGGATAAATCAAATGGAGAACTTCTTTGAGCTACATCAAACACCATTAAGAAAAAATGTGACATTGGCATCCCTGTATCTTGAACCAGACCAGTTCGCTTGGTATCGATGGTTATGTGCTCAGAGGCAGAAGAATGGTCTTGGTGTCACTTGGATAGTTTTTACCGAGGAGTTGCAATTGCACTATAGTTCTAGTGTTTCAGAGAACTAATTTAGTCAATTAGAAAAGTTATGACAAACAAGATCAGTCAAATATTATGTGCATCAATTCCAGAACCTATCCTTAAGGGTGGAGAATATACCAGAAGAGAATCTAAATGACCTATTTCTTGGGGGTCTTAAGGACCACATTGAGCATGAGGTACGTATGTTTAATCCACTCAAGCTTTCTAATTCTATTATCATGGCACGTCGAGCAAAGGAAAAAGTTCTTTGTAGTAGGAGGCCACCTTTCATTAACATCAGAGACCATAGTATCTCTTCCCCTTCATTTTCTAGGTCAATTAGACTGACTCCTCAACAAATGGAAGAAAAGAGAGCAAAAGGATTATGTTTTAACTATGATAGCAAATATGGACCGGGACACAAATGCGCTGAGAAAAAGTTGTTCTATATTGACAGAGGTAATGAGGATGATGAGGACGCTGAAATTATAGAAGAGGCTAAGGAACCAATAGAAGATGAAGTAGAGGATCACCAACCTACGATTTCTTGCCATGCATTGTCAGACCTATTAGTACTCCTCAAACACTCAAGGTTATTGGCTATCTCAAAAAATAGAAGGTGACAGTGTTGATTGACTCGGGGAGTACACATAACTTCATAAATAGTAAGTTAGTTTCCCGCCTCAATTGTTTTATTTACCCAACTCCAGAAATGCAAGTTATAATTGTGGATGGTGGGACAGGTCAAGTGCATAGGAAAGTGCCACAATATCAAGCTTTCCATGGGAGACTACATGTTAGACTCACCTATGTTTGTTATTTCTATGGGAGGGGTAGATATTGTTTTGGGTGTCCAATGGCTCACAACCTTAGGTATTATAGAGATGAATTTCCAAGAATTGTTCATGCGATTTCATTCAGATGCAAGGACAATACAATTGAATGGGATGGTAGCTAAGTCTCCACAGACTTGGTAAAAAGGCCTGATGAGGGTACCCACATACAATGCAATCTCTCATAAGATAGAGTAAAAGGAGAAAACCCAGTGGGAAAAACTCCCCCCAAAAGAGAGAAATGAAGAAGTGAAGAGGCTAGAAGGCCCCCTAAAGATGATGAAGTTGCTGATGTAAAGCGCACCTGAAGAAGAGCTCTTAGATGAATGAACTTCCTCTCAGTGAAAGGTTTGGTGAAGTTGTTAGCAACCTACTCTGAAGAATGACAAGATATCAAATCAATGACTTGCTCATGAATGAGCTCCCAAGTGAATTGCATGTGAAACTCAATGTGTTTGGTCCTCTGATGAAGGACCAAATTACTGCATATTTGGATGGTGCTCTGGTTGTCACAAAAGATGATTGTTGGTTGCCTGATCTAGATGCCAAACTCAGAAAGAATCCCATGAATCCAAATCACCTTGACAGTAGTTGTGTTAACAACTCCCATGTACTCTGCCTCTATGGATAATATAGAAATAATATTCTACTTCTTTTTCGACCAATTGATAGAACCAGAACCCAATGAGAAATTTTAACTTGAAGTGTACTTATGACACTCTATGTCACCAACCCAATATGAGTCTGAGTAGCCAACCAAATCAATGTTTGAACCAACCCTATAGTGAACCCCATATCTATGTGAGCCTTAAATGTAGTGCAAAATCCTCTTAGCTGCTTTCCAATGCAACTCACGGGGTTACTATATGAACCTCAAAACAAACCAATGCCATAAGAGATATTTGTTCTAGTGTGATTCAAGTAAATAAGGTTGCCAAAAAGGTGTTGATACAAAGTAGCATCAACCAAGGGTGTGGAACAGTCAACCTCAAGCTTCACTCCAGATAAGAATGGAGTCAGAGATGGCTTGTTGTCTGTAAGGATATTACTTGTATAAATTAGAACATATACAATAGAATAACATGAGAGAACACCAAAATATAGATAAATGATGACAAAATGCTCATATAATAGCTTTGCCACTTCGAGGGGGAAACCTCCAATACCACTTCGAGGGGGTAACCTCCAAACCATACAATAACACTCCAATACTCAATATCTTGATTAACTACAACCTTCTAACCCCTATATATACCATTCTAACCTATGGCCAATACTGAGGCAGACCCCCTAAGCATAATAAATCATAAATGAATGATATAATAAGATAAGGGGATGTGTGCCACATGTCGGCATCTCCATCAATGCATATACATCATAACATCCTTTCCCTAGGTGCATAACATTCCTTCCCTCCTTGACATGTTATCATCCCTGAGGAACATAAGAAGTGGGAAACCATGTAATGAGTGTGTTGTAAATTTTTACATCACTTTGCGCCATGATCGATCATCCATCCATATGTGATCCTGGTAGATGCATATATATATGAAGGGATATATCCGCATATTCCGTTGTGCTACTCTGGAATGTCCATTCGTTGACCATAGTTTATCATCCTTGGATTCCATGCATAACTAGCATAAGGATTCAATGCATAACCATAATACAGGATCTAATACATGTATAACCATAATAAGGATTCCATGACATCTCATAATTGTTGCTGGAAAGGTGATCCCTATGGTATAAGGATAAAGTGATTATTCCTGAGTAATTACCTGTAGTTGAATCATAATATTGGTTGCAGAAATATGATGTGCACCTGTTGGAGGATCACCACTGGATTTTTGAAGACATCTCATAAAATTGACGTGGATTTCCATATGCTGCAGTTGTAGTATCCTCAAGGGGGATGTACCACTTCGAGCGGGTATACCTCCAAGTACTTGGGTTGTGCCAAGTGAACATACCTGAATCAGATTGTATGATCTCAATGCTAAGGGATTAGTTGCAACCCTAGACCCAATTCAGTCATGGCAAATCTATCATGAAGAGTAGGTCTTCAATGCTAAGATAGTCGATGAAGTACTCCCAATGATCAAAAGGTCATCAAAATAAAGTACCAATATCAGTGAATGAATCATCCCGTCACAATAGATATGCCCATTTTTGGGATCTGAATGACATCCATTTAAGTGAGTACTAGTCGCAGCTATTTTTTTGGAGGAAGGAATCAAAGGCTTAGCATACCAAGCACAAGGGTCTTGTTTGAGGCAAGAGATCGTGATTTCCTAAGTTTGCAAACTAAGGATGAATTCTTGAACAATTATTTTCATGTTTGGCTGCTCCATGTAAATCTCATAGTTGTCTTATCATCCTCAAACTGATGGGAAAAAAACACTCTTCACATCAAATCTTAGAGGTGCACACTCCAACCATGTTTGTTTCAGCTAAACAGGAAAGTTGTGAGATCTAATTGAAGCTACCATCTTGGCAGAATGAGTGTATAACAGGTCTTTAAGTACCTATATGTCAGATGACCCCATTTGTGAAAAAACATGGTGACAACTAACCGAGCCTTGTAATTATCAACTGATCCATCCTTGTAGGGTGAGAAGCCAACGTCATTGACAATGTAGAGGGAGATATGCAACATCAACAACAGGTTTTGGCAAGATGTTGTAGAGGATCCATGTTAGCATTAGGTGACAAAGTTGGATGAAACTATAAGGAGATCCAAACCATGGGGAGAAGACCATCTTCTGAGAGCAGGAAGGATGCAACAAAGATTTTTGGACGTGTGGAAGGACAAACAGATGATAAAACTAACAGACCAAAGGAGGAGGACTTTCTCCTAATTAGGGTTGATGGCCCTTAAATGTTCTGATGGGAATATTGACAAAGATTGAAGTAATAAAATCCCAAGAGTTGACCTCTAGGATCAGGAAATACACCTAGGAAACTACAGTGATTATCAGGAGCTCACAAAATATTTGGTTATTGGATAGAATATATGGAAGGTTGAGAAGGCAGATGGGAAACAGAACTTGACAGGATAGGAAGACAACCTTGGAGCAAGGATGAATGGAGGGTCCCGTGGTCTTAGAAGATGTGGTAAGTTTTTGTCATAATATCAAGGGCCATTAAGGAATATCCACCCTTTGGAAGAATATGAGGATACCTCAAGATAAACTGGGAGTGCCTGAAGGTATTCTAAAGTTCATAACCTCAAAGGGGGGCCTTATCAAATAATGAGAAAATGTTGGTTCAAAGTGGATCCTAAAATAGGGATCTCAATGAAATACACCAATCAACGAGACTATTAGTTCTGTACCTTAATGTGTATCTCGAGTAAACTTATAGCTTACCATCATCAGTTGAGAAAACTTTCAATTGTAATCCTTCCATCATGATTCAATAGGCCAGGATTGGTGACAAGTACCATAAGTCATGATGTGGACAACTTCTATATTAAAGCGCCATACCCTTTTGGATAGTACATCCAATAACCGTTCAATTGGTATTCGAAAGTAGTAGATGTTGTTGGGCACGGAGACTACCTTAAGGGGCGTTGGGCTATGGGAAATGAAATGAAATGAAATCATTATTCTGAACATCCACAATGCTATTTGGTAGCATATTGTTGATGGTAAAACTAGTTATACAAGCCAAAGTTTCATCAATTATGATATTCTTTTGTTAATCTTGATGATGAAGTCCCCCATTTTAGCTATCAACTCCTAATTGAACATAACATGTAATGACAATGCCATGAAATTGATTGAATATATCAAATGAATGTCATTATAAACATTGCATTCTGTAATAAAGTGTTTTTTTTATTCCACTGCCCCATCCGAACAAAAGACTGTTCCGTGAAGTCTCTCTTCCTATTTTTCTTCTTGACAATGGTTTATAAAGGAAGTGCCTCCAAATGTAGGCCATTCCACTTAGAAAAGGTGATTGCTTATGGGTTGACCCTAACATCCAAAAAAGTCCCAGGTCCCCATGCATAGTACATATGTGTGGGTGAGCATTCAAACTTAACACTCAAACTGGAAATGACAACTTTGAGAGCTCAATAGATCTCAAAACAGGTTTCCATGCCTTGTGTCCTTCAACCTTCATTTACCATTATTAGATTCATCACACAAGATTAGTAAAATCCTTAACAGATAGTCCAATGATCATCCATTCCTTATAACCTCTGAAACTCTTCATTCAAGATGCTTTTGAATATGATCTTATCTCCTCACTCTAGTCTTCAAGAGGACTATTGCTGGGTAGAAAGTTCTTCTTGAATATGCACCATATTCCATGGTAATTATGGCTCTTCACATGTTCCAAAGATAGGTGATGGGGTAAGCTTAAAATACTGAGTTCAAAAGCCTCTTCCTCGCCACTGTTATCTACCTCATACCTCAAACAAGTCAGTGAAACCTCCTTGCATTAGGTCTGACAATGATTCCTATAAGGGTTATGTCTTCCTTCACGATGTGTCACATAAATTAGATATGTAACCTGATCACCATATGTTGGAAACACTAACACCTTTGACACAAGTCCTTGAACATGTTAGAAGCACAATGGAATGCCAGGGGGTGAATTAGGGACTGTAAAACATTTCTTCCATCAACCTGCATCATTGTATTATCATTTATCATGAAACGTGAAAATTCTTCCATCCATAGCACAAGGCTCAATCAAAGGTTGGTAAAACACCCACATAAGTAAGATACCACAATTAACATAAGATATAAAGTGGGAAACCCTCAAAGTTAAGAAAACCCACTGAAACTTCTGATAATATTACTAATAACAAAGGACTCATGTGAATATTTCACATCACACAAGATTTCTTTAGTGAGGCACCAAACCCACAAGGAGCACCAACCCATTGTTTAGTAGGGCACCAACCCTAAAATGAGGCTACAAACCCATAATATGACTAAGCACCAACTCAGACAATTGAATATGAAGATAACTTATGAATTTTTACTCCAACAATTGATGGTGATCACTAATTCAACTCCATGCACTCAAAACCCCTCTCAAACACACCTTCTTCTTTACTCAAAAGCTTCCTCTTCTTCAAGCTGATTTCATACTTTCCCTATCTCACCATCACATTATATATATCTTTATAACAACATCATACACTAATTTAAATCTCAACAAGGTCATAAGTACCTTCATCACATTCCTCAATAATCCTCCTAGGTCACACTTTTCATCCACTCTCACAACTAGTCACAATGAGCTTTCTAATATGATTTTTTACATGTTTCTTTTCCCCAAATCACCTGGGTTGGAAACCATAGTGTAAAAATAATTTCCAAACCATAATATAATCATAAAAAAATCACACATAGGTCCAGATAGGTCGCCAAAAACACCTAGAGCCTCCAAAACCACCTCGGAGACATAACAAGTCCTGAAACCCCAAAACAAACAACTCACAATAGAAGGAATGAACAAGACCAAAACCAAATTCACCAAGGCATGCCAAAAACTTATACATAATTGTATAAGTAATAAAAAATATCCATAAATAATGAAACACACTCATACCAAGCATCACACCATGAAACCCTGATTAGACCATGCTTAACCATGCACCCTCAAAATTTACCTTCAAAGAACATGTCATAACTTGCTCATACCTTATCAAAAACTCAAGTTTGATATATCATTAGAAATATCTTGGAGTTAGGATCATGAAAAAATTAAAACCAAGTTATAAATCTACTTGTAACACCACCAAAACTATTCTTTTATTAGATTGCTCAAAATTACCCCAAAATTGCCTAAAACCAGTCCTCATCAATAGGGCACACTTTGAATTATAAAAGAAAAATCACGACCATAAATAATCAAGGAAATTTATTACAACTACCATGCTTCAATAAATGATGATTTAGTCAATAGGTTCAATGGGAAAATTTTAGACAAAAGGAAAATTTCCAAAAACTTTCCTTTTTGGGTGGGTCCCACAAATTTTTACATGCTCTAAAATACATCATTGGAAATATGGAGGACTCATATTAATAATAAAATCATAATTTCCCCCAAGTCGTTGTTTAACTAGGGTTTTAGGAGGGTTTCAAACCTGTTTACCTTTTTAACAATCATTCATAAAACTATGAGGATAAAAAAACCTAATTATTATTGTAAAATATTCATAACTAACCTAATTAACTATTCCAAATATCTCAAGTCCCCATACAAATCATACAACCCACAACGAGCATCATAAAATCAAAATTTAGCTCTAAAACACACCATTAAAATCCTAGTTTTGGCAAAAACTCAATATCTTCAAAAATATTCATCACATGGACTTGAAACTTGACCCACATCATCATGATGACATAATAAAACTATAATAAGTACCATACATTCTTAAATAAATATTAATATCTCCAACCACCATGATGTACCTTGCCTTTCTAGAATTATTTTCTAAGAAACTTGCTTTAATGGACCTCATACATGCAAACTAAATAATTGAGATATGACCTAATACTCCATAAACATATGTTATGAAACTTGGAAAAAAATTTCATGTAAGATTTAATTGACTTAGGAATATACTTATTTTATCATGATACCAGAAACCATTTTCTCATGCTAGGTCTAGGATTAGGCCTAGAATGGCCTACTTCACCACATGACTCATCAAGTCTGACCTTGTATTCATAATTTGTAGACTCACTGCTCAATACCTCTAACATATCTCATGTAGCTTGTTTCACTAAGACCTCATACTAAAATTTTAAACTCATACCATGACCATCACATGTTTGCACCATGCTTACAAACCATGCTAAGACACCATACTAACTCAAGATCACCAAACTAGACACTACCAGTTAACATTCAAGCTTGACATTGTTCACATTTACACCTCATGGAGACACCTATAAGTTTTCACCTATAATCCCTTTTCCATCAATGAAATTTGACATAAATTAAAATATCATAGAAATAATGTCCATTAATCTCCCCCCTTTTCATTGATGAAAACTACCTTCAAAAATATTGATGGCAACCATGAATGCAAACACCTAAAAGACCTTTTTCTCATGTTTCTGATGCCTACTTTCCCATTTTAAATCTATGATAAAAAAGGATACATGAAAACTCAACATGAGAAACAATGAAAAAAATGCATATTGACTCACGTACTTTCTCCTTTATGATCTTCATTCACTTTCTTGACTTCAAAAATGATAAATGATCCTATGGACCTAGTCTTTACTCTTGACTTTAACACTTTGATACTGGTTATGGTCATTACTCCCCCTATCATGATCTTAATTTTACTTTGAATTCATATTTGAACCTATTTCATACCATATAATGACCTCATTATTTCTATTGGAAAATCTAAAACTTTTCTTCTTGCGCTTGAGTAATCATACTCCCCTTGTGATGATACAATCTTATATATTTTGATATAACACATTCTTCAATTGATACCTACTTGCTTTGTTCATTGAAAACAATAAACTACCTGGTACATATTCAAATATTCTTGTTGACATTATCACTTTGAGCCTTGGAACACAGAATTCTTTTCACTAGTCAACATATGTCCATGATCTCATTTATTGATTCTATCATGGCATAGATGGATTCCTTCACACTTTCTTAGACTTGAGTTAGGTTACTCAGTACAAATCCAAGTTTCATACCTTCCTTACATGTCATAAAATTGTCTCATCCTTTATCACTGCTCACCCTTGGACCACACTATCTCCATGCCCCCCTTACTTTAAGATTCTATACTAAACTTTGAATGCAATCAAACATGTTTTACAGAACTAATATGAGACTCCACATATATCCGGATGATAGTACATATTTTATCATAGCAGTACAGTTTAATGACATCAACCTCACTAATATGACTTGAAGACATAAAATCATAGTAGCATAGTCACAAATCTCACACGAGCAATGGATTTAACATACAAAAAAATCACAACACAACAGCTCATTAAACTTTAAGCTCCAAATTTACCTCTTTGTCTTTCAAAACATAGCTGAAATAGAGACTCTGAAATCCCCTTAGGATCATATAGTCCTTATTTATCTTATCAACCTTCTAGGTCTATTACTTGTAACTTCTTGAAGTACCCCCATATATGATCAATGAATTTCACAATAGTATTGGATTATTTTTAGGATTAACTTTGAACGTATGCATACTAACTATTCCCCCCTGCTTCTATAGGACACATTCTCTTTTTAATGCAATATAACACTTAAGAGTGAAAGCATAAAAAATTTCTTAGAGTTGTATCATCATACTTATTATTTCTCAACACTGCATACTTGTCTTGGTTCAATGTATCATACAAGTCTTGTGATCTTTGATCCTTCTCCAATTCATCATCCATGTATGATAAACCATCAACTATCCATAACAACTCATTTTATTGATTAACATAGTTCAGATTAGGTCCCCACACCATTCAAGTGGATGATTATGATTAACTCAGACTTATATTAACTCAGACAAGACATACATACTAATTCATGGAAATCACTACAAACTTCAAACTAACCAATTGTGTGTATTCAATATCTCATACATTAAGACACGCCTTTTGATAACATGCCATTGAATTTTCTCTTTTGAAGAAATGGATAAAAATCCTTCTCAAAACAGAGCAATAACAATCTTCTTTGACAATGCTAAGGAAGGTTAGATAAAAACCTCAAGAGGCCTCACAAATTCAAATGAACAATATAGACCTTCAAGTTTCCATCAATAATGTAACATAAATTAGAACATATCATAAATGTCTTATATATCATGATCATCACACATTCTTAAATGAAGTCATACCATTATCATCCTTTTGAGACAAGATGTCCTAGTTTTAATTGTAGCTCATGACTTATCATAAAAATCAATTTCTCTAATGGAGAAAACCCCCCCTTAGATCATGCATATTAGAGTATCCCATAGATCTTTAATTGATTTACCAAGTCTAAATTCTCTTGTACCTTCTTCAATAAAAAATAGGGACAACATACCTTGTTACATGGATTCAAAAAACCTTAAGACAAAACTTGGCTTCCCCTTAGAGAACTTATTAGTATAGATCTTAAACATGATGAACCTTCAACCTCATGCAGATAAGTCATACACACTCACACTCATGATTGCAGGATCACCTTCTGATGCTTGAGAAGTAACAATAGAGACTACAAAAACACCAAGCCTTCCATCATGAAACCAAAATTGAATCATAAACAATCAAATATACCTTGAATGGAGCACTTAAGAACACAACATCTCCCCTTGGGGTAATCAACACTACATAGTTAAAGAAAACACTTTAAAACCTCTCGATACTTCTGTTACCTTAGAATCTTTTCATATTCTCATTTTTTTTCATTTCCCAATTTTGATAGAATTTACATACTTTATAGTTCTCATACCTATCAAATATACTTTTGACTTGCACCTTTTTCTTGATTTCATGTATATCTTTGTGGAGAACGAAATTTTCAACCATCTCAAGGAGCACATGTCCTTGAAATATCTAGTCCCATATTTCTTAGCTCTATCATAGTCTATCAACTCAGTACTGACTTCATTTGTGCCTTCATAGACCTTCTAGAGGTAATTCATATCCATTCCTTTGATTTTTTTTCATCAACTATGGAACTAACTCTTCCTAAACCTGATAAGCGTTCTCAAAAAACTAGAATTGTTATCCTGTCTCAAGGACATTGAATATACCTTCATCATTGGACCAAAGCCTCATAGCATATGAAAAATTTTCACAAGAAAAACAAACCTTAAGAGCCACACAACAATTTAAATCTTCATCTTTGTCACTCTTACTTTTGAAAAATAATAACTCAGATATACTTGACAATATTTCATACCCTCATTATTAGGATTATATTTTTAAGAGTATTTTTTTCTTTCTTGCACAATAGACATAACAACCTCTAGCTTCAAATCACTCTTCACAGACATAGAGAACATTTTATGAGATCAATCCTTCACTTAGCATTAAAACACATTTTTAGGCACCACTAACCAAACCTTATTGGTGAACCATTCCTGATAGAATATATCCATGGAACATTCACCATTAAGTCAATCAGCTACAGATCTTTTTGAGACATTAAATTATTTTCAATATGACTCTTTGAATCCTCTTTCTCAGCGAACACACACAATATTGACTTCAATATTTAGGAACATACCTTAATCATGACCTTACTAAAATCTATAGACCTAAAAGAAAAAAATCTCAAACTTGTGCTCTTAAGACCACCTATTGAAGCTTCAGGATCTACTTCAGACCCTTGTGAACCACACATGTCATCAAACTTGTGATGGAAACCTCAAAACATACACCAATACATAATTTGAATGTAATCTTAACCATCTTGAACAAATCACCATAGTATATGACAATTTTATTTGTAACAGGACTGGGAATCTTCTCAACAACATAACAAACATATATCTGACTTACACAAACCTTTATAAAATTTTCAATAGACTAAGAAAAAACACACCTTCTGTACTTTTCACATCAACAACAAAACATTTCAGGACCTTAATGCATGAGCTCAAACCATAATAATAGTCATAGAACATACCTTATAACCTTTGAAGTATTCCAAATAATATCCATACCTCTTAACTTCTCAAGAACGCATGACTAAGTTACATGAAAACATATGTGTTTTACTTCAACCTTTGGTTCATGCTTAATAATGTGACATATACCTTTTTGTAGATCAGAATTGGGTTTATCTATATTTTTTTCATCCTTCTTAGTCATTTTGGCATGATCAACTTTCTTTGGCATCCATACGTTCTTGATCTTGGGGTAACCATCTTTTTATATTGACTTGGAGCAACATGATGAAAATTTATTGAAATATGACCATTCTCATGGCAGTTATAGAAAATGATGTTCTTACCTCTTGAATGATGAATACTATGACATCTTCCATTACTCCATTTATAATCATTCTTAAATAACCTCCTACAATCCCTTTCTCTATGACCATGTTCTTTACAAGCATAACGATAGCCTTGAAATAAATTTACATGCCTTATTACATATGGTTGTCTTATGGAATGAGACCTTTTGAAGTTGATCTCCTTGTTCTTCTTGACATTCTCATGGTCCTTCTTGGGTTGAATTTTTCCTTGAATTGACACTTCAACCTTCTTATCACCTTCAATATCCTTCTCGTGGTCTTCAAATAATCCAATACCTATTTTGTCATGTGATGGATTTTGACAACTCAAAATGTCATCAAGGGTATATGCAATCTTATCAAACCTATCATAGGTCGTTAATCCGCTATATATATGATCAAAATCAAACTTCAAGGACTCCATATCTACTTCAAGCTTGGTGTAGCCACCCCCTTTTTCTTCAAGCTTGTTGGCATAGTCTCAATATGACATTCCATCTTCTTAATGATCTTTTCATGCTCTTTTTCCATACCTTTGACTTGTTCTTCATAACCCTTAATCTATGATTTTAACTTGATTTTTTCATTTGTATAGAATACCAAATTATCTTCTAGATCTACCATACCTTATTCAATGTCATTCTAATCAAACATAATGATATCACATGGTTTGTTATTCAACTCATATTAATTTAAAATCAGACCTAAAATATCCTTCTTCAGATGACTCTTGAGGCACTTGATGGTTTCTTAATCCTTCTTTTCCATGGATCTCAACTCCTGGTTCTCTTTCCTTATTTGCTTAGGCATCTTATGCTTTTAGGATCTCCTTTAAGGTGTTATACTTTCTTCATAAGGACCTAGCTTTGATACTAGTTGTTAGAAGCACAATGGACTGAGGGGGAAGGGGTGAATCAATCTTACAAAACTTTCATATCAATTACTTACGAGTCTATGATTTTTCAAAATTAACCATCTAATCATTCATTAACCATATGAGTGTTTATTATACATTGAACAACCATACACAAGAACAAGATGCAAGAAAGAACACAAGAACACCGAATTTAAGTGGGAAAAACTTAAGGGGAAGAAAACCCACTGAAACCTCTACTAATATTACTCATAACAAATGAATCATGTGAATATTACACATCACACAAGATTTATTTAGTGAGGCACTAACCCAGAAGGAGCACTAACCCCTAGTTTAGTAGGGAACCTACCCTACAAGAATTATATGACCACCTAAGATGACCAAACACCAAATCAACAACCTGAAGATGAAGATAAATTCTTATTTTTTTCTCTAACAACTGATGGTGATCACTTATTCAGTTCCATGCACTCAAAATCCCTCTCAAACTTACCTTCTTATTTGCTCAAAATCTTCCTCTTCTTCAAGTTGATTTCATAATTTCCCTAGCTCTTCATCACCTTCTCTATTTCCATAAAAAACATAACACACTCATTTAAATATAAAAAATTTCATAAGTACCATCATCACATTCCTCAATAAGCCTCCTAGATCGCACTTTTCATCCACTCCCACAACTAGTCACAATGAGTCTTCTAATTTGATTTTATACCTTTTTCTTTTCCCCAAATCACTTGGGTTAGAAAAAATAGTGTTAAAATAATTTAAAAATCATAGGATCATCATAAAAATATCACACATAGGTCCATGTAGGTATCCAAAAACACCTAGAGCCTCCTAGACCACCTTTGGGACACAAGTCCTAAAACCCCAAAACAAGCAACTTGTCATAGAAGGAATGAAACAAGACCAAAAGAAAATTAAAAAAGGAATTACAAAAATGTATACATGTTTTATAATTCCTAAAAAATCTCTAGAAATCATGAAACACACTCAGATGAAGCATCACACCATCAAACTATCATTAGACCATGCTCAACCATGCACCCTCAAAATTGACCTTCAAAGAATAAGTCATAATTTTTTCATACCTTAGAAAAAAATCAAGTGTGACATATAATTGGAAATATATTGGATTAAAAAACATGAAAAAATTCAAACCAAGTCATTACTCTACTTGTAACACCTCCAAAACCGTTCTTTCTCAGACTGCTCAAAATTGCCCCAAAATTACCTAAAAACCAATTCTCATAAATAGGCCAAAAGGCAAAATCATGACCTAAAATCATCATGTACATGTATTACAACTCCCATGCTTCAATAAATGGTAATTTAGTCAATATGTTCAATGTGAAAATTTTACACAAAATAAAACTTTCCATAAACTTGTCTTTTTGGGTGGGTCCCACAAACTATCACATGATCTAAAATACATAACTGAAAATATGGATCAGTACTATTCATCATAAAATAATCATAATATAAAAATGAAAAAATTATGTACATGTACAATCAATTTCTCCCAAATCGCTACTTAATTAGGGTTTTAGGAGGGTTTTAAACCTGTTTACCTTCTTAATGATTGGTCATTAAAAAGTGGCAATCAAAGACCCTAATTATTCTTGGAAAATATTCACCCACAATGAGCATCTGAAAGTCAAATTTTACCTCAAATCTTCACCCTTCCAAACCCAATTTTGGTAAAAATGAAATATATTAAAAATTTACTCATCACCTGGACCTAAAAAAATTTCATGAAGCATCATTAAAACATCCTTTATATGACACAACTCTCATACATACATGAATTATTTCAATATCTCCAACCACAGTGACTTACATGTGTCTACTTGTTTTGTTCTCATTGTTCTTGCTTCAAAGGACCTAGAATCATCATCAAACCTCTAAGTAATGATTTGAAAACTACTAATACACATAATATAAAATTGTAAATCAACTTTAATGTTCTTTTACAATATTTTCCTATTCCATTCTCCATTCTACCATGTTTAAAAACCATGCACTATGGCTAGGAATAAGCCTAAAATGACCTAGAAACCATGTCAAATACTTATACTGGTACTCTAAGACACTTGTGTATATGCTAACACATCATATACATGCTCCCCATGTTGTCACCATGATTTTTATAGCTGCTACAAGCTTCACTTGATCATTCCATGCCTCATACTACTCATTGGGCGTCACAGAAAAGTACTTGAAACAAGTTTATTTCACTAAAACTAGTGTCAACATCACTTGGAAAACCTTGAAGACTTGTACTGAACTTCATCACATTACATGAATTCATGCCAAAATCATGCATGCTTTTAAATTACCTCTACAATCCCTCATACTAACTCAAGACACCATGTACCATCACCAGGACCAAACAAGTCTCAACACTTCGAGTTAGACATTGAAAGACACCTCATGGAGACACTTATGACACCATGACAACATTTTCCTTAAATGGATTTGAATTCAATGACAAAACCAAGACATAATGTACAACAAGACACCATCACATCCTTTTAACAACCTTATACCACCTCTAGAGCTCACTTACTAAACCACACAAGTTGAACCATGCAAGATACTACACCAATGCAACACACCATTACTCTAACACACCTTACTACCGATCAAACTTCACTCATTTCACCTTATTCGACATCAATGGCAACATCATGTAGAATCCTACTCCAACCAATACACATTTTTCCATCAATGATACTTGACATCAATGACAACAATAATGAAACATGTCTAACAAAAAGACTTTCTGGAGTTCTGGGATTCACTTAGTCAAGTTATCTCTTGTAGAGGTGTGTTGTTTGTACTTAGTCATTTTTCTGAGTGATATATGTCACCTCCTGTCTCATGGAATAATTTTTGGTTCCTCTTTCCCCTTTACCAAGGGGGCAAAGGGGACACAAAAAAATTTCCCCTCCTCATCTCTCCTCTCTAGTCCTTCACATGACAAACTTTCAGCCCACTGAGTGTTAAACATGCTCAAACCCTTCCTCCCTAAGATTGACATTTGATGTTGACTACATGGCATGATCAGGTGTAGAAGAATTTTCTTACACCTCTTATCCTAATTCCCAAGGAGATAAGGGGGAAAAAATTGTTCCCCTCTCTAGCCCCTCTTTAGGTTCTTCATGTGACCCAAACACATCTCACAGGTGTTTAATGCTTGATTTCTCCATCTCCCTCTCATTCCACCACAAGTTGAAAAGTGGAACCATCTCCTTGATGGAAATTTTATTTCACCTATTATCGCCATTCCCAAGGGGACAGATTTCCCTAACTAAGCCATTACAAAACCTAGTTTTCAAAACATGAGTTGTTTCCTCTTTGTGAACAAAACTAACAATTGAGTAAGTCAAAGTCATAAAAAAATAAATGTCAAACATGTTTCTTCACTCTGTTCAACCTTGCATCCATTATTGAAGCTATGAAACCTGAAAATTCATGATAAAACACCTGATATGCTACCCATCACGTTCTAAATCCATCCATGATTGCAAGAAATGCAGCCTTTCTCATAGTTCTTCATTCGAAAACTTGATTGCACCAATGTTTGAACTGAGTTTTCTTCTTCCAGATATCTATTTGATCACTGTAACTTCAAGCATCCATTAATGGCTTCCATGACATAGTATCAAACCTAAAACTTGTTCCCTATAAATTAATTTTTTGGTTTCCAAGATTTCAAATAGAAGGATCACGGATAAAATTGGACCACAAGACTAGGGAACCGATCTGAATCCAATGATGATGCTTTTATCACAAGCATACAATGGTATGTGCATATTATAAAAAAAATAAAGTGTTATAGATAACAGATTACTAAATATATTAAATCCCTCAAAAACCAAACTCCATTCATTTAAAACACTCAGAAATAGTGCAAAACAACAACCAAGGCAAAATTAGCAATTTTCCCAAAATAGAAACTTCGGAAAAAACAACTTGCTAAAAATAGTAAAAAACCATAACTAGAGGTGAATTGAGTATGTCAGGAGATTCATAACATAAAATTTGAGAAAAAGGAATAAATTCCCAAAATAGCAGCTCTTGGGCCCACCTGCTAAAAATAGAAAGTTTTGGTTTTCAAGGAAAAAATTTGTAATTGGCTCCATTTTCACTCATCCCACTACTTATTTTCCATCCTCACATGGTGGTAAATTTTTCTCATAGCTAAAATAAGATAATCAACCCTCCACAATGGATCTTGAAGTATTATTCTGATCATAATTGTGTCAAGTAGCAAGGTAGGGTATATCGAGGGGACAATAGGTGAAATTCAAGAGGCATTGTGTAGTTGAAAAAGAGTTCATAAAGAACCAAATAATCCATTGAAACCTAAGATAAAGAATCATCATAATTATTGATCCACCATTGTCTCTTCAGTGAGTAGGTTGAGTTTGAATGGGTGATTTGATTGAGATGAATGAGCTAGTTTGAGCTGGGCGAGTCTGGTTGAGTTGGGTGAGTTGATTAAGATGTGTTGAGCTAATTGAGTTAGCCAAGTCAAGATGAGATATTCAAGAGATCATCCTTTTTCCATGAGGAGGACACATGAAAATTGAGATCATTCCAATTGGTTACCACTTCTCAAGAAATCCATTCATGGGCTCATCCCCTTCACTCATATGATGAAAACCTTTTTCAGTAAATGAAGGAAAAATATCAAGGAGTCTAAGCACCATGGAATTGTCCCTCATGACCATTTGAGTCACTTGTGAAAGCATAAGGAGTGAATTGACAGATATCCTCACTCTCACTGTATAATTAATAAGGGACCATCATAAGTGATTTTCATGGTTATTTGAAGATCACATTGGGAGGTCTCACACAAAGTGTTCCTAAACACTCATTCAGTAGTCTTAGGTGTCTATGCATCTTATAGAAGAATGATATTGTGATCACCATGTCTCACATCATCAAATTCTTCATCAGCAACAGATCATTCAACTCCCTTGTTCTCCTATCTTCATTCCTCCTCCTCTTCTCTCCCCTTTTCTAATTCCTTCATTGTACAAAATCATGGTATTTTTTTCCTATTCACTTAAGTGAATCTTTAATGTTGCATTGTAAAAATACCTTTTGATTCATAAACATGGGAATTATTTTGTCACTTCCAAGGAAGATGAAAATTCACAAGTGGGATAAGAATTTGAAAGGTCACGTGGGGGCTAGATGAGAATAAACTTTGTAATACTATAAATTGGATTAGTTTCTCCATTCCAAAGGATCTTGAAATTTACTTTCTTTGTAGCAATTTGATGCAAAGGAATCTTTAAGAGATATTAACCAAGGAAAAATATCATAGTTATGAGATCAATGTGAGTATGAGATAAAATGTCATAGGTGTTTAGGAGTTTGAAAAACTCAAATTTGTGTTTCCCTCCAATGTAGTTCACATTTGTAAAATCTCTTAAAAAGGAAAAATGGGCCTATAGTGAATGTAAAGGGTCATATGGGGTTTCAAAGAGTCTGATTGGTTGTGGTAATAAGTACTAGTAGGTGTGAGAGTCATTGAAATATTAAAATAGTGTAAAAATGGACATAATATGTGAAAAAAGCATATAAGAAGTCCAAGAGTCACAAAATGGAGTTATGATTCAATAAGAGGAAGCTACATGAAGATAGAATTTGAATATAGGAGAAGTGAGAGTAAGTTAAAATTAATTCCTCAAGGAGGAGGATGAAGGAGAGGAAGAAAAAATAAAGGAACATATTTTTTTTAGGAATATAATTATGCCAACATAGATGTGTTTTGTTTTGGGTTGATTCCTTATTTGATCATGGTACATTTCTAAGTCTTATGCATGAATTTCCTATAGAATTCTATATTGATCTCATGGAGATTATTTTATAAGTTGTTTCAAAAATAAAAAATGTAGGTTTGGTCTGTGCATGTTTTCTTTTTTAACATAATGTAATGTGATTGTCGAAACTGTGCAAACCTAGTTTTGGCACAATGATAATAAATTTTGTATATAATTTCTACATAACCTGAAATTTGGGATGTAAATGAAAAAGGTAGTTCTCCAGATGATTTTTAAACCATTTTTATATATTATTTGTTTATCAAAATTTGTGATGAAAACTTAGTCGAGACCTTGTTATGAGAGCACAAAATCATGTTTAGACCTGGTAACATAAGAATAAATCACTTGTTTTGAGGAGATAAGTTATCCCATTGGGACAAAAGGTGGAGCATCATTTATCTCAAAGTGGCCAATTGTCTGGTATTGATTTATGTGCTCAAAGGAATAAGATGGTATTAATCACAAAAAATTTTGATACATAAGATTTGTAATTGGACATATAGTTATAGTGTTAGTCAGATAATTACTTCAAGTCAATTAACAAAAAGTTATGACAATTTTAGGTGAGATGAAAGGATTACCCTTTGGCATCAGAGTACAAAATTATCATTGCATGTTGAGAATATTACATGAGGTATTGTGAATACCTATTTCTGTGAAAGTGTTCTTAAGACACATTGAGCATGAATGGCATAATGTTTAAGATTAAGGTTTTTGATTCTATTATCATAAGCCATGTAGGGAAGAAAAATTTGGAATAAAGAAAAGAGATATTTCACTAGCAAGAAATTTGAAGAAGCTTGAAGACCAGAGTAACCTGGATTGAGTTAAGATAAGACACCTGATAAAGGTGGTAAAGAAATAAGAAAAGTTGCAAGAGATAAAAGGGTTATGTTTTAACTATGAAGGGTCAAATATGGCCTTTTCATAAATGTTTGAGAAGAAATTGTTTTATATTGAAAGGATGTGAGGAGGAAGAAGATGGGAAACATCAAGATAAATGAAGTGCAAGAAAAGCTAAAGGAATACTCTGAAGAGCTGCCAAATGACTATATTCATTTCATGTGGACTATCTAGTTTTAGCACTAACAATCAGTCCCTGAATCAGGTATGTGGTACCTTAAGAAGTAAAATTATAGTATTGATTGATTTTGGGTACACACATAATTTCATTAATAATAAGATGAAGGAAGGCTAATTGTTTCATCTAGTCACCTTGAATTTCAAGTGATGATTGCAATGGTGTAACAATCCATGTTTTAAGGAAATCCATAAAATTAGTAGGTATGATGGGTGAATATATTAATGGAATCTCACTGATGTTTAAACTATTCCCATGGGTAGGAGTTGAGGAAAATATTGAATTAAATCAAAAGTGACTGAAATTTGTGCAGAAATAGAGATAAATTTCCAGAAGAAGGCCTTTCTTTTGCTTTATTTTGAGGAAAATAATTTGAACTTTGAGGACTACATAAAAAACCCTCAGGTGGTTAGTTCTCAAAGGAAATGCAGAAGATTCTTAAAAAGGGAGCTGAGAGATTTAGCATAAAAATGGAAGAGTACACCAATTATAGTAGTGCATACTGATCTTTGGGAAGGATTTTGATAAACATGCAAGGTTAATTTGTGGTCAAGAAATCTTAGAGGATAATCTAAGCAAGAGATCATGATCAGATTATTTCAGTTAAATCTAGAAGCCAAACCCCCAACATCAGGACCTAGCAATAGATACCTAATATGTGAAAAGTCAGTTGTGAGAGAAGATGGTAATGATTAAAATAGGAAGAAATGGGTAATATTCATCATAGTTAGAGTCTTATTCTAGTCTAGTGGTGATGGTGCATCACAAGGATGGAAGGTGGCACATGTTTCCAGACTAAACATAGAAATTAACAAGTACACTATCAATTATAAGTTTCAATGTTGCCTATTTTGTAGGTATGATAAATTTTTAGATGAAGACATGAATAAGTTTATTTTAGAAAAATAGATCCATTTCTAAATCAAAATTAGAGTAAAGAAAGAAATATTCATAATACAACCTTTTAAACTCAACAAGGGCAATTATGAATTTCTAGAAGATAAAATCATTGTTGGTCTTATTAATGCATGGCCACATTTCAAATGTTTATGAAATGTATTTCTCCATTCCTACAGGAGTTTGATCTTTGGAATTTTTAATGATATCCTCATCCTCAAAAAAAGGAAAGCTATTTACATCATGAGATACAATCTTGGTACCCCTAAGAGAGAACATACATGTATATGTTTGAAAGCCTTCAAATTTCTTTTTGGGTACATGAAGTGGAATACTTGGTAAATATTGTCTCTCATGAAAGGTGTTAAGGTGGACCCTATAAGATAAAAGGGCCATGGTGGAATGGTTTCCAAAATACCCAAGAAATTGTGAGGTTTCATTAGGGTCATAGAGTACTATTAAAATTTTAAATAACTATGGTAATATAGTAACACCACTCAGAACATTATTGACAAAAAGACTTTTGATTCACAAAGAGGAAGTTACATGAAGAGAGAATTATAATATAGGGAAGGTGGCAATGTGCACCACCCCAAATTGTCAACCCTCAATTTATCAAGACCTTTATAGGAGAATATGATGCTTCAATAAATGGAACATCAAAATTTTGTTAGAATACAATTACGCCACATATATATGTGTATTTGAGTGTTGAAACCCTGAATTTGATCATAATTATTTCTAAAGCCCGCACATGAGATGGAATAATGGCAATCTTACATGAGTCAATGGAGATTATTTTATAAGTTGTTTCACAAATTACAAAAATCATGTTTAGTCTTGAAATAGTTCTCTGCAGTTTCAACTATATGTCATGTGATTGTGGAAAAATTGAAAACCAACTGTTGGGACAATGACTGATATATTTTTATAATTTCAAAGATGAACTAAAATTTGGATCCCACTAAGTTGAATGCACTTCTATAAATGATGGGGTACCAAAAAACCATTTTTATGTGCATTATGTGAACTTATCAAGGTAAATTGTAGATGAAAAATCAGTCGGGACCCTGTTATGAGAGTATGACTAGACCCTACTCAGACATCTCATTTAGAATAAATAAATTTTGATGAGGAGGTTCTAAAATTCATTTGTAATAATGAGACCATTACTCCCTTCAAATTAGTAAGAATTTAATTGATTTGTCTCTTACTAAGAAGTTATGTCAGGACCAAATTTTTTTGATACATGAGAAGTCTAGGATAACCCTTAGGGTGTTAGTGCAGATAAGACTTTGAGGTCAATTTGCAATGCTATAAATTGTATGGCTTCTCCATATGAAAGGATCTAAAATTTTAGTTTTACATCACAATTATGCATTGTTGTATGGTTATTAAGATTTAAATCACCAATACATAAGAAATAAGATATCTACATTTCTTCCATTTACTTTGCTTATGCTTTCCTCTCTATTTATCCCTAAGTTTTAAATTGTAATGATCTTGAATAACCAAGAATGACCTTTTTATCCTTGATTGATGAATCTAAAGAACCTTGTATCTCTTGAAATTTTAGTCTTTCTAATTTCCTACACTGTTGTTTTTTCCTCTAATTAAATGTAGACCTAATTTAGTTATTGTGTGTAAAAACTCTGCTAGTACCTACTCACAACAATAACTCTCTGCCTCCCAATTTTCCAAAATATCTTTTATCCCTTCATCACTGAAAATTTCTCCCTTGTTCACCATACAAGAAATTTTCCTATATGTTCATTGGATTGTTCTTGTGTGATCCCCAACCTATTTTCTACCCAACAGAATTAGGATATTTTGCATTCAATAATGGGAGCCTCCCCATACCCAAGAAGGAAGGGCTTATACCCCAGACATTTGATGGAAGCACATAATTTGCAACATGAAAAATTATTTCACCAAAAATTTAGAAGGGGTAATTACGAATTCCTCAAGGCTAGCGTTTACTCTGAAAAGCAATAGGGTAATCCCACTTGATTATGATTTGTAAATCCTACAGTCTAATATGGATAAGAATAGAGATGAAAAAAAATTCAACAATGATCCCAATGGATGATTTCTTGCAGTAACTCGGTACAAATATCTAACAGTCGTAAGCTTCTTCCAAATCAAGCACAACTCAATCATACTCATATCAACTAAGGTATATCTTTAGGTGAAATTAATGGATAAACTAGCCAAGTTGGTTCTTCGAGTATGCCCAATCCAAAATTGGATACAATTACATGGTAGGCCTGTAACATGATGCCAAAATTGGAAATGTGTAAGTTAAATGGAAAAGATCCACTCATTTAGATGTTCACCAAATCAAGAATTTGGGCATTTGATCTAGATCATATCCCATTGGGACAAAAGGTGGCCATGGCATCATTTTATCTCAAACGTGGCCAATTCATCTAGTATTGATGGATATATTCTCAAAGGAAAAACAATGGTATTAGTTTCATCAGAATAATTTTTACCAAAGATTTGTAATTGTAACATAGTTATAGTGTGTCCAGAGAATTACTTCAGGTAATTATCAAAGTTATCAATTAGGATCAATAGAAGGATTATCTTTATCAGTACAAAACTTAGGTCCTTGCATGTGGAGAATATTACATGAGGTAATTTGAACTACCTATTTCTTAGTGTTCTTAAGACCACATTGAGCATGTTGTGCATATGTTTAATCCAATTAAGGTTTTTGATTTCTATTATCATGTCATGTAGGGAAGAGGAAAATTTTCTCTCCAACATAAAGGGATAGTTTCACTAGCATAAAATATTGTAGAACCTTGTCACCATCGTAACACTCAGATAGTTCAAATAACACCTCAAAAAAATGAATAAACAAGAGTAAAAGGGTTATGTTTTAACTCCATGAGATCAAATATGGACTAGATCATAATTGTGTTGAGAAGAAATTGTTTTACATTGAATGGATTGGTGAGGAGGAAGAAGATGACGAAACATCAAGTGATGAAGTGGAAAAGCTAAAGGAATACTTTGAAGAGTGCTAAATGACTATATCATTTCATGCTCTATCTGGTTTTAGCACTCAAAAAACCCTTCAGGTTATGGGTTTCCTTAAGAAGCAAAAGATGATAGTATTGATAGATTTTGGGTACACACATAATTTCATTTCAGTAATAATTTAGTAGTAAGGCTCAATTATTTCATCTACCCATCACCTTAATTTCAAGTAATGATTACAGATGGTGGAACAATCCAATGTTTAAGGAAACTCCATAAAATCATACTTATGATGGGTGAATACACAATGGAATCTACTTTGTTTACTATTCTCATGGGAAGAGTTGATATTGTATTAGGTTTGTTAGTGACTCAAAAGTTTGGGCACCATAGAGATAAATTTCCATGAGTTTTTCTTCTGCTTTCATTGGGAAGGAAAAAAATTTAAACTTTGAGGACTATGTGAAAATACCCTCAGGTGGTTGGTTCTCACCGAATGCAGAAGATTCTTAAAAAGGGAGCTGAAATTTTTTTAGCAAAATTGTTCACCATGGAAGATAAACCACCAATTATAGTAGTGCATACTTGATCTTCGAAAGGATTTTGATAAACATGTAGTTATATTTGAGGATTAGAGGATCTTGTAGGATTTTCTTGTGTAATATATCATGATCATGTCATTCAGTTAATTCTAGAAATCCAACCCCCAACAACAGGCCTTATAGATACCCATATGTGAAAAAGAGTGAGATCGTGATGGTTGAGAAAATTTTGGAAATGGGTATTATTCATCATAGTTAGAGTTCTTATTCTAGTATAGTGGTGATGGTGCATCACAAGGATGGAAGGTGGCACATGTTTCCAGACTAAATAGAACATAACAAGTACACTATCAAATATAAGTTTCATGTTTCTTCCTTCATGATTTTTTAGATGAATTGCAAGGTATAGTTTATTTTAGAAAATCTAGATCTTCGTTCTAGGTATCACCAAATTAGAGTAAAGAAAGATAATATTCATAATACAACCTTCAAAACTCATTAAGGGCATTATGAATTTCTAGTGATTCCTTTTGGTCTTATTAATGCACTATCCACATTTCAAAGTTTTATGAATTATGTATTTTGGCCATTCCTACAGAAGTTTGTCTTTGTATTTTTTAATGATATCCTCATCCTCAAAAAATTATGGGAAAAATATTTACATCATGTAAATACAATCTTGGAACCCCTCAAGAAACATAAACTATATGCTAAGCCTTCAAAGTTTTCTTTTTGGGTACATGAAGTGGAATACTTGGTCCATATTGTCTCTCATGAAGGTGTTAAGGTGGACCCTCGTAAGATCAAGGCCATGGTGGAATGGAAATTTCCAAGAACACCCAAGAAATTGTGAGGTTTCTTAGGTCTCATAGGGTACTATCACAGATTTGTTAAAGAACTATGTAGTATAACAACACCACTCACAACATTATTGAAGAAAGACTCCTTTCATTGGAATGAGGAAACTTCTAGGGCATTTAAAAAATTGAAGGTGGCAATGTGCACCACCCCAATATTGTCAACCCTAAATTTATCAAGACCTTTATAGTTGAATATGATGCTTTAGGAAATGGGATCAAGGTAGTACTCATGCAAGAAGGACATATTATAGTATTTGAGATTAAGAAACTGAAAAGGAAATAATTTTTTGAAGCCCACATATGAGAAGGAAATAATGGCAATCTTACATGCAGTCAAACAATGGGGACCATATTTGATGGGTAGACACTTAAGGTTAAAAATGATCATGATAGTTTGAAATAATTCTTGGAGCAACAATTATATTCATAAGAGAAAAAAAATTGGTCACAAAGATGTTGGGTTATGACTTTGAGATTATTTATGAGAAAGGGAAGGAAAATGTGGTTGTTGATGCACTATCTAGGAATGATGATACCAAAAAATCATTCTTATGTGCATATATATGATAAAGGTAGATTAGGTAGATAAAGAAAGGGAAGAATGGTAGAAAGATGTAGAGAGTCAGACTCTCATTTAGAATCTACAGAAATATCCAACCATTTCTGAAAAAATTATACAGAAAGATGATACATTTAGGTACATGGATAAGTTTTATTTATGTAAGAACTCTACACTTAAACACCATGTTCTTTCAGAGCTCCATTCTTCTCCATTAGGTGTCCATTTTAGGTTCTTGAAAACATATCATAGAGTTAAACAAGATTTCATTTTGGGAGGGGTTGAAAGGAAATGTTCAAAAAAATGTAGTAGAATGTTTGGTGTGTCAATTTAATAAGGGTGATACCATTAATACAATGGGTATCCTACAACCCTTGTCTATTCCTAGTGATAGATGAGAAGCGTTATCTATGGATTTCATCACAGGATTGCCTAAATTAAAAGGTAAAATCATCATCATGGTCATAGTTGAAAAATTTACTAAGTATATTCTTTTTTACCCCTGTCTCATCCTTTCACAACTAGTAAAATTGTCATCTCTTTTATGGAAACAATTCAAAATATCCATGGCATGTAAAAAATTATAGTAAGTGATTGTAATCCGATATTTACAAAAAAAATTTTGGATAGAGTTGTTCTCTAGTTTGGGTACCCAATTTTTCCAGAGTTCATCTTATCATCCCTAGTTAGATGGTAAAACTAAGATGGTAAATAAATTTTTGGGAGGGGTATATTTGATGTTTTACTTTGGATAAACAAGAACATTGTTTGCAATGGTTAGCACTTACAAAATGGTGGTATAATACTCTATTTCATACTTCATCCAAAATGTCTTCATTTCTAGAACTTTATGGGTACCATCCTCCATCACTCATCTCTAGATTCAAGGTCAAACCTAAGGTGAGATCAATCAAAGATCACATTCAACACCAACACAAGGTACTCTCTATCCTTAAAGTAATTTGGCAGTGACACAAAATTGCATGAAGAAATAAGTTGATCAACATCGTATTGAGTGAAACTTTGAAGTGGGAGACTTTTTTTTTATAATTGCATTCA
This sequence comes from Taxus chinensis, assembly GCA_019776745.2. Lineage (NCBI taxonomy): Eukaryota > Viridiplantae > Streptophyta > Pinopsida > Cupressales > Taxaceae > Taxus > Taxus chinensis. Next base: position 437,026 of record JAHRHJ020001455.1, read on the forward strand.
TATAAGTAGTTTCCCTTAAAATAGAAGAAGGATAATAATCTTACGCCTAAATAATATTGTCCTTATCAATTGTTGCAGAAAATTGGTAGTGTAGTATATAAGCTATAGTTCCCTTAAGGAAGTAAAATACATCCATTTTTTCATGTTTCTTTCTTGAATAAAGTCATTAGGTAGCACATTTCAACTCAATCAATTCTTATCGAACTGTATGAGAAAGGAAGGATCATATTGGAACATGAAAGTATTCTTAAAACAAGGACCAAAGTCATTAATGAGTATCTAATCAAGTGGAAGAATATGAATCTTCAGGATACATCTAGGGCTATCCAACATTGGGGAAAAATTTTCTTCGAATGCGATGGACATGATACCCCCTTAGTCATATATCTTATATTAGATATGTAGTTCCAACTTGTAAATTACGTAATCTCTCTTCTTGTCATATTTTATTCATTTATCCTTTCATATGTTTCGTAGGTCATCCTCGGTATTGGCCATAACATTGGAATGGTATATAAGTGATAGTATGAAGTATTTAATAATAATATTAAACACTTGAGTCTTATTATATGTTTTTGAGGTTTCCCCCTCGAAGCGGATACCTTATTCTACTTACATATTGTGATAATTTATCTACAATTTCATGTTCTTATATTATATTGTTACTGATATTCAGATTTATCCAAGTAATTTTGTTACAATATGACACAATCATGCATTCAATCTAACCAAGAAGAGTTTCCAATCAAAATAAAATTCAATATATACCAAGAATAGAGTGATAAAATGTGAGGATGACACAAAAGAGAAGAGCATATGGTTATTCCTTTGGCATTCCTTTCTTCTATATAGATCTCAATGTGTGATATGCATATATAATCAATGTCATCATCTATGGGTGATGGTATTGGCCAAGGTAAAATCTAAAAAACACATCATTTGTCAGGAGTGCTAGTGTGTGCAACATAAAAGGACTAACAGAGGCAAGGGTAACTAAATAGGGATACATAGTGGTACATATCTCTGTGTACTATCTCTAATCCCATAATGACCATGTGTATAGTCATACCCCATTCTCAGCAGGCCCCTTAAGGCACCTTCTCGATAAATAGATGCATCAAGGACCCTTATCTGCACAAAAGAGTTGTTAGTAACATGTATGAAAAATTAGGTGTATACATATGCCCCTAGTCATTGATCACCACATGTTCCCTAATATAAAAACATGAGGTGTTCAATGGAATGAAAGAGTTTGTAACACCAAAATCGAAAGTAAATACTAAAAGTAAGTGCATAAAAGGAAGAAAGTAATAAAGGGATATACTAAAATGAAATATACCCACCAATGCGTACCTGATAGTGTTGCTCATCCTGCCATTTGCAGGTAAAATCAATGCTACAAGAACCCTAAAGAAGCAAAAATGAAAAGAAACACTAGACGATCATCAATAAAACAAAACAGAAATCACCTAGCTAGGGGACCACGGGACAGATGTCATGTCATAGTGTCAAGATGTCGTGATGTCATAGTGTCATATTGTGATAGGTGGCATAAAAAGGTGTCAAAATAGGTAAAATAACAAAAAATTAGGGTTATATGTGTAATAGGTCAAAATTAAAGCTTGAGGTTACAGTCACAACACAAAAAATGACACATTTTTTAGAGCTGTGGGAGAAAAAATGGTAGTCATTAGAAGTTTTAGGGTTATCACGACCGAATTTGAATAGAAATTTCGTTTTTATATAAGTATTTTCTTTGTTATTTTTGGATTTGCTATTTTTGATTTGAGTTTCTCTATGGTTTCCAAATTTGGGTGTGTTTTGTTACAACATGGCATGAGTTCAAGGCAACAGAAGGGTCCAACGAGGCAGTGCATGTAGTGGGGTGCGACCATGGGTAAGTTTTTTGTATTTAATGTTATTGAGTAGAATTAAGTGTCATTTGTTTTTTTTGTGTTTTCAGAGTCATTAAGTGCATCATTTTTTTCCAAACTTGCATCATAGGGTAGGTTAGGAAAAATACAAGTGGGTTTGGGGGGATTTTAATTTTGTTTTTTCATTTTGTAGTTTTTTAGGATTTATTTTTTGAAATGTTATGGCCTTGCTTTTGGGTAGATGCCATCAGCCCCTTTGAAGTAAGAGGGATGATGGCGTCAGGGATTTGCATACAAATTTAACAGGGGTCAATGGTGTTGGACAAAGGGGTCGATGGTGTTAGCATAGGGGGTGATGGTGTCTGAGTAATTACATGTGTCTTTTTTTTTTTTTTACGTACTTAGTGGATTTTTTGAGGTTCTAATTCTTGGTTATATGTCATTTTGTGCATGTAGGGATATCATAGAATCCACCTGTGGAGGATTGTTAAGATGTGTGCATGATAAGTGGATTGATTACAAGTTTTGACCAGAAAAGGTGGCCCAGTTACATGGTTGGGGATTTGGGGCATCATGCAGATGCCTAGGATACCTTTAGATTTGGACTTGATTCAGATGTTTTTGGCCACATGGGAGATTAGGTCAAACACCTTTTGGTGGTGGATGGGAGTGTGATACCATGAGATGCCTATTGAATTTATAGGATATGCATTGGATTTTGGGGTTACCCATTAGGACCCATATGTACTTTGATTTGACTCTTGATTTTCTAGAGCAGAGGGCCTTAACTGTATGGGCTACTGAGAGTGAGACATATGATGAGGGTATGTTGTGTTTCTGACTCAGTTAAGTTTATGCCTCAAGTATTCTAGTTATTTGAAGGTGGTTATGGGATTATTGTGGCACATGGATAGTGTGTCACAAGGTAGATGGATCCATTCCATTATTTTTTATAGTAGTGTGTAGGGATTTGGTAGAACATGGGGTGTCATTTAGTTGGGGCACCACTATATGGGTACAACTAGTGCATGATATCTACACGGTTAGACAAATATGATAGAGGGTTGTGTGACCATCATTCTACTGACAGAATAGATTTATGAGAGGTTCCCTATGTATCAACCAATAGGTACAACATTGGTCATAGTAGTAGGTGCCTTGAGAGTACTTCAGTGGGCACAGGGGCTAACAGTGAGAGCACTTTGAGCATTCTGACCACTAGCACAGGTGGGTTGGATGATGTCATATGGTATCCCTATGTAGGGAATTTGGATTGTTGGCTTAGTTAGCCTAAGAGAAGAGAACATAGAGGCCATTATTGAGGTGATAATGACATTATTTATATTGGGTGGAGACCCACTCAATGAGTAGGGTACCAAGACAGTTTGGATGACCAATCCCCATTATGGTACCACCATTACCACCCTATTGATGTTGAAAGCAAAATAGAGAGTTGCATGAGGAGAGTGAAGGAGATAACACTATGACCCCATATGGTACAAGCAGTAGGAAGACATGGTCGTAGGAAACATTAGGCATGGTGGGGATGTTCAGGGCCCACCACATATGATCAAGGATGTAGTAAATATTGGTTTAGATGAGGAATCCAATAGAGGATCTGTTGACAAGGGTCTATAGGGTGGAAACATGGGTGGATCTAGTCCTAGCACTAGTGGGGTAGTAGTGGGACAACCAAAAATTGTGGATTAAGGGAATGGTGGATGCATGAGTCACGAGGAGGTTACTTGACACTTATTAGAGTCCATAGATTAACATGCACCTAAGACAGAGGCCTAGACCACAACTCATGGGGGACATGATAGTAGTACCTTGAGACAGGTGGGCATGATTTATAGGAGTATACCTCATAATGATGACAAGGAGAAGAGGTACTAGGTGGTCGAGGAGATGATGAGACCATTCATGGAGAGGCTTGGGAAACCAAGTATGATGTCATTATGTCATTTAGATGTTTTGAAAGTAGTTCTTGTGTTATATTTGTATCGTTAAAAACATTTGTCTTTGTACTTTTTTTTGTACACTAGATGTGGAGGAGTGGCACTCCCTGATAGAGTGTGCCCATCATGATATCTTAGATCCATGTGCTAGATGTTAAGGATACTATAGTGATGACCGATCTAGTGGCACCATTGTCGATGGGAGACTCAGTGGGTGCCTTCTATCTGGTTAGAGAGGCATCCAGGACCTTGTAGAGATATAGGGATTCACATGCACTAATGGCCATAGATAGCATAGATGTGATGCTACAAATTTTATTGCAGACACATGTGACCTTGGTACAAGAGCAGGCTTCCCACTTATCATATTCTTAGAGGGAAGCCGAGAGGATTACTTTATTAGAGGCACATCTAGTGAGAGCATAAGGAGAGGCCTCCAAATTCCAATCTAGGGTGAATTATCTAGCTCGCATGACCAAAGATACCAATCACGAACCCCATTAACCCAAAAGCATCAAAAGAATCCCCACAGGGGGTGAGGGTGTTTGAGATTTACTGTAGATGCTAGAGCCATGTAGTTTGTATCTTTGTATCATTTTTTTGATGTATGGAACTAATTCAACACACATGTATATGAATATTATTTTGGCAGTTTTGTTCATTGGATGTTTATAGTGTATATATTACTTTTCTTATCACTTTCCTATTTTCTGCATGCATGTATGTGATGATACTCATGGTACTTAGGAATAATGATAATTTCATTAGATAGGTAAAACCAGTGGGAGGGGGAATCAGTAGGATAGCCCAACCCACGTGATGTGAAGAATCCAAGGGGCAGAAAAATACCATGTCATCTAATGATGTAAGGGCACTTTCAGATAAATAAATCCAAGCAAGGACATAACCCTTAATAAGGATGAACATAATACCATGGTGATCCAATGGAAAACACTGAGGCAAACAAATATAAGATGGGTGGAATCAAGATAGTGGAACTCCAATGGTAGGAGGAGCCAGAGCATAAGGGATGACTAATCCAAGTAGGGAATTTGGTGAGAACCCAAGAAAGGATGAAACAAGATACAAGAAAGTGCATGAGAACCCAAGTGGGGTTTGAGATCCCAAGAGAATGTGAGAGATCAAGCCAAGGAATTAAAGAACATGTATTCAAAGCACTATAGATAGCTAGACATGAGGGGTGAAATATCATAAGGTGTTATTGATGATGTCATCAAATTGGTGTAAGATGTGATCTCTAGCCTGAGACATGAGGTCCTCTATGATATGTTGTGTAATAGAGAATTTTTTATGAACTTAAAATATTGTGTAAAATAGGGTGTCATCAATCTGATATTCCATTTAAGTGATAATTTCATGTCGAACATCATCCATAGTGGGATGATGATTTGGGAGATGTGGTGGCCCATAAGTAGGTTGTGGTCTAGTCTATTAAGGGGTTTGAAACATCATTTCCATGAACCTTATGTCATTTCCAATATGGCTCAGTCATAGGGGACCATGGTTCCATAATGGAAAGAGGGAGGGAGAGAATTCTCACAGGATGTGGAGGGCTAATGAGAATAAGTGGGGAAGGCATCAATGTAATGGATGAAGATAGTGTCAATGGATTAATTTTTGGCTCAATCATCGAGGAAAAATAGATGGGTTCATCACCCTTGAGGTCATCAAATTCATAGTAGAAACTATAGAAATGATCATTTTCTTCTGTAAAGGATGATGGGTTGACTATATGGATGGTAGAGTATACATGGGTAATATGTGGTAAAGAGGCCATTAGAGAGATTTGAAGCTTGATCACCAGATGGTTAGGATAAGGATCAATCATACTCAAGGAATATTATTTTATGAGGATGAAATTTATTTCATGAGCGTGTTGGGTTTAAAATATCTCCTTGTAACACAAAACTTCCCTATCAAAAATATGGGCATAGCTAGGCAAGTGGGGATCATCTAATGTGTAACCGTCATTGTAGTCATATGTAGAAGTATCCACTACTCAAGATTTGACAATACTATTTTATTGTACCATAGAATTTTATGGAGATTATGGTGTACATGAGATGACAGTGGGAACTGAGGTCATCTTCTTGTAAGAACTGGGTTCAAAGTAATGAGGTAATTGAGAGTTGATTAGTTCTACAAGATCAAAATTATTAATGTGAAGCGTGACCTCATCGAGCTCATAGTCATCATAATATAATTCAGGATGATCAAAATTGCCATGGAGATAATTCATATGATAGTGGAAACCTTGATATTCCTAAAAGGGGCTGGAAGATAACTCATATAATGATGTAAATTTGTATGTCCCATTTTTTTAGATTTTTTTAGATTTTTTCATATTTCCAAGGATTAGGATCCCCTTGAATCTTATAAATATCTCCTAGGAGAGAAAATTTTACACATTGACAAGCGAAGGAAGCGACTGTGAGCATGTAATGAGTCTAAGGACACCCTAGGAGGATATTATAAGATAGGGGAAATTTGAAAAACATAACTTTAATGTGGAAAGTATTAGCAGAAATGGTGATGGGTAAATAGATACATCCCATGGTAGGAATCTATCAATGATCATACCCTTGGCAAGTGCTATGTGTAGACTTTAGGTTATCTATGGAGTAGTCAAGAGTCTTAGTGAAGTCTAATGAGGAAACACATGTGTTGGATCCTTCATCAATGAGAGAACATTTGATTATATTTTGGACAATCTGGACTGATATTAAAACACATGGATCATCTACATGGATTAAGATCTCATCAACGATCATGGAGGCTATAGGGAATTAGTTGTAAGATCGAGTGTACGTGGAAAGGTTATTATGAACAAAGAGCTCCTCACGGTGATGACTAACACTTTCCTCTAATCCATGTAATGTGGGACTCTTACCCAAATCGGGAGGAAATGGGATGTTTTTGTCAAATAAGGTTTTTATGAGACACTCATGGTGGTGAGGTGATACACACATGAGTTCTAGAAAAGGGATTTCAATACAAAGTTGGGAAATTATTTCAATAGGATCCCACTCGTCATGATTTATTTGTACAGTGGGCTAACAGTGATGGGAGTCACTAGGAACAAAGCCATAAGAAGTATTTGTAATTAATGAGACTTCATAGACTATATTTCCTTAGCTTTTACATCATCATCCCTATAAGTTTCATTTTGACAAGGGCCGATATTTTCTGTAGAAGAAATTTTAGGTGTTATCGACCTTGTTGGATATTTTTCACAAGGTATGATGGTGTTTGTAGATTTGAAAGAATTTTTAGGCGTCATTGATCATGTATGATATTTTCCATATGGATCAATGACATTTAGAAGAGGGATATTTTTATGTCTTAAGAGGCCTAAATTTGAGTTACAAAAGGGTACACAAACCTATGAGTTTGAGGCTAGAACTATGTGGGATGTAACACCCATGTTATTAATCATCTAAATAAAGGGAATTTTTTAAAACAAATCCCTTAATAAAAATTAACTTCTTTAATGATTTTCAACTTGTAGAAAATAAAATCCAGCATATAAATAATAACCATGTGTAGTTGTAAGGGTTAACTAGATCTACCTGATCTCCCTTGATGTGAATCCAACTGCAAGAGGTTGAAATACCTCCAAAACACACATAAACGGATTTGTAAATAAAAGCTAGGAGCTTCAAAATAGCTTACTTCTCATTCTAGAATCCACACTAATCTATTCCATCATTACAATCCTCCTTTTATTTCATGTCTACTCTAAAAACCTTAAAATGCCAAAAGACCCTAAAATGCCAAAAAATCCTGAAATGCCAAAATTTACCTACTAGCAAAACAAATCGGATGGACACCAAATTTTTTGTGCCAAATATTCCTTCATAAATTAGGGCTCACACAAAATTTGGACTTATTCTAATAAGAACAACAAAAGTTATTAAATTTCTAAGACCTAGTCAAAAGTGAAAAAAACATTACGAGCCAATTTTAGCTAGATGAAGGAATCCAGGCCTGAAAATGTGCCGAAATGGGCACAACCTTGTAGGTAAGTTGACCCTAGCATATTACTAATGTATATCTACCACCTTGTAAAATTTCAAGATGATCCAACAGTCAGATCAAAAGTTATGGTCTCTGCAAGTTATGCTCTAGCATCATCCCTTAACTTCACTCTAACTAAGTGAGTATAAATTGTATACTTTTGGTTAAACCTTTTCAATAAGTCTTGAGAACTATGTGCAAATCCTAAGTGCCAACTTGGAAATCAGAAAAATTACAATTCATCTGGTATCCAACATAGTAAGTTAGGGGAATGGTGAACAAAAAATGTAATAAGATAGTTACACTACTTTGGCTAGGATTTCTAGCATTGCTTGGCAAGCTTAGTTTCATGACTGCACACTATTCAGCAAAAAAATTCTCCTTCACTGCACAATGGTATCTACACAGTTATCTAGATCTCATTTTATTGTTTCAGAATTAGGTTTTGTTTTGAAGATGTATGAACCATGACTCCTCCTTATCGAAAGGATCATATCAGTCCCATCTTAGTATCCCTATGGGAAATATAGTGGCCACGTAATGAATTTATTCATTATGTACTCATTATCCTTCCCATAGCCATCCTAAGCTAACATGATTAGGATTCTGTCAAAAATAATGACGATTCAGGATATTTACACTTCGTTTACAATTTAGATATGTTTATAATATAATTAAATAAGTTCATCTTTATGATAGGTTATTTTATATCGTAACACATTATCCATTTGTTGATAGAGGATTCTAGTAAGTCATCTATTTACTATCCTCTATGGGAACCTCTTATCGATTTATTTCAACTTAATGTTGTCTTCTAATATATATTTATTTAACCATGTCTCATATTTAAATGATCCCAATCACTTCTTAGTTAGTATTGGTATTAATCTCATAGGTTCAGCTTTTGATCTTGCATAATACGTTTTATCTCATTTGATCATCATTTGATAAGAATTGTACTATTTATTTGATAATATATAATATTAATATAACGTTGTTTTTATTGCATTATTTTATATAACATACTATGTTTGTTAATGAAATATGTGTTAATCCATAATCAAACTATATAATCAACTATGATTACTTAACAAATATCAATAAATTATACTTATACATTGTTGTTAAAACAACATTTAAACACTTCCATATCTCATAAAATGTGATACAAAACTACAAGTATATTTATTTAAACATATTAAGGATAAGTCCTTATTTTCCAAAATAATGACATACATTCAATCAAGATAGAATAGTAGAAAAAATGCCTTAAATCATCTCACAAAATAATAATTTCACATTATAATTAAATACAATAATCCTTATCAATTTTTTAAACAATATACATTATGAAATAATGTGTAACTATCCAATCAATCACTTCATAAATGTCACTTTGTACTACAAATTGTACGAGAGATAAATGTATACATGGGTCAGTTCTATGAACTTGCATGAGTTATCTAACTCATATTCTTGTTGTATTTAATTGAAATAAAATAATATCTTAAGATTATCCTAAGTGATAACTTATAATATTCATAGTTCATTAACTAAGTTATATCTCATTGTTCAAATGAAATGATATTACATAATGAAGCTATCTCTCAAAAAATCCAAGGTTCCAACTAATAAACATATCTATAGACTGTTTAAATAACTATAAAATGCAATATGATATTGTCATAACCCAATCTAGAATTTTTATAGAAACATCAAACAATTCTTAAGAGTAACCCCCAAGAATAATACTAATCGAGAAACTTCATCAATGTATAACAGTCATACTTAAGGAATGAACTTAACTAATTCATCATTGTTTTCAGAAGATATTGCAAAGGAGATAACATAATCATGTTTTACATGAAATCATACATTTCCAACAATTTTCCCATTATCAGGGTAAGTGCACAAAGATGGGGGCCAAAAGGCGTACAAATCCACCTTTTGGCCATTTTGGCCATAATGCGCTCGTGTTATGGCTCAGTAATGTTATAAAGAAAAAGGGGAAAATCAAGGTCATGTTATAACATGAGCACGTTATGGCTAGGGTTTATCAAGCCGAAACACGCTAGCATTATAATGCACTTGTGTTCTAGTTTACAATGTGTTATATCACGTTATCCCTCCCAAATGGACATATTCCACATTGGAAATAGGAATTTGAGCATGTTATAACACACTCTCATTTCATATTATTTGGGTTGGAAATTTCCAATCCATAGGCTTGGATTTTTCTTGGATATCCAAACCTAAGGTTTGGACTATGTGATCCATGAATAAATTCGTGTGTGAAAAAATAACATTAAAATATCACATGTATGCCCTAATATCTCATGCATTATAATATAATATTTAAAAAATTATACTACGATTTCAAGATTGATTTTACCTTTATGATGATATACTTCTTTCTAAAACCCTATTAGTTTAAGGCTTTCATCCATAATTTATTTTACTAGTGCCTTCTTTTCTTGCCAAAACATATGCATACATTTTTGTACACAATTTATGATTTTTTATCAAAATTTCTAAAAAAATATATCCTCATCTAAACTCTATTCTACACATATTTAAAACAAAACTAAGATTCGACTATTTTTCTCAAAGTTATGGGGGTGTACACACAGATATTTCATTTTTCGTGATGCGTGTACTTTGAAAATTAATAAAAAATATATATTCATCCAAAAATTATGAAAAATTAATGGGACCTCATAAATGGTATTATCTAACTTTCTATATAAGGTATTTAAAAAATAATTTATAAAACTCAAAAAATGGGGGGGTGCACAAACAATAGGTTCTTATCTTTTTGACACAAAAATAGACATACTCTATGTGCACACCACATTTGACCCTCTTAATCTCAACCATTTTTTTGAAAAAATAGTAGTTTAGAAACTTGATTCCAAGCTCTATGGTACTTATTCTTATCACTTTGTCAATTTTTGAGCATATGCATGTTGAATTATTAGATGAAGTTTAGGTTTCATTGATTTCAAGAAAAATGTGTCCCTTTTTTACACCCTTTGGGCCTCCCATTTCCATGCACTTACCCATCATTTCTTAAATAAAAATTCAAACATTCATGATTATAACCACATAATCATTGCTATAGGAAAATTTGATGATAATTAAATGTCAATATCTAATGAATCATCGATTTCTTAATGGATCAAACCAATCATCAACTTATTCAAACTAAGGATTAACTAACTGCCCACAACCAATAAAAATTACAAGGATTAAACCACAATAGAAAACATAGTACATGGAAGATTCTTAAAACACTTTAGTTGTAAACTACAACATATATACCTCCCCATTGGTCCATTCTATTAACCAATTCATCAAGTTAAGAGCTATCTACATGCACTCAAATAATCATTTCCAATAATATTAAAATGTATTATTGCATGCAACCTCAAGATGGGTCGATTTCACATTCAAAATGTAAGTAATAAAATAGGATACATCAAGCTCAAAGAAGCTTAATCAAACTTTAAAAATAACATAGTAACCCACATTATTGGCCCAACTCCCTCAGATTTTTTACAAGTTTAAAAATCAACAATGGTGAGCTTAGAGCGAGATAAAAAAAACTCAAATCAACTAATCCCATAATGGGTTAAAGTATATTATTCATAATCGCCAAATTTCATACCAATAAAAAAGAAACATAGGTTGATAGTAACTGATTATAAATATCTATAAATATAATTATAAATAAATAGGGATGATTAATCACAATGACGAACTTTGTCATTTTCCTTTTTTTCAAACAAAAATTGTCTTGGAATATCATATATTTTCTTTTTAATTCATACCCAAAATACCAAAAATGAAAAAACTACCAATTTATTATTTTCCATCAAACCCATAACATATTTTCCTTCATTTCCCTAAATTTTCCTCTAAATTTTCATATTGATAATGAAGAGAATCTCTATATTTTTAATAGTAAAAAATCAAGAAAAAGTCCCAATGATAGTTTGACTTCTAACAAGATCAAATGAGCTGAATTTATAATATAACCGTATACATGTATTGTCATTTGAATTTAACAAACCCAACAAAAATCCAAATTTCTAAGCAACCACCAAAACCCATTTATTTCTGTGTTTTTCCTTCATGTTGTCATTCAATAATTTTTCAATAAAAATCAATAATGACATATTTTTAATAGTAAAGAAAAACCCAACATATTTCCAGATTTCATCATAAACCAAAAAAAGGAGAGGATAACCCATGCCCATATTTTTATTAAAAAATCTATAGTAGACATGCATATTTCCTCTATTATTTTCCTTATTTTCCAGTTTAAAAACCAATTAGAAAACCATACGCATTACAATATTTTATTTTAAAATATCAAGAGAATGAGTAATAGAACCCATTCCTAAAAATTGTTTTCTTCCTTTCCAGATTTCTCTTGCAATACTGAAACTTTCAATGCCTAGAAAACTCCATATCCAAACAACAATAAAGAATATAGTATTTTCCATTAAATATAGCTTCATTCTTGCATGTATTCTCCCAAACAGACCTCTATTATTTTCCCCCAAAACTCTCATGCAGAGAAAAACCATCCATAAACCAAAAAATGCGACTAGGGAGAGAAAATGAGTTTGTATGCCTTTTGGCTTGCTAAGCCAGTTTCCTATTCCGAATAACCATATTTTTATTTAATTTTTTAAATGAATGATAGTGCCACTTGTGATTCCCTCCTAATTTCCAAATGACTTGCATGCAATGTGAATGGTATAATACCAATTTTATCAAACATTAACAATAAATTATTACCTTATATTTTCCAAGCAATATGGTCGATGACCATAGTTCAACATAAGTCAATAAACATTTTAATTTCCTTCCATGGTCTATAATGATTTTTATAAAATTAAAAAATTACCATTACCTTACTATTGATCCATGACCATCATTCTAAATTCCAAGGAGGATCAAATTTATAGTTAAAAACACCTACACAATAACCATAAAAAATTACCTTGCAAGGTGGTCTATGGCCATCAAATTTAATGCTAAGGAGGGGGTCGTTAACCATTATACAATATGAATCTATAATCAATGCAATATGTTCTAAGACTGAGTTAGGATAACATTAAAAAATAACCATTAATCACTTTACTTTGAAAAGTGGTCTAAGATATGGTTCCTTACTAAAAATGCTCAAGTAATGTGATTAAATTATCTTAATTTGATCAATGCAATGCAAGTGGTGGTGTTCCAAAACTATCCACAAATAATTACATCAACATCATTAGTTCCTTTATAAATACATTATAACTTTAGAAAATGCTAACATTTGTGAATAATGCAAACAAAAATGGTGGAGTCCAACCAAATCAACCTCATAATAATAATGCAGCCAAAAAGGGTGATCTTCAACAACAAATCTTATTAATGTAATAGTTTTTTATTATTGGTGAAAGGTTTTGGAGAGACCTTACCAAATTTTACAGAAAAAGGCTCAACAACCAAGATAAGAAAAACAAAACAATGTGATTTTTTTATCCGTGGGGTTCACACCCCAACCAAAATAGGAGAAAGAAGTAAAAATAAAAGGCAAGGGCCAACTACCTACAAAGATCCCAAAGACAACAAATCGATAGTAAAAAGGAAGGTATACAACAACACAAAAACTATTGTACCAAGTATAAGGAACCAACGACATTAATCAATAGACTTGCTAAAAAATTTGACAACCACCCTGAAATCCTGGTAGAGTTTGAGGGCAATGGAAATGGTGGGATCCTAGTTTGATACCTTGATCTTTCTTGTAATCTTTCCATTCTTGCAAGTTGTATATGGGATGCCACTGGAGTCACAAATTTTTCAGATGTGTCCCTGCATAAGGTCCATTATAGCATTGTGCATATCCAAGAATTTTTTTTACTTTTCCTCAATATTCTTAAACTTAGTTTCCAAAGAAACAATTTCATCTTTGAGGCCTATGTTGGGGTATGAGGCTTTGTCTTTAATAGTAGACTTAAGTAGGAAATCTACATTTTATTTAAGGGTTTTAACCACATTAGTCTGTATGTTAAATTTATTTTTCAAACTGGTGCCAACATCAATATCAAGGAAAATAGAGGGGGGGCTATCATCTACCACGATTTCTTCACCCTTCGTGTTAGATCCCACAATTTCCTTTCCTTTAGTTCTACTATGGAGAACCCTTTTTGGGGGCGGCTCTAAGATAGAGTCTTTATACATTGGATTTTTAGACTAAATAATGGTTTTCTTAAGGAGGGGATAAACCACAACAGGGCATGGGTCATTGCCAACAACACTAGACATGTACTAACCAATGAGATATATGGCACCTTGATGGAGAGGGATAGACCTCTTATGGCTATAAAATTCAAGAATGGTTTTTTTCATTGAATTCATAATGTAGTAGGAGAGGCTTACCTTCACCTTGTGCCTAAACTGGTTGAGCAAGACCAAATGATACTACGTAATGGTGGAGAATCTCCCTTCTAAGGTGACATATCATACCATCATACATGTCACCTCATCATACGATTATAAGATAAAAGAAACTAGAATGCCCTCCTTTTTTATGTCGAGCATTTCACTATCATCCAAAAATAACCTTTCTCCTGCTTCCTTATCCATTTTGTTCCTGAAAAATTTATTCCCTTCCATGCTAAGACTAGTAACGAAAGAGATGAATTCCTCAGTGATTTGAAATTTATTATCTCCAAAGGAGACATTATGGTCTTTCCAATTCGCCACGAGCTGAATGGATATATATTGGTCATGCCCTTTTATGCATTTGATGAAATCGGTGAAGCCCTCCATATTAATGGTCTCCCAAATATCAATTTTTTCCTGCCATTGGGTATCAAATTTAGGTTCCACATGGTAAGGGGCACCACCCATTCTAAAAACCCTCTGAGAATTCATAGAATTAAAATGAAATATGTGAACAATAGACTTCCCAACAGCCCTTCGATAGCCTGTAAGCACGTGTGAAGCAGAAATAAAATTCACTTTTTTCTCCCTGAAAAAGTTTGTGTGATCAATTTACGAGAACATGGGAGAATAAATTTGGGCATGCCTAAAATTCCATTGAGATATAGCTTTGGGATTGCACACGTTTTTTCCCCATTGACTGAGGTTTACTAATGAGTGAATTTGTTCCATTTGAAATGATGTTTCTAACTTCACTAGGAGTGTCATTGATATCATGCCACTTTTTGTAATCATTGCTACAAGCTCAAATATTTGTAAGAAAATATGCAGATTTGTTCCCTTCCTTGTACACGTGTTTAAAAATGATCTTAAGACCATTGCATAAGTTATGAGCTTCATTAATGAAATCCTTGATGGTCCAACTAGGATTTAAGAATTTAGTGAGAATGTTGATAATATTCATTAAGTCACCTTCGAAGGTGACTTAAGTCACATTTCTGTCAACATTTTCGGGCCTACTACCTCTCTTTCCTCCATGTTATCTAATCTTATAGGAGTTCCACACCTTCTCTCATACGACACTTCAAATGGAGAAATTTTCAATGAAGAAAGATAAGTTTTGTTATAGGTAAATTCAACCAATGGCAGATATTAATCCCATTTGTATTGTTGATCCATGTAATAAATTCTAAGGATATCCTCCTACCTAGTTAACTCTTTATGTTTAAGCATTAAATTTCTAATGGTAGGATGAAATAAAGTTTAGTTTTGTTCCCAAATCTAAGTTTAGGTTTTACCATAATTGAGAGTTCATTTTAGGATACTTATTAGAATTAATTAATTTCGAAACTCCACACAATCTAAATATTTCATGCACAATTTTTTTTGCAAGTATGGGATATCATCCTTTAGATTACCCAATATGAAGTGATTTACTTTAATAATTTTATCAACCACTCCTAAGATCATGTCATGCTTGTTTTTAGATAATGACAATCGTTGCATGAAATCCATACTAATTACTTATCATTTTTAATGTGGAATACTATGAGGATATAACAGACCATCAGGATGCATGTTTTCTTCCTTAACACGTTGACATTTAATACATAGAGTAACATAACTCGTCATGTCTTTCTTCATTCCTTTCTAAAAGTACAGTTTTTTTACATCAGCCAATAATTTCTTCATTCTAGGATGTTTGGAATAAGGAGCATCATGAAAGTATTTCATGACTTTCATTTTAAGTTCATTACCTAAAGGTACATAAAAAAAAATTTCATATCGCAAGAATCTTTCATTATCAAATTCAAATCTTTTATATTTCCTATCATTAGGATTTGTTGTTAATGTAGTTTTCACAAGTTGATAATACAAATCAGTTTACATTTTTTTCATTACTTCACCATTAAATTGTGTTATGATGGTTTCAATTATTGGAACATGCTTCCTACGACTCAGCACATCATCCACTCGGTTCTCTTTTATTTTAATATAACTAATGTCAAAATCATATTGAGACAAAAAATCAAGCCACCTACATTTTCTTGCATTCAAATTAAGCTACGTATATATATATATATATATATATATATCATCCCTAAGATATTTGTTTTCAATTCAAATAATTTTCTTAGTAGGTAATGCCTCCAAATCTGCAAGGCATGGACTATGGAAAAAAGTTCTAGGTCATGCGAAGCATAGTATTTCTCACGTACCTTCAATATTCTTCTCTCATAAGTAATTACATGATTTTTTTTTAAGTATTCCACCCAAACCTTCACTGGAGGCATCAATTACCATGATGAAGATTCTGTCAATATTTTAAACCTTCAAAATAGGTGTTTTTGTAAGTTTTTTCTTCAATAAACTGAATGCATTTTCACACATGTCAATCCACACAAATTTCTTGTCCTTTTTCTGCAAATAAATTATAGTTCCAACCACTCTTGATAAATATTTCCCGAATTTTTTGTAAGTCATCCAACCCCATGAAGCTTCTTACTTCATGCACATTCCCAGGTGTTGGCCACTTAGTAATGGCTTTAATTTTTGATGGGTCAACTAAAATCTCATCTTTTTTATGATGTGACGAAGGTACTAAACTTTGTTATGATATAATTAACACTTTAAACTTTTACCATACAATTTTATTATTCTAAGCACATCTATCATTATTCTTAAGTGTTCATCATGTTCTTCTATGTTATTAGAATAAATTAGAATATTGTCAAACAAAACTAGCACAAATTTATCTCGATATTCCTAAAAATTATTTTTTATGAGATTCATGAATGCATCTTGTGCATTAGTGAGTCCAAAAGGTATCACTATAAACTCATAATGCATGTATATTGTTTTGGATGTTTTCTTATGAATTCCTTCATCATTTATCCTTAGCTAATGATAACTTAATCATAAATTAATATTTGAATAGGTTGATGCATCTTGTATCTAATCAAAAATTTCATCAATCCTTGGTAAAGGATATCTATTCTTAATGTATCCTTGTTAAGCATGAAATACTTGATGGATAGTCTTAATGTGTCATCATTATTATTAGCAAAGATGAAAAATCCTCCCAAGAAGACACACACAATCTAACCAGTCCTTTAGATAATATTTCATGAAGGTGAGATTTAATTTTAACTAACTTAGTTATTGTCATTATGTATGGTGCTTTAGATACTTGTTTAGTTCCATGTTTGATATCAATGGTAAAATCAAACTCACATTGTGGAGTAAGTCCAGGTGATTCCTTTAGAAATACATCCCTACAGTATTGTAACAATAGATAATCCTCGAATGAAGTTCTACCTTCCTCACTAAAATTAAAAATTTTAATTATATAAATAATACAACCTTTATTCTTGGATTTCTTAAGCCGCATGGTAAAAATTTTCCTAGCTTCAAAAGTATTTTTTATACCATGTATGCTAGCTATTTTCTTCATGTCATCTATGCATTCTATTCATTTTTCCAAATAGTTTACTATTGCTTTATGTTGAGACAGCCAATTTACACCCAATAATAATGTCATAGGGCCCTAGAAGAGCTATGTATAGGTCCAGTTCTATATTAAAACTAGGTGATTCCAATGTTGCATCAAATATACATTGGTCCATAGTTTGGAAAATTTATTCCCATATTGTACAGTCCATATATTTTTCATATAACAACTTTCTTATTCAGTTTTCTAGCTAACTTACTATAAATGAAGCACTCGATTACACCGATGTCAAATAAAATAGTAATAGGAATTCCATATAACTTACCTGGCACTTCAATAAGATTAGCTTATTTCTCAACTTCGTGGTTATCCACCGCAGCATGTATCTTATGTTATTGATTATTATCCTGATTCTTCTAGGGATAGTTATTAACATAGTGGTCACAACCACATTTGAATCATCCAGCAAAAGATCCTTTCTTTTCTAATTTGTTATCATTTTTTGTAGCATTGTTCTATTTGTTTCTTTTTGCATTTGTAGTAGGTTTATCTATTGTATTATTTCTGGTAGTATTTTTTTATTTCCTACCTTCTTCCACCATGTTTTTAGGAGCTAATGGAGAAGGTGATGTGATGCTCTTTTTATGCTTTTCATCCCTATGAGAAAAAAATTGCTTGCAATTTTTTCTTTCCTAATGGCTTTTTCAAATACAACTTCCATAGTAGAAGGATCATGCACATCTACTTATCCTCCAATGATTGGGTTCAACACCATAATAAACCTAAAAATTCTAAATTTTTCATCCTTCTGATACTATGGTACGCATTTTAGCAACTTGGTGAATTGTTCCCAGTATTCAATCACAATCAGTTTACCTTAATTAGGTTTTGGAACTCAAACATTTTCTAGTAAAAATATAGTTGTGGTACCATGATTCAATAAAATCTAGATATATTATATTAAAATATCATTTTAGAAACTACTACAATGATGTAAACTAAGATACGAATACCAAGCAATTTTTATAAATGCAACTATGAAAATTAAATGAGAGAGGTAGGGCACTTATCTTGATTTTGCTTATCCCAAAGTATATTTATACTAGATGAACTAATGAAAATATTGAGTAAAATGTTGGGATTGCTCGATATGAATCCTGGAAGCTACAAATTGTCCTGGACACGAGCATCAGGGTAGGGGAAAGGGTGCCTGGGATGTTGAGACCTCTGTGGGGCACTGGAGTCTTCTGAAAGAGTCAGAACTTTATTTCTTCAACATCACTAGGTTTTTACAATTATTCATCAATGATCGCATGTATGTTACACTTAGATCATTGAGGTACCTATAAATCTGGAATACAAATAATCTCCTATAAAACCCTCAAAACTACATCAAATCCTAAAAAAGAAATATGCAAAATGAGGGGTCAGACTATCCTCAACTGTCAACAAAGTGAACTTACGACCGAGCACTGCACTACATCTCAAACCCAATGTAGTTCTATGTGCTTGTGTGTGAAATAGTGCTCTTAGGTTTCCCTCGCGCTGATGATGCCAAGATAGCGGGTGGTAGCTAGATAGAATGAAAATGTGTGGATGGAAAAATGAACTTCCCCTTCCTATGCAGTGTGTATGCAGAGTAATAATCCCAAGATGTAGTCCCTTTGATATGTAGATAGATATCCCTTGATATAAATTTCCCATTATAATGGTATGTATGTTGTGTTTATATAGGGATCTCTTGCTTGAATTTTGACACTAGTGACCCGACATGCTAACTAGGACCTCAGGATAGGAGTAAGAAAACTGAAAAATATGACCACAAATGTCAAAAATATGAACAAGAACAAAGAGGATGCAGGTGCCCAGGATAGACAGGAGCACCTAAGTGCTAGTATCCAGTCCTGGGCGATGGTATCCAAAGATAACTCACAACAAATGTGTGAAGACTGACAGATAGGGATCCTTGTGACCTGACTAGGAATGGATGGAGAAGTGAGAGATAAAAATAATATGAGACACTCAAATCAAGAAAAAAAACTAGATAATGTGTCACAAGTGAATACTTTTCTTACTCAAGATCCATACATAAAACAACATACTTGGCAGTACAGTAAAATAGTAGTATATGATTTTGTGTCTAAATCCCCCCCCTTTATGTTATTTGAATGAAATTCAAGTAGTGTAAAGGAAGTAAGGAACATACCTATGAGAAGTCTGGAGAATCCCTGTTGCAGAAGTACATGTAGAATATGAGAACATATAGCATGGTGAACCATGGATCACGTGTCGATCCATGTGGCGTAAATAGAGATGGAAAACCATTGTAAGGAGCACTTGGAGAAATTGATGATTTTATTTTGAGTGATTTGGAGATTTCAAATTTGTTGACTGATGGAAGATTTGACGGGGTAGGGAGTGATCAGTTCCCAACTTGATTTTGTATGTGTGAAAAACTAAAGGATTTGGGCATCCTGCCACCAGAGGAAGAGTGTTAGGGAGAGAGGTCTAGTTTTACCCTCCAACTATGACTACATCCTCAAAAGTTCTAGCCATTGCAGATGGATAAAGACCAAATTTTGTTCATTTTAATTCATTCTGATACAATGAAGAATAACCCATATAGGAGTAGTATAGGAAAGGAAATGACGTCTCATTGCCCCCACTCCAAGGGTGTCATGACGCAATGTGTATGGATTCCATGTTAGGTCATCTTGGAAGTGATAGAAAATGTAAAGTGACTTCCCATGTTAGGTCATCTGGGAAAGTAGTGATGTAACTCCCAAGTTAGGTCATCTAGGAGGAGTAGTAAAATATGTTGTGTTGTGTTGATTGATTGATTTGATTCGAGTAGTAGAAAATTGTATTGAGATTGAATGTGTATATGATAGATTACTCATGGAGATATTTTTCACTTTTTGCCCCCAGATTAGGTCATTAGGGGGGAATCACTAGAAAGTGGTATGAAATGTCGCATAATGTATGAGAATTTTTTTGATAATGACAAATTAGAAATGTGAAATGATCATGTAGAGGTGTGAGGGGGATCATAGGGTGATCATGATTGTATGCCCCCCTTTCAGTGAAAGGGGAGTGATAGTAAGAATGAACATTGAGCTAAAAGTAGATGTGAAATGATGTGATAGTGAGTAAAATGAAGTATAGTAGATGTCACAAAAGTGTGTGTATATCAAGTTGAAAATGTGCCAGATTGGAATATAGTGTTACATAATGTGTATCATATGATAGTAGGAGAAATTCTGAACCAAATGGCATAGAGGGGGATAAAACAGAGTAATGAAGCTCAAGATATGAGTGAAAATGTGTGGCATGTATTACATGGAAGAATATGTGCGAACAATAACTATAGCCAAGTGAGAAATTGAAACTTGCTATAAATAGTAATAGTAAAAGGTGAATAGTAACTTCATTTGAACCTTGAGTGAGTGTTATTTTGAGCTTTGAGCTTGTGATGATGCCAAAAATTAGAGAAACGAGATTGAGTTCGGATTTGAGATGGTGGTGGCGGTCGTGGTGTGCATCAATGAGCACATGACAACAAAGTTAGTAAGCATGATTATTTTCAAAAAATGTGTTGAAATGAGCTTTTTTTTGTGATTTTTTACAAAATTTGTTTTTTTAAATTTCTAGGTATTTCTGACCTGGGAAAGAGAAGCCAAGGCATTAACATCCTTTGGGACGCCAGTGCCCAGATCTAGGCACTGGTGACCTTGCTCCTGGGCGTTTGCATCTTGTTCCTAGGTGTTGGCGACCCAGGAGGTTGTTTTGACCCCTAGAATGTGATGAATGTGAAAATTGATGCTTTTTGATGTTAGTAGTTATTTTTGTGTGTATATGAGGTGTTAATGTCATGTTTTTCTGGTGTTTTGTGTTGTGTAGAGGGATATCCATTTGAGAGAGTTCTATGGAGGTCGACACTTGAGTACATTGTTGGGATTAGGCCTATCAAATGTAGAGTGGGATATACTAGACCATGTTCTCTTGCAACACATAGCTAGAATGGGGGAGGTACCCAATAATATGCCAATGATTACTGCTTTGTGTGAGAGGTGGTGCACATACACTTGTACTTTTTGGTTTCCTATCGGGGAGATGACTGTGACCCTAGAGGATGTATATCACATATTGTGACTACCAGTTGTGGGTGAGAGAGTCCAGGTGATGGTAGTAGAGGATGCTCAGAGATAGATGAGAGTAGCTAGGTGGTATTTTATAGGGACACAGTATATACAGAGACCCATATTAGCTTGGATGCCATATTGAGATCATGTGTTCCAGGATTACAGAAGTTCATTACAGTTGTGATTTTTTCTTCATCAGTGGCAATGGAGGGTGGTGGTGTAGGCATATTGTATAAGATGCATGATATATTTTGTGTATAGAGGAGGATGGACTAGATATGCATGGCACAGATGTGTATTGGCGCATTTGTACAAATACTTATACAGGTTCACGCAGGAGGATCATGGGGGTGGGATTGGAGCCACCACATTACTACACGTATGGGCCTATGAGCACATTGTGATATTGAGGCCACTTAGTGGGCCACAAGATGATTGGGCGAGGCCTTAGATATTTTCAGAGAGGTGGACTAGTACATGGAGTAGGAGATTAGATACTACTACTTATAGATCTATGCTTAGATCATATGGGCCAAGGGCCATTATATGGAGGCCATATCGAGCCTATGGAGGGTGGCTAGAGGATGGGGTAGAGATATGATGTATCTAGTGTACTATGTGATCAGAGGAATGATTTTAAGGAGTGACCAAGCTATTTCAGGTAGAGCGTGTGTCACGGCAGTTTGGTATGGCTCAAGATGTGCCCCTAGAGCCATATGTATGGGTGTGAGTGATGAGAGAACCAAAGGAGACCAGGAGAGTAGACCAGGACCTACAGGAGCACAACTAGTGCCCCCAGGTGGTGAGATGAGGTAGATGCGGCCATATATTTGATATAGGTGGACGATGCAGGATGTATTGAGGCCTATAACATGGTGGGAAGTGCACCGATGGATGATATTGTTTCCATTTTGTTGTAGATGCAGCAGGAGCACCACCAGTTGGAGGAGTAGGGGCAGGCACCTGCCCCTGATGGTGATGGCATAGCGATGGCGATAGTAGAGCATGAGTATTTTTTTGTTGATAGTTGTGATTTGTTACTTAGTTGTTTGATTGTGGTTATCATGTGTAGTAACTAATGTGTCGATATATGGTTGCAGGTGATGCGTGTTGGTCATTGATTGTTGATACATCTATCCACACATTGATGAAAAAATGTACCTCCAATGTGCTCATGGGAGGTGGGATGTTGGAGTGAGTAGATGTCCATTGCAGGTGAGCATGCCCATTTGTTCGAGCCAGTGGTGATAGCAGTAATAACATGTACTATATTGTTGAGTGAGCAGATGAGGCATAGGTGGAGACTCAGTGAGCTAGGGAGGTTTTAGGTGAATGAGCCCTAGCACAGGATGTGTTCACAAAATATGTAGAGCTATATGGCTAGTTTATGGAGTATTCAGTCGAGTTGGCATTATTTCATAGACAAGATGGAGAGATATAGGGCCGTGAACAATGACATAGATTGAGTGGTGAAGTATCTAGTTCTAGAGTTCCCGCAGTTGTATATAATAGTGACAATGATGATGATGTATGACATATATTGATGTAATGATGTATGGGGGCTTTACCCCCAATGATTGTATTTTTGTAACTATGATTTTTGATATATATATATATAGATATGATTGGATGATTGGCGTTATTGTAGTGTGTTGATGTTGATATGTGATGTGATGATTGTTGTTTGTATGTGTAAATGTTTGATTTGTATTGTGTAAAATATGAGATTGACGAATGGATGATAATGTTGATTAAAACCTAGATAGATGAGTGATGAAAATTTTATGTATGCATGAATAGTAGATAAGAAATGTATGTATAATGAAAATATGAATAACAATGTGATTGTAAAAATGGTAAGTATGTAATTGCATGTAAGTATGATGAAGAGGGGGGAAAAGAGTGATGCCCCCTAGCATATGTGTGTGAGGATGAGGTTCATTTATATAATACCCCTCAATAATCAAGAATGAACCATAGAACAAGAGTGCATCATCAGGAAATGGTTGATAGTGTACGCTAGATAGATAGATCAATGAAGCATATAGCATAAAGATGGAGTGGGTTCTTATTGTAACAGATCCCTCAAACATTCATGTAAGAACCATAAGAACACGAGTGCGTCATTGGGTAGTGAGGTGATAAAAATCACCTACCAAAGATTAGAGGGGCATGGAGTGGTGGAAGCATGTGAAGTGGTAGCAACATGAGTGTATGAGCCAAACTGAATGTCCGATGAGATAGTGCCAATGATGCGAGATGCAATGGTAGTAAGCACATATGCTGATGGATTAGGAATCTAATGTGAAGTAGGAGAACTATGTACAGTGGATGAGATGATGATGTGGATGAGTGAGGTGGAGACTGTGCATGAATTATGACCTTAGGAGGTACACTAATAACAACCTTAGAAGTAAGAGGAGGAGATAAATAAACTAAAGTAGTAGCACACTTGCAGGGAATTGGAGAAACAAACCACTCATGAGAGCGAGAGTAAAAAGGAAATGACACCCTTGTCTTCTAATTGTTGTAATTTGTCATGAAGGGAACAGTCATTGTCATAATGGCTATTGATGTGATGATAATTACAATAAGGATGATCACACTGGTGATGAAATAAATGTGGAGGATGATGTTGATTAGAAGGAAAGCAAATTAAGTGCTTATCAAGAAAAGCATGCAACACATCATGAGGCCTAACAAGAATGTGAGAAATGCAATGGCTTCTCGAGTAGGAGATGGTGAATACTTAGGTGGAGAGATGATGTAGTGGTGGAGATGGAGGACTGCTTATGCAATGGAGGAGATGGAATATGCTTGTGAGGTGGAGGAGATGGAGACCTTGGAGGATGCTTAAAAAGATGGAAAAGGTGAAGAAGTAGAAGATGATGCAAATAGAAGAAGTAGAAGGAGGATCTATAACATGTGTAGTAATTAAATCTTGTTCTAGATCAATGACCTTATAGCATAAGAGTGTAAATGATTCACATGTATCATATTGTAAGTGTTATTTTAAAGTAGGAATCAAGCCATGAAAAAAGATAAATTGCTTTTCTAGATCAATAGGCTGAAATACTAGCTGATACATGCAAGAAATGAAGCGTAAAATGTAGTCAAGAATAGGTTCTTTTTTCCTTGATGCAAGCTAGGTAAGTGATCATGTGTGACTCTAGGACCATTGTTTAGCATAAAGGGTCTAAGAAAAGCATCTTCCATTTCAAAATATGTAATAATATATCCAAAAGGTAAATGAGTGTACCATTAAAGAGCTTCATCAACAAGACTATGAAAAGGATTTTAGCAATAATCGATCATTGAATAAGCCATAGCTAAACGATAATGCTTGAGATGTAGATATGGATTGCTAGTGCCATCAAACATGAAAATGTAGGCATGATGAAATCCTTAGGAAATGTTGAATTGTGAATTTTCTTTGGAATAGGATTGCCATGAAGAGAATTATTATCAATAGAAGCATAGTAGGATTTTCTTTCAAGAGTGAGAGATTGAACTTGAGATTGTAACTGACCAACAACATGCATGAGTGATAAAATGTCATGTGAGGAACCATAGAAGATGTAAGAGGCACATTGATAGGTTGAAGCTTTCCATTATGAGTGATCATGGGAATATGAAGAAGAAGAAGAGAAGATGAAGATGTATATAGGAATAGAACACTAGATGTAGATGTAGAAGAAATAAGAGGAGGTATGCTAGGAGGAATAGGAAGAAACAATAGAATGAGTGTCATCGAAGAAAGGAAGAAGAGATAATAGGAGGGGAATGAACATAGGAAATATCAGAAGAAATCATAATAGAAGTGAGCTGGTAGGAAATAGAAGAGGATAATCATCATGAATACCATTAGAACAACCTCAAAGGTAGATGAAAGTGAAGTGGAAAATTCACATTCAACAGTCTTAAGCAAAATAGAATCATTACTAACATGTTCATGCTCAAAAATATCATCAGTATCAGACAAAGTTTCACATGCAAGTATTTCATCAAGTGTATCATCAACATATAATGAAGTAGGAGAAGAACTATCATGAGATGTATCTTTACAATCATTAGAAGCATTTTCAGAAATGGAAGAAGTATGAGATACAACTTTACAATCATCCTGACTAGTATGAGAAATAACATCATGCACATGTACATTTTCATCATGATTTTTATCTATAGTATCGCAATCAAGACCAATCATATAATCAATAATAGCATCATCAATCATTTCCATCGAAATAGAAGAAGATGGAGTAGGCCTAGTGCCTATGGAATAACAAGGATTACAACTAGAAATTTGAGCGTCTTTAGAAACAATGTTGAGAGTAGAATGTTCAAAACTAGTAGGAATTGTGTTCATTAGCCAAAAGAAATTCTTTGAATATTATCATCAAATGAGAAGGATTGTGATAAAGAGATCACTAAGTTCAGCCTCAATAACATCATCAAGGATAGGGTTAACACTCTCATGATGCACAACTTTCCTAGGAGAAGAAGATCTACTCTTAGCCATTAGGGTTTTAGTGGATCCTAGGGAAAGGAGTTCTAATATGGGTTCACCAAAATGATTCAATAAAATATGAATATTTTATTAAAATCTAATTTTAGAAATACTACAATGATGTACAATAAGATAAAAAATTGCTAACAATTTTATAAATGCAATTATGAAAGAAAATGAGAGAGGTAAGGATACTTATCTAATTTTCACTTATCCTGAAGTGTATCTAACTAGAAGAACTGATGAAAATATTTGAGAAGAGTGCTAGGAATTACTTGATAAAAATTCTGAACTTGCAAAATGGCCTGGACAGGGCTTGGTCAGGGGCGAGGGCACATGTGGTGCTAGAGACCTCTGTGGGGTGTTGGAGTCTTCTGAAAAGGTCAGAACCTGATTTCTTTAGTGTTGCTAGGGTTTCACACTTATTCATATGATCACCTATATGTCGCACTTAGATAACCGAGGTACCTATAAATATGCAACACAAATAACATCTTGCAAAACCCTCAAACTACATCAAATCCTAAAAAAGAAAGATGAAAAATGGTAGGTCAGACTGTCCTCAGCCATCAACAAAGTGAACTTATGACTGAGCAGTTGCACTACATCTCATACCCCATGTAGTTCTATGTGCTTATGTGTGCAATAGTGCTCCTAGGTTTCCCTTGTGCCAATGACACCAAGATAGCGGGCATTAGCTAGATATAATGTAAATGTGTGGATGCAAAAATGAAATTCCCTTCCTATGCAGTGTGTATGTAGAGTAATAAGCCCAAATGTAATCCCTTTTAGTATGTAGATAGATAGCCCTTGATAGAAATTTCCCTACCCTTATAATGGTATGTATGTTGTGTTTATATAGGGATCTCTTGCTTAAATTTCGACACTAATGATATGACATGCAGACTAGGACCTTAGGATAGGAGTAAGAAAAATGAAAATGCCGACCACAAATGTAAAAAATGTGAAGAAAAAAAAGAGGACATGAGTGCCTAGGTTGGAAAGGAGCACCTGGGTGCTAGTGTCCTAGTCCTGGGTGCTAGTGTCTTAAGACAACTAATGACGAAAAATGTGAGAAACTGACAGACAGGGATCCCTGTGACCTGACCAGAACTGGGTGTAGAAGTGAGAGATGTGAGAGATAAAAACAATAGAAACAATAAAAGAAAGATGATGGACTAGAAGTGTGTCACCAGTGAATACTTTTCTTACTCAAGATCCATACATAAAACAACATACTTGGTGGTATAGTAGAATAGTATTATGTGCATGATTTTTTGTCTACATAGCTTGAGATATTTCTGGTATCTTTTCATGATTACTACTTCCTGCATCATCGTCACACTTCAAGTATCAACTATACTCCTCTTGTTATCCTTCCCTTACATGTTGTCTTTGGAGCTTGGAGTGTTTTGATGTTTCATCTTACCTATCTTGTTCATATACATGTTTGTCTCTATTTTGCATATAAAAAAGGTCTCCCTGGCATTGACATTAGTGATGCAACAACTCCTTTCAGCCATTCCAGAGCATCTCCAAAAAATAGTATCTTTTAAGACTTGCACACCACATCCTACCTTCTTTTTCATATGATTGACAAAAATAAAATGTAGTTGTCATCGAAGTAAAGTTTCTGATCTGGTTCGACCTGCAACCTTCTATCCTCAATAAATCATCCATCTTAATTCATCCTCCCATCAAATCTTCATCCTGAAATCAATCACCAACATATCCAGAACATCCCTTACCTTTGCTTCTCCCTCCACTTTCAGACCATATTCACTTCAATCACCATTCGACATTTACTAGTCATACTCGGGTCTCCATCATCCTGCACAGGTTTGGTTTAATTTATTAACATATTTAAAATATCAGATCCTTATACTTTAGTACCGTTAACTTATCAGAAATGTGTCTCATAGGTATTAGCTGGCCATAACTTCATCCAATTATCAATTATATCTGAGACGCTCGTAAAAGAGGGTCCATGACATGCCCATCCTAGGAAGTTTCCACTTATTGTATAATCCAACGCTTCCCTATACAGCGCTAAAACCCTCCATCTGTTATTGCTAAATGTATTTACCTATGTGTTGTCCATTTATCTTTGTTGTGTAGGTCATCAAAGCTCGCACGTGGAGTTGGGGGCATCCGGTGTGTCGTGTGATTCACCTATACCATCTAGTTACCCACTTTCATCCACATACTCTGAGGTCATTATGATAAAATACTCCATATTTAAAGGATAAGGGTATCTTGCTTTAATCGTTTGGTATATTCACTATGTCTGAAGCAGGAATGCACAGAAGGCTTTTTTTGTTAAACATTATCATAGGATATTATATTATATATAAGTAGGTACAAATGATTCTAAGATTATGCACAAAAAATTGGCTAATTTGGAAGTACACTGCAATTTTCATGTGTGTTGCACAAATTTGCCAACGATATTAAGTACATTCAGTTGAACTAGATCTGATACATTATTTTTATCTTCCCATTCTAATCATATGTGCATATAACTTTAGTTGGATTAGTGTTCACATGGAGGCCAATATGTGTTCGATTTGGGTTTTTTTACAAGGTCTTATTTTTTCCTATATCATTTGATTTTGTGTGGACTCTTGTAAGTGTTTTATCACTTTTCATGTCTTCTATTCTTTCTTCCATGCTTGTTATTTTTTTCAAACATAAAATTCTACATGTCTCCGTATTAAATAGACATATGTCAAGAATTATGGCAGTATAGAGCTAGTGAACAAACCCTTAATGTATATGGGTCCATCACTAATATATAGGTTAATATTTAATAATATGAAATATTTATATTTCTATTATTAAATATGCTAACCTAGGTATATACTTTAGGTTAAATATTTAATATCATGAAATGATTATATTTCTAATATTAAATATTATAAACCTAGGTGTATGTGTCAACCATTTTAGGTTGAAAAGGTGGGTCGGGAGACATACCCGATCACCTTATATAAAAAGGACTTTAGGTCCTCATTTGATATATTCGGGAAATATATCAAAGGTGTGCAAATCAAGTGATTTGGTTTTACCCTTGGTAAATAGGGTTTCAAAGGAGGAGGTGATCTTACTGGATGTAAAATAAGTTCTCTGAAGTAAAAGGTTATTTTCAAAGTGGTTTTTACCCTATTGGGGTTTTCCACTATAAATATTGTGTCACCTGTGTTATTTATTTCCTGTAAGTATTTCTTTATTTACTTATGTTATGATGTAATCTTTATTTAAATATTTATTGTAACATTATATAATATGTAAGTTGATTAAATCTGTATTTATTAGAATCCTCAAATTCTAACATGGTAACAGAGCGAGGTAAATTAAATAAATTAAGATCAAAATTTTGTATTTTATTTATTTAATTTGTACGGGTTTTTTCAACCAACCCGAAAGGGTATTTAAAAGTATCTGGTCCCCTTCTTTTTTTCCCCAATTTATTTTGGCATTACATTTGTGCAATTAAACTCTCGGTAAAAATTTTAGGGTTTTTCAATTTTAAATCCCTAATTTTTTTTTGGGAGATGTAATATGATATGATTCTTAATTTCATTTACATTTTGTAAATTATATGGAATTAATGTTTGTTTGGAGATTGATGTGTGCACAGGTGAAAGGGGCTTCAAATATTTACCTGCGTGAAAGTCACATACAGAAAAAGAAAGGATTTATTACTATATGAAATAATTTTCATGTTTTCTATAATTTCAAATGTTTGCAGGTTAAATATTTTGGAAGGTAAATTCATATGTGTTCTTTGGTCCCCTCTAAAAGGATTCAATTTGAAAAACTATAGTTTATAGTTAATCTATAACTATATCCTATATAATTTGAAAACTATATTATTATTTTGATATATATAGAATAAGGTTTATATAATAATTTATATAAACATCATATTAAAATTTATATAGTTTTGAAAAAAAACTATATATTAAAAGCCTTAAACCATATTAAAATTACATGGGATTGAGGGAAGAGTCAACAGACCATATTCTAAGCCTAAGTTTAAATCATATTTAAACTTAACTTATAAATCTAGGCATATATAGTTAAAAAAAAAAGAAACAAACCTAAGTTTGAATCATATTTTATATATATGGTTAGTTTAAACCGCTTAAAATATAAATTTTATTAGATTTGGTTTATATATGTTTAAAAAAAAAACCTAAGTGCTTACTTTTTTTAGTAAGGGGGCCCGTGTTTATTGCTTGGCCATGAAGGGATTACTTTTTAAATCTTAATACTTATTAAATAAAACCTAACATGTGTCCCTAACCATTTATATTATCCATGTAAGGGGGAGGCCCCATTCATTTATATCTTATAGTTTATAAAAACTATATAAATAAACCTATTTAAAGGTTTTCTTTTATATAAGAGTGGGAGTGGAGAATAAAATGAGATAATATCTCAGGTATAAATGTGGAACTCTCAAGTATAAATGGAGAATTAAAAAAGGGGGGCTAGTTTATTGGTGGCCCACGTGAAGTGTGGTAAATATTTATTAAAATATTGGTAGTTATAGCCACATAAAAGTTTTAAAGTTTTTAGCTTGCAGGAATTATATAAAATATTTTACAATATTTCCATAGTTTTAAATGTGTGCGGGGTAAAATTAAGAGTAAATGAAGGGAGGAGACAAGGTTCATGAAAATAGGGATTTCAATTTATTTCATTGGTCAGGTGAAATTACTTGTCCCCTCTGTAAAATATGTAGGTTAATCTATACTCTCATAAATCTACTTGCACCTGGTAAAATTCTTTTAACCTGGTCTATGTCCTTTAAACCCCTTTAATAAGGGTTATGTGTTTTTTAATATAAAAAAATATACTATAGTTTATAATTTTTATGAACTATATGTTGTTTTTTATTTACATTCTATAAATTATATACCTTTTTTTTTATAAAAAAGTGTATATATTTTTACATTATAAATTATAATAGGTTATTATAATGTGTTAAAATATAACCTCCCTAATATTATACAGAAGAAGAAATTCTGGAATTTCACATTCTGGAAATACACACAAGTTTTGGCTTCATTAAATTTGACGGTCAAATGACCGTCATGGTAGACCAAACATAAGACAATATGACGGTCATTTAGACATCAAATTTAAGCTCGTAGGTTCTAGGAAACTTTAACTGTGTTAAAATTGACGGTCAAATGACCGTCACGATAGACCAAAAAATAAGCCATTATGACGGTCATTTAGACGTCAAATTTAAGCTGGCTGGATTTTTGTCTGCATTAATTTTTTCAGAAATTTGAAGTTGTTATGCATTCTTAGGGGTCTCTTCTTCACTTCTATATGGTCAGAAATATTTTTTATATAAATCTGGGGTATAATGCAGAGCCCTTTATATTGCGGGTTATTATTTTGATCATGGGAGGTTAATTAGTATGCATTGTAATGACAAAATTAGTTATGATCAAATAGTTTCTTTAGATCTATAAAATTTAGATCTGATTCTATTAAAAGTGTTGTTTATTATCGATAAATATGTATCTAACTCTGTGGTACATTGTATATTATAATGGGGTGTATTTTACAGGTTTAGGAAAATAATGACGTCCAACTATTTCTGTCTTGACAAAACCCAGATCCTGAATGAAACCAACTACAACATTTGGGTCAAAATAGAATTTATGGCGAGGAAACTCTGGATGATTGTTTCTGGATCTGAGGTTTCTCCCACCGGTTGTCAAGCAACTGTAGATAACATGAATGCATTCTTGCAATGAATGTAAGATGCTCTTTCTATGATTCTATGCAATGTGAACGATGAGTACCTTCTACACATTGGTAATATCAAACATCCGAAAGAGGTATGGACACAACTAGAATCCATGCATGAAGGATACTTGGTATATCAAGGATAGTAATGAGAGTATAATAGCTGAAGGAATTCAAAGAAATGATCTATATATTTTTGATGATTTCTCTTCTGCATCTTGTTTTATATCTCAAAGTTTGAATAATTCAAAACTATGACATGAAAGGTTAGGACATGTTAATTATCGAAGCTTATATGAAATGTATAGATATAATCTAGTGAAAGGTTTACATGTGTTGTCTTCTTCTCTTGAAGTTACTTCATTAAATGCTTCTAAATGATGGTTTTGATTCTGATTTAGTAAATGGTCATGATGATGTTTTGATGCTATAGATGTTTCTGAAACTCTTATCTTCCTAGATAAGAAATTAAATTGGGCTCAATCTATGTTAGAAAAGTTCAAATCCTATTAACCTTAGGAAAATGACCAGAAGCCATCATATGTACCATGCATTAATTACCTTGTATGAACCTGAGCCGTGAAGTATTATAGGG
Organism: Taxus chinensis; assembly: GCA_019776745.2. Lineage (NCBI taxonomy): Eukaryota > Viridiplantae > Streptophyta > Pinopsida > Cupressales > Taxaceae > Taxus > Taxus chinensis. Next base: position 469,807 of record JAHRHJ020001455.1, read on the forward strand.
TCTAGGTGGATATACAAAGTAAAATATAATGGTGATAGTAGTATTAACAAACATAAAGCTAGACTTATTGCTAGAGGTTTCACTCAGAAACCTGGTATTGATTATGTTGAGACATTTCCTGTAGCTAAAATGAGTACTGTTAGGGCCTTATTTGCAATTGTCACTCAATTTGGGTGGGAAATCCACCAAATGGATAAGAAAAATATTTTTTGAATTGTGATTTAAAAGAAAAACTTTACATGTTTCAACCTAAAGGATTTGAAGAAACTGGTAAAGAAAACTATGTTTGTAAGTTGAGAAATCCTTGTATGGTTTAAAACAAGCTCTTAGAGCTTGGTATGTGAAAATTGTTTCCTTCTTTAAACTGTTAGGTTTTGTTAATTGTTCTTCTAACAATGATATATTCATTAAGCAATAAGGCTCACATATTATCATTATATGTATATATGTTGATGATTTTCTTATGTCTGGTGACAATTCTGATTTAATTCATAGGATTAAAGAGAAATTGAAGCAGTACTTTGAAATGAATGAGTTAGGTCTCTCACATCATGTTATTTGTATGATTGTATTTCATTCTATTGTTATTTTTCAAAACACAATATGCAACCATTGTATTGAAAAAGTTTCTTATGATTGATTGTAAACCATTTTCTACTTCAATGGAAGTTGGAATAAATATTGATCCTAAATCTACATATGAAAAAGGTTGATCCTATTTTATATATGTTGTTAGTTGATAGTTTGATTTATCTAACTATAACTAGATCAGATATTTCCTATACAGTAGGAATTACTTCAAGGTTTATGCAGGAACCTTTTTTAGAGATCATTGGAATCTTGCAAAAAGAATTTTTAGATATTTGAAAGGAACAATCAATTATGGGTTGCATTATAATAAGAATGAAAATGCTATCTTATATGGATTTTGTGATTCTAACCATACTGATGTTGTGTTATAAAATATACTGGATATGTGTTCAAGTTTTTTGGTGTAGGAACCATTACTTGGAACAACAAATATAATCAACAGTCTCCATTTTTTCTACTGAGGTAGAGAAGTACAATGGAAGAAGTAAAGAAGTCATGTGGCTGCAACGGCTGTTGGTAGAGATACACATGGAAGCTAAAGGAAGTATTCCTCTTCTATGTGGTGGTCAGAGTTGTATTACTCTTGATTAAGAATCTAGTTCAACATCAGAGGACAAAGAACATTGAGATACATATATGCTTCACCCGTGAGAAGGTGCAAAGTGATGAGATAAATCTCAAGTTCATGTTGACTGAAGAGCATGTTGCTGACATCTTCACAAAGTCCCTGAGTGCTGCAAAGTTTTGTCACTTTCGTGAAAATCTTGGATTGTCAGAGTTTCCATTGAGGGGGAGTGTGCATGACAATGTCACCTCCTAATGGAACTTGGTTTTTGTAAAAATACCTTCGGGCATTTGTAAAAGACCTTCAGGCAAGTGTAAAAAAAGACGGGCAAGTGTAAAAAGACCTTCGGGCATGTATACCTCCTCGACTTCTTTTTTAGAAAGAAGTGTAGAAAGATCTTAAAGGTGGTCTTCAGTAAACTCTTTAGTGCTATTGAGTTTACTGGTAAACATCCAGTACAAGCATATTGTTAAGGAGGTCCTTGGTTGTAAAAGGCTCCTATATGCTTGGGTTCAATAACCTTTTATGAGAACCTGTGAGAACATGTAAAACTCACAAATCATACTTAGCCACTGATCATGGGATGATCTTTGGGATTCCAAATCCTTTTGTACCAAAAGGTAAATTGAGTATGATGAAGGTGTTATAATTCCTTCAACCGATATGCTAGCCTAAAACCTTTATGGTTTAAGGATTGTAAATCCTGTAGTGTACCACGGGTAGGTAATCTATTGGCATATGTTATGTTATCCCACTTAACATTAAGGGGGAGTGTTGGAACATAATGATTAAGTGGTCTGGCCAACCCTTAATGTATATGGGTCCATCACTAATATATAGGTTAATATTTAATAATATGAAATATTTATATTTCTATTATTAAATATGCTAACCTAGGTATATACTTTAGGTTAAATATTTAATATCATGAAATGATTATATTTCTAATATTAAATATTATAAACCTAGGTGTATGTGTCAACCATTTTAGGTTGAAAAGGTGGGTCAGGAGACATACCCGATCACCTTATATAAAAAGGACTTTAGGTCCTCATTTGATATATTCGGGAAATATATCAAAGGTGTGCAAATCAAGTGATTTGGTTTTACCCTTGGTAAATAGGGTTTCAAAGGAGGAGGTGATCTTACTGGATGTAAAATAAGTTCTCTGAAGTAAAAGGTTATTTTCAAAGTGGTTTTTACCCTATTGGGTTTTCCACTATAAATATTGTGTCACCTGTGTTATTTATTTCCTGTAAGTATTTCTTTATTTACTTATGTTATGATGTAATCTTTATTTAAATATTTATTGTAACATTATGTAATATGTAAGTTGATTAAATCCGTATTTATTAGAATCCTCAAATTCTCCTTTAAAATAATTTTTTTCAAAACCTTCCCTAACTTGAAATCCCATGGCTAATTGGATCATCTTATTAAGTGAGTTCGACATTGAGTATGTACATGCAAAATTTAGTGAAAAGGACAAGTCTTAGCAGATAGAGCACAATAGTCAAGGAATCTCTACTACTAGATATTGAACTTTTGGTTCTAGAACTACTAGATGCATAAGATCATGTACCTGTGCATCCCCATCTATCACGTTTGGCAGACTATACTTTGATGGCTCCTCTTGACAGACTTTCATGGTTTAGTGTTCTACCAAGTTGTGTTAGATAACATCCTAACCAAGATGACAATAGAGGAATATTCCTTCAGACCTCTTCAACTTGGTATTCCTTTTGCAAATATAATATAGTAGAGTATGACGCCCTTATTGTAGGGATGAAGCTAGCTATCAAGTGGGATATCAGATGAGTCAATTGCATTAGTGATTTAATCAAGTCACCCATGCTAAGAACATTTAAGACATTACAAATGTATGATTTTTTTCACCTATTTATGGAAGATGTTGTATCTGTAAGGTTGTTTGCTTCCTCACTCAAAGGAAAGGAAAATTCAATGGTATAGAAGCTTAAGATCTTTCTCTATCCATAATGGGTATGGACTTTGCACTACACTTTGCAATTAGTTTAAAGAGAAAAAAGACAACATCTCTTTGCTAGAAAAACTAAAAAATATTAAGAGAGATCCTAATGAGCTCATGGCCGACTTCAACTTCATATTTTAGAAGACATGGGACATAATTCCAATCCTATTAAGGCCAAATCCACAAGGTGATTTCCTTTATTTATTAAGAGTGTTGAATTTTGATATTACTGTTATAATACAATTAATGGGTGTTGAGATGCATCCTAATGTTTATCCTATAGCCGTTATGGAAGAATTTTGTTTATTCAAGATGGCACCTAGACTACATATGTCCTTGTTTCCTGAATTGCCTCAAGCACCTCAACCTTATATTTCTCCCATTCCTCATCAGAGATCCCAACCCATTTCCTCCACATCATATTCTCCCCATCATCAAAAATAAGATGAAGAGATGAAAGTCATGATTAGAAATTTGTCTAATAAATTCATATCCTTAGAAAAGTAGTAGGCACAATCTTTTAGAAATAACTCTAATCAAGGATTAAATCAAATCCATGAGCCCTAAAGAAATAAATATCCGAATTAGAGATATGGGGAACATAAAAAAAATGATAGATGGCAAGGTCACGATGCATACCTTTTATTGTAAACACTTTCTCCTGCTTAATCCCTTTCTATACCCACTTCAAGCAAAGCACTAGTTCCAGTGCAGAACAACATGGTCCAACAATCATAATGGTGTTTTCCTTACAATCTACCAAATAGTTAGTATAACTATGTAAATTCCTTGCGCACACAAGATTTCATGATTCAGAATGCTTAATGTTATGAGCCTTCTACTAGCGCATGTGAATCTAACAATGAAGATGTTCCAGAACTTATTTCAGATACTAGCCTTATGTTCTTTGGTGTTAAATAATTTTGCACAATGAACCAAGATATGGAAAAATCAAATAGACCACACATGAATTTGCTAAAAACACAAGGTCAAAGAAGAGAATGTTGGAAGCCAACGCATAGCCTTCAAATTCTTCCAATCATTAAAATCCTCAAATGCAAAAGGATGGCATAAATCACCCCAACAATTCTGGCATGCATGTTACCACACATGAAGTTCTATGAAATGTTCCAACTCAAGTTGTGTGCACCCTTCCTTTGGTAGGTCAATTTGTTGTGCAGCCTAAAGCACTTATCTTAGCACCAAAGTAATCAAGAAAAGAGAATTTTATACCTCAAATGCACAAGTCCTTTTGGCCTTCCATTCAACATTGTGGTTCAGATGAAACATACAAATTTGAATGTCACAATGTGGGATTCCCAGGCCATTCCATCTCATCGTTACCTCCTGCATGAAGCTCTTGTGTAGCTCCTATGTGTTGATCTAGTCATTCAAAGAACTCAAATTGTTGTCAACCTTTGTTAAGTAGAGGATAATCAAGTTAGAAAAATTGTTAAAACCCTACCCTTCTATATGTCCTTGATAGTAGGGAAACCATTTGTTAATAATTCTATGATTGATTTAGGGGCTAGTGATTCTGTCATGCCTAAAAAAATTGTTGATATCCTAGGTCTTAAATGTTGCCATGTCACTAAAGGATTCTTGTAACTTGATGGATCAATTGTTAACATTCTCAGATACTTCAAGGATCTTGATTTAACCCTTCATGCATCTCCAATCCTAACCATAACTTGAGATGTTTCATTCATTGACTTTCCTCCTTTGTTTTCCATCTGTCGATCAAGGTATTTCATTGCCAAGGTTGGTGGTTACTTATCTTCAAAATAGTCTCATATGCTCGTAAGAACTAGGTTTGGTACCATATTTACCATAAAATTCAAGCATATATTTTCTTATCATGTTGATTCATATGACCCCTCTCCTCTCCAATCCAATTGCCTAATCCAGGAAGGTAAAGAAAAATATTCATTTTCAGAAGGAGATCATATTCCTCTGATTTAAGATTAATTAAATTAAATCTAATTTCAGAGTAACTATTATAGTGTATGATATAAAAGTAATAAAATACAGTAAATGGACAAGCAATAAGAAATAAATGATGTGAAACCCTAAACAAGAGAAGTAGATAGGGTGACTTAGGTTATTTCACAAAATCTGGAGTTTATATAGGAAAGTGAATAGATGAAATAGATTGGAAGAAGCATCATCAAGGTTCACTAGAGGCTCTGAAACAAAAAATTGTGTAGGACAGAAGCTCTTGTGGGAGAACAAGAGTGCCCCAATGCTAGTTACTGGATCTGGGCACTAGTGTCCACCCAAATTCCTAGGTTTTGATTCTTCTCATGCAAGAGGAGCTCTATTTTTGGTCCCTATTTGTTGTTGTGGTCTTTCTTTAATGTCAATTATTATACCTGAAACATGTAAAAAATGTCTAGCTACACATACCCACATACCACATCAAATCCTAAAAATAAAGATGCAATATATGGAGTCGAATTGATCTCGGTGGTCACCCAAAGAGTGAACTTAGTACTTAGTGTTACACTACATTTAAGACTCCATGTATTTTTTATGCAAGTGTGTGTAATGATTCCCTATGATGCCCTTGTGTAGGTTGCACAATGATAATGAGCTAGATCTAGAATATATAAAATATATAAAATGTGTGTGATGGAATAGAATAGAATTCCCCTCCTCTTTTGTGTATACAGAATAATGTAGCTCTTTTCCCTTAAGTGAATGTACTAGATGGATGCTTTATAATGATCTTGTGCCTTTAGGTGCAATCTTAGGTGATAGTAGATAATGCTAGTGCTTGGCCCTTTATTTGATAGTTATAACTATGTATATATATGATTCCTTTGTTTGAATTTCATAATTTAAAAATGGAAGGCCAACCTAAAAGTGTAAAATATCCCCAAGAAGTAAAAGAGACCCAAAAGAGTGATAAAAGTCTAGAAAGGGTCAAGAGTACCTGGGTGCTTCTTTCCTAAATGAGCGCTAGTGTCTGAGGTCATAAAGGATAAATAAGTCAAATACCGACATGGATGTAGGGTGTGTAAGATCAATAAAAATATATGAGACAAAGCAAAAGGTCCAAATCCTTTCTTATGAATTATGTATATATTAGTATGCTCTAGGACTTAGAAATGTACCCAAGTGCATAGATTTTTTATCTACATTTTCACCCACTTTATGTTATTGAGTGAATACTTGATAGCATAAAGTACATAAAATATGTGTACCTTGTAATCATGTAGAGAAGAGTAATGCAGATAGTGTGTCAAGTGGAAAAGTGAAGCTTAAAGTGATAATAATGTGAAATATGAAAAGTAGGAAAGGAAAATAAACCCTAGGGGTGAAGTGTATGTATTGAATTTGTTTCAGAATGCACAACAGAATATATAAAAATATTTTGTTATTTGATTTAGAAAGTAAGATACAATTATATAGGAAAGAAATTCTTATAATTACAAATATCATATCTCCTGATGTAACTCACCTAAATAATATTTCCAACCACTAACTATTCATAATATATATATATATATCTATTCGTGTCCCAAGGTTTTCTTGGAAGAACGAAAAAATAAAAAAGAAGACAATCACTGAGAGAACATAGGATCCAAAAAGTAGAAGGCTATCAACCATTACAAATCCTTGAATATTACATTAAAAGTTTACAAAAAATCTCTTACTTAGCTTTGTTTTTGTTCTGTTGCTATTTTGATGTTTCTCTTTTGTTGTTTTATGTTTTTATTCGGGCTCTTTGTTGGTAGTTAGCCCCTGCCTATGTATATTTTTTGAATTTCTAGCTCCTAGGTTTTTTGTTAGGGTTTGGCCCCCACGTATCAAAAAACCATGTTGTTGTTAATGTCTATCTTAGCTTTTGATCCTTTTTATACTATAGGGTATGGTCCCTTTAAAACCATTTACCAATAGTAATATATATATATATATATATATATATATATATATATATATATATATATATATATATATATATATTTCTATAAAAATATACATATATATATATATATGACTTAACCATCTAACAAACAATATTACTAAGATATGAACACTATATTCCTAACATTCCCCCATAGTGTTTACATGGTAGAAAACAACTATCACACTTCCTCTACATCTTTCTCACCTCTTCTCACTCATGATCTTGGTGCACAACTCGAACAAAAGGTAGAATAAGTAACACATCAACTTCTTATCAACCTAGAACTGCTGGGAACACATATGAGTGAACTACTGTGGGAACACATACATGAACCATCTACTTATCACCTAAATACTGCAAGGAACAAATCTGACCTACTCGGTATGGGAACTCAAGAAAGAACCATCTGCATAGCCTTCATAGGTTTTACAAAGGTTTACAAAAAAACCTAGATATGAACAAGAACACATCTGAATGAACACCTCTTCAAGTATCATGATGTTACATTTCATTGTGCTATTTTTTCTTTACTATGTTATTACATCAAGGAATTATGTAGGAATAGCCATAGACACATGAGAACAGAAACATATAACATATGTTTTTATGTTTTACACCATGTTGAAATCCACACCAAACTGAAATGTTGAAATAAAACACCCCACACACTTAGAAAATAAGGCACACCACTCTAAAGAAAAAACACACACGTGTCACCAAATTAGTGAAGTGCCCCATCGTTGGTGACTAACGAGAGGTTGTTGGTTATCCTCCATCCTCTGATGTCTCCGTCCTCCATATATCATTGTTTAGATCATCTAAATTTTTCTTTGAGGATCTTTTGTAAATGTCATCTCTAAAATTCAACTTGGATGTCGGGTTACACCAAGATTGCATTCAGTTGATATGCAGGAATTTTTTTTGCTTTTACAATATTTTGACATTTAGATTATTTAAATTTTTTGACAAGGACTATATAATGACAATTGACAAAATATTTAATTGACACACAAACTATGATACTAACCCACTATATATGACTCCAAGAGATACTTTTAAATAATACTAGATAATGGAACTTAAATTTTTATTTAATTTTTATAACTTTGACACTTAGATGAACATCACATGAATTGACTCTTTTAATTAACAATACTAATGAACTAAATATAAACTAGACTCATAAACTCAAGAATCAAAATTAATCGCTTTGATTATGACTATATACCCCACCCCCTTTAAACTCAATATTGACATATAAAACACCACTTCGAACAACATAAGAGATAACAAGAGACACTTAAGATAAGACTATCAACTATACTTAAATGAAAAATTAAACATATCCTAGCTATCATATAAGTTACACTACCTTATCAACGCCATATGTAATGTCGATGGTCGTGTGGAGATGCCAATGAAGAGCCAAGAATATGAACTTGTAAATATAGAAGTGGATACCCACTGGGAAGTTTTTGACACTGAGGTAAGAAGGAACCAAATGCTTCCAAAGCTAACACTTCATTAACCATTATGCTCCTTCTTATTGTACTACGTGCATGAAGACATTAATAGTTATGAAATAAAATTAGACTTATTGTTTCAACATGCAGCTTTGTAGGTGAAATTCTAACTCTTGAATGAGACTACATGATTTTATTTGAAGGAATCAAGTCTATATTGAACATATACTAGTGAGTCAGAGTGTTAAATGTGCATGTGTTTAGTAGAATTGATGATCCTAAAGAGTGGTCAGATCATATTTTATTTTATACCCACGAGTGACTTCATAAATAGTGAATCAAAAATAACAAATGTCAACACGTCTTCTTACACTTATAGCTCTCTCTATATATGTGAAAAACAGTTTTATGAGGAATTCATATCAATGCAACCATGAGACACTCTTATATGATCACAAAAGTATAACCAGATGGTTACACTCTACAAGTTATTCTTGCATCATCTATTCTCACACTTTTTACCAACTAAAGCTTCATTTTTACAAACTCCTCACTTCTCACAAAAAACACCATCAACAAGGGAAATAAATTATTTAGCTCCCATATCAAATTATTAGGCTTCCATGATTTGAATAAACTCACTATGATACTAAATATTGAATTTGGTTCATAATACAAAGAAAAATATAGAAAAATAATAATTTGATTCACTAAGCAAGATATAGTTATATAGGAAATACATTCCTATAATTACAGAGATCATATCTCTTGATAGTGAGGAGTCAGATACTAGTGACAACTCGGGTATGGTTGTGGAGTCTAATCATAGCAAGGATCAGAGGGAAGAATAAGTTGAGACCCAAAATGAGAAAGATAAATTCAACCATCTGAAAAGGTTCATTATCAAGGTGGCTAGTAGGAGATATGGTGGTCCGAGTACTAGAACCCATAGCATGGCTACGAAGAACTAATTACATACTTGTTGTTGCCCTTTTATTTTTGTTTGTTTTTCCTAGCTTTTCTCTGTCCCTTTGGGACTTCAAAAAACTTTGTTTTAATTTGCAACCTCTTGTAGTTTGGCCCGTTTAGGTGGGGTCCTATTGTCAATTGGTATTGACTCTTCCTCCATGGCTCTATTATAGTTTTTGTCTTTGAAATACTTATTTCTCTATGTACGGGGTTTTTTTGGTCCCTAGATTAAAACCAAACCTTTTTTATCTTATCTAAAAAAATCATATCTCCTGATATAACTCACCCAAACATTATTTCCAACCACTAGTTATTCATAATATATATTGTTATAAAAATATATATGACTTAAATATGTAACAAACAATATTACTAACATGTGAACACTAGATTCCAAATAGTATGCATAGTAGCATGATTCTAGAGATTTTGTTTGCTGGTATGAGTTGTTTCTTGTTGTGTATTAAGGATGGACCTACAAAAAAAGAGTAATAAATTAGTCAAAGTCTTGTATATGAAAAATAAAAGTAATGTGTGTATAAGTAAGTAAAAGTGTAAAAGTGTGTAAAAAGAAAGTGTGCACCTAATGTATAAAAGAGTAAAAGATAGAAATTATCCTAATTTACTTAGAGATATTATTGAATTTTTTGCCAAATGGTGCATTTTTTGGTTGAACTCATGCTAAGAGAATTTTATTTGGGCGATATCACACCAAGAGTGAGTTTTATGGGCGATATCACACCAAAGACGACTTTTTTGGGCAATCTCATGCCAAGAGAAGAGTGTTAGGGAGAGAGGTATGGTTTTTCTCTCCTTCTATGATGCTTACTGAATAAGAACCACTACATATGGTACATCCCTAATTTTTTCCAATTATTATGATTGTTCTGATTATAACTAAAATATGATTGATAGAATGAATTCTATAACTAGAGGCAAGTGCCTACTATGGGAGAATTGATTTGAAAAATGTTGTAAACTATGTTAAATTGAGAAAATGATTCTTTTCCCCTAGGAAACAAGCGTCCAAGGGGGGTACAAGTGTCCATTGCTATTGTCTAGGTCTGGGGGCTAGTTTCCACTCTATATTTCAGGAACAAGTCTAATTTTGAGCCAATCTATAATTATGTGCCTCTGTTGTACTGTAATTAAGCTCTAATTTGTTGTAGTGGTGATTTTTTCACCCAATATATGCCCCCTCATTTGGGGTGAATGCAATGATTATAGGAGAATGTAGTCCACAATAGAGGACCCGATACTAATATGTATATATGAAGGGGATACCTACAGGGGGTAGGGGATATGCATGGTAGAAACTAGGGCATGTGCAAACAAGATAGGCTAGTAATAATTGTTAGTATAAAAGTGATCATGTAATAGAAGATAATGTAACAGGAAACTAGGAATACAAGATGGACCCTGAAAATTGGGTTTCAAACATGGGACATCACTCACAATGTCACAAGGTAATCATGGCCGAAACTACCAAAAACATACAATGATCAATCAAGACATAGGGCATATTCCACAAACATTAGGAAACAAGAAGTGATATATTTCCATGGTTATATATATATCATGTAATTAAAATGCTACACATGAAGCACTCGTTAGTATGTTAGGAAGATAGCCAGTATTTCAAAGCGTGTATAACTCAGTAAAAAATATAGTGATAGTGACAAGTAGTAAATAATATTATAATAGAACATACATGTATGAAGTATAATAGTAAAAAAAGTATATTCCCCCATGAGCCTCAGTGGGACTAGTAAAGAGTTTTGTTGAGAATCATGCATCATGTGTGAAAAGATCTTGCACTCACCTCAATACACTAAGTGAACATACATGTGTATATAGAAAAATATAATCACATACTAAGAATCTGAATAGGATAATAAAAAAATTGCAACATATATGTAGAATAAGCTAACAATAGTAAATGCAACAAAGCTATGAAAATGTGGAACAAGTGTAATGGTGTGTTGTTATGTGTAAGATGTGAAGAGGAGGAGGATCCGTGGTGCCCCCCAGAAGATGTGTATGAGAAGAGGTTCATTGAGAAATGTTCCCTCAATAGTCAAGAACGAACCATTGAATAAGAGTGTGTCATCAGGAAATGAGTGTATTACATAAGAGTATATCCTAGAAAGGTATATAGTGAAGCACTGAGCGTGAATTTTATCAAGAGTAGGTGATGTGAGTTTCAGTGATGTATTTTTCCCTCAGTAATCAAGTGTGAACCATAGCACTATATTTTTTCATTGGGTAATGATGGTAAAATATTTGTACCAAAGGTGTAAGAATGTTGAGAAATGTGGGACATGAAGTTTGGATCTTGAAGTGTAGTAGTCGACACTAGAGACAACTGATAGTGATGGAAGAGGGGGGAAGTGCAATGTCCCCAAGTGTATGAGTGATGGATATTTATTGGATGATTTGAGAGAGACTATGCCATTGTGGGAGAGTTTGAGATGTGTCATGAGAAGAGATAGAGTCATCCCAATGGTATGTAGGAGTAAGATTAGGACTAGGGTTGGATTTTTGGTTGAGAGAAGGAAGTTTAAAGAGTTTAACTATCTCAAGGTGAATTGGTTGGTCTTGCTTACTTGGTGGTCAAGTGGAAGAACAAAAGTTGCACATAGAAAACTTTGTTCACTTATTCAGTAAACAAAATACAAATATATAGGAGACATATATCCTATTATTGGGGATGCTCTAATCCTATAATATCTCAACCTATTAACAGAATAATACTACCAACATATTATTATTGTTACTTACAACAATAATATACCAAACAATATACGTTACAAATAAATTGTAATTGTACAAACAAGATATTAATTACCAATGTAAATACTAATTCCTAGCATTCCCCCCCTTAGTGTTTACATGGAAGAAAATAAATTTCACACTTCCTCTGCAGCCTACTGCACGCACTTGCTTATGATCTTGGTACCACACTCAAACTAAAGCTAGAAGAAGGAACACATCAAATTCTTATCAACCATGCACTATCAACAATACATCTAATCAATGAGGATGGGAACACTCTCAGGAATCATCTACTTATCAACCGGTCACTCTAGGGAACACATATGACCTAGCACACATATGACCTAGCAGTGTGGGAGCTCAAGTAGAAAAAAATCTGAACAACCTTCAATGGTTTTCCAGAGGCTAACCACAAACCTAGGTATGAAAAGGAACACATCTATCTATTCAACATCTTCAAGACTCATGATGATACATTTCATTATGTTATATGTTCTTTTCTATGTTATTACATTGGGGAATTTTTTAGGAATAGCCACATACCAGTGAACAAGAAGATACCACATTTTTTCTTATTTTTCACACCACGTTGAAATCCACACCAAAGTGAAATGTTGAAATCAAACACATAACACTGTAAAATAAGGAACAATACTCTAAAGCAAAAGCATACACGTGACACCAAATCAGTGAAGCGGCCCCATCGTTGGCGACTAACGAGAGGTCACTAGTTGTCCTCTAGCCTCTAATGCCTCCATCCTCCATCATCACGCTGCTAACTTCACAACTTGGATGTTGAAGCTCAACAGTTTCCACTTTGGGGTTATTTATATAACTTCTCCTCCGTAATGTGAAATAGTTTATTTTATGAACATTTGGTAACACTGAAAAATGCATCCGTGAGGAAATTTTTATTTTATTTTATAGACTTTCTACAATGACATGAATTTTGACGACAACTCAAAAATTTGACAACGTCACTTTTGACTCTACTAAAAAACAAAAAGGACAACTTTGAGACTCTTGATGACATAAATAATGTTTCTTTTAAAAACTCAACTATTTGAATACTTTACAAGAATTTTGATGAATAAATGTTTAGTAATGAATTTATTTTGACTATACTAATAAAAACGACACTATTTTTCAGCTCTTGGGAGTTACAACTAAGATGATGACCTTGAATATTTAACACAACATATTTTTTTAACTATTTAGCTGACGTTGATTGTTAGTTCCATACACAATATTTGACACATATATCACTTACAAAATAACTATTAATACTAAAGTCTTATAGATACACGAATACACCACCTAATTAAACAAAGACAACTATAAACAAAACAAAAAAAGAATCAATATTTAAAAAAATATTAAATCAAGTTATCTTCACCTCCTTTATCTCACATTCGTAGAATCTTGACCAAGAATATATATATATATATATATATATATATATATTTTCGATCCTTGAGGAATATCTCCACAAGTTCTATGAGGTGAGACTTTGTATGAAGTGAAGGAAAATGATAGAAAATTCAGTATTTGATACGAGCCTGGTGGTATATGTTGAACGGTTGAGCATAGTATGAAGTAAAATGAAGACAAATCCTGGTGAATTTCAAACATATTTCAAGCCACATGGAAAAAACTAAGATCCGATGGTGTAATTTTTTATTTAATTCAGTGAAGAGGAAAATAATTCTAATCAAATCTCAAGGCTATGTAGCATGCATAGATTTATCCAAGGATGTCAAAGATCTTGGCATGCTTCAAGATAGACTTTAAGTCAATGTAGGATACAAGGTAGATCTGTGCACAAGAACTCAACTCATGATAAGTTTTACAATAGATGGGTTGCAATTCTTATAGGAATTGAACAACCATGTGTAGACAAAAGAGATGTTGCACAGGTACAACAGTAATCACAATAGCTTCCAAAATACATCCAGGAAGAAACATAAATTAAATACAAACAAATATATTTGTTACAACTATGTATCAAATAAACCTGTGTGAATAATATGACAAATAATTTTTATAAAACCATATAACTACCCAATAACTAATTACCTTAATGAATAATTAATTGCCGAAGGTAATACAATGCATAAATTAACCTAACATTCCCCCCTTAATTTTGCATTGTCTCAAGGGATGAGGAGAGGAATTCTCCAAACAACTCAAACTTGTCACGTGCAAGTGACTTTGTGAAGATATCTGCTCGTTGTTCAGCTGTTGGAAAAAATTGAAGTTGTATATTGTGCTTCAAGACATGCTCGCGTATGAAATGTACTTGTACCTCAATGTGTTTTGTTCTTTCATGAAAAACTGGATTGCGAACAAGTTTGAGAACACCTTCATTGTCAACATACAAGGTGGTCAGTTTGTCCTGTGGTATTCCAAGTCCTTCAAGTATGTGACGTAGCCATATCGCTTCACAGAAAGCTTCACCTGCAGAATGATACTTGGCTTCTGTGGAAGAGTGAGAAACAAAGTGTTGTTTCTTGCTTCCCCATGATATTGGTCCAGATCCCATAAAGAACACAAACCCTGAAGTGGATTTTCTGTCATCAATGTTTCCTGCATGATCTGAATCTGAATATCCTAACAAGAAGAAGTTTTCATTCTTCTTGTATTCTAGACCAAGATCCACTGTTCCCTTGAGATATCTCAAGATTTACCTTGCTGCCTTCCAATGAAAAACTTTGGGTTCCTGCATGAACCTAGATAGATAGCTCACTACAAAGCTGATATCTGGTCTAGTGTAGGTCAGGTAAATGAGACTCCCAATCAACTACCGATAGAGAGTGGAATTTACCATAGGAGATGGATCTGAATGAGATAACTACAATCTGTTCTCCATAGGTGTAGCAATAGGTGTGCAATCCATCATCCTGAATTTCTCGAGTGTTGTCTTGGTATATTTCAACTGAGAAACAAATATGTGATTCTCTTTCTTCCATACTTCCAATCCAAGACAATAATGCATCAGCCTGAGATCTGTCATGTCAAATGATTGATTAAGATATTTCTTTGTTGCATCAATCATCCTCACTGAACTTCCAGTGATGACTAGATCATTGACATAGACAATGACAATCACAATCTCCCCCCTTGATTTTTGAGGTAGATATTGGGATCGTATGGATTTCTAACAAATCCATGTTGTACGAGATGCTCATCAATTTTGATGTACCATGCCTGGGGTGCCTGTTTGAGGCCATACAGAGATTTCCTGAGTCTGCATACCTTTGCTTCTTGACCAGGTACAACATATCCCTCAGGTTGAGTCATGTAGACTTCTTCTTGTAAATCTTCATTAAGAAAGGCAATTTTTATGTCCATATGATGGAATTTCCAACCAAACTATGCAGCTAGAGAAAAGATCATCCTGATCATTTTGATCTTAGTTGTGGGAGAAAATGTCTCCTCGTAGTCAATGCCTTCTTTTTGTGCATACCCCTTTGCTACTAGTCTCACTTTATACTTGTCTATGGTCCCATCTACTTTGTACTTTGTTTTGAATATCCATCTGCATCCAATGGGTTTCTTCCCTGGTGGAAGATCGACAAGCTGCCAAGTGTTGTTTTTCATCACTGAGTTATATTCAACATCCATGGCATCTTTCCAAGATTTTGACTGTAGGGCTTCCTGGACTATAGAGGGCTCATCAGATTCAATAACTCTACTCATCAAAGAAAATTTTACTTCTTCTCTTGCTTTACTGTGAGTCTGTGGTCCAGTGGTGGATGTATCTGGTGGAGCATCCATTCTTGCATCTCGTAGCATGCTAGTATACCACTTGGGCATATGTTGAACTGTTCCCATGGGTCATGGTTCTATCTGATCATCACCATCATCCCCATCATCACTTTCATCATCTGTGGGAACATCAAATTTATTTTTTACAACTGGTGAAAAATCTACATCAGGTGAGTCTAGAGGAGGAGACTTTGCTTCCTTCTTCTCAAAAAACTCAACATCTCTGCTGGTGTAGACTTTCCTGGTCTTTGGATCCATCAATCTGTACCCAAGATTTTCTTCATTGTACCCAATGAAGATGAGTTTTTGTGATTTCATATCCAATTTATTTCTATTTTTCTTGGGTATGTGCATACTTTCTTTGCACCCAAATACTCTGAGGTGTGCAACAGATGGTTTCCACTTTGACCATGCTTCATGTGGTGTTACTCTGTCAAGAGCAACTGTGGGCACTCTGTTCAACAAATACACTGTTGTCTTTGTTGCTTCTTCCCAGAATGTCTTTGCTAGTCCAGAATCATCGATCATGCATCACACCATTTCCATGATAGTATGATTTCTTCTCTCAACAACACCATTTTATTGTGGTGTGTGTGGAGGAGGCATTTGTTGATGAATCCCGTGAGCTTGTAGGTAGTCTTTGAACTCATCACTGGTGAATTCCCCCCCTCGATCTAAGTGGAGAGTTCTGATGTGATGACCAATTTCATTCTCAACAGCCACTTTGAACTTCTTGAAGGTTTCAAAAGCTTCACTTTTCTTGGGAAGACAAAAAATCCACATTTTTCTTCAATAATCATCAACACAAAGTATGAAGTACTGAAATCCAAAAATGACTTGGTTGCATCAGACCACAAAGATCGGTATGAACCAGATCAATCTTACCATGAGCTTGATAAGTACTCTTCTGGAATGAAGCTCTGTGTTGTTTTCCTGCTAGGCAATGAGGACATTTATCTGTATCCTTCTGGAGAGATGGTAATCCTTTTACCATATTGTGTCAGTGAAGTGTTTTGAGATACTTGAAACTTATGTGACCAAGTCTCTGATGCCACAATTGTGCAGAGGTAGAATTCTTAGCCACAAGTGCTTGATCATCTCTGTGGAAAAAATCAAGCTGGAACATATGTCCCACATTGGAGGCTTTTGCAACTATTTTTGAGCCTCGTGATTTGTCTCGAATTAAACACATTTTCTTGCCAGAATGACTATCAAAGTCAATTTTCAAGTTGTGATCTAGGAGTTGACTGACTGACAAATATTTTTAGTCAACCCAGGGACATATAGTACATCTAATAATCTACAGTTGTGTGAACCAAGAGGTAGAGAAATGTTCCCAATCCCCTGTACTGTGTATGAAGAATCATCACCTAACGAAACATGGTTTTTCAAAGGTGTGTCCCTAATTGAAGTAAACCAGTCTCTGTGGCCTGGTCATGTGTTGAGTGGCTCTTGAATCAACATACCAGACATCACTAGATGACATGGAGGGTTCACTTGATCGAGCAGTGTACAAGTAGTCTTTAGTATCTGAATGTTCTTCTTGCTCAACAATATTTCCTTGCTGATGGGGTTTTCTTTTCCAGTTCCCCTTTTTCTACCCTTGATTGTAGTTAGAATGTCCCTTGTGAGATTGTTGGTGTTGAGGTCCAGAGTTTCTTGATGAACCTTTCTTATAAGTATTATACCAACAATCTTTCAATTCATGTCCTCTTTTACAGATAGGACATTTCTTCTTTTGTTGTTTATCCCCCTGATGCTGATGTTGATTTTGGGACTTTTGATAGGAATTAGGTTTTCCTTTTCCTTTTCCTTTCCATTTCTGATGAGAAGAAAGTTCCTTCTCCTCTTCATCATCTTTATTGTACATGGCTTCCTCTTACTGCAGTAGGTTTACTAGCTTGTCAAAACTAACTGTCGTATCTGACAAGTTTAGTGTTGTCACAAAAATGTGGTATGAAGAAGGAAGAGATCTAAGAACAATGGGAATGAGAGATTCATTGGTGACATCCTCTCCAAGGGCTAGAAGTGAATCCCTCAACTCTGTAACTCTTCTCAAGAAAGCTTCTATTTTCTCATTTTTTTAAACTTCAGTGTGTGTAACTGACTCTACAAATTCAGTATGACATTCTTGTTTTTGGCCTCGTATACCATGCTCAACTTATCCCATGCTTCTTTGGTTGTTTTGGCATCTCGAATGTGGGGTTACACATCATCAGACACTCCAAACAAGATGATTAGCTTGGCCTTCTGATCTGATCTATCAAACTGTCTTTGTTGTGTTGTATCAGTTGTTGATCTGGTTAGAGTACCATTCACAACAGTCCAAATCTCTTCAAACTCAAGTTGTGTCTTGATTTTTGTCTTCCATGCAGCATAGTTGTTTCCTCTGAGTAGTTGTGAATCTGGAAGAAATAATTTGGGGGCATTGGTGCCCATTTTACAGAATCCACTGACAGGGTTAGGCTCTTATCACTCCAGGTATAAGGTCTCCCAATCTATATACCGTCAGTCTGATATACTGAACCTTTCTATATATGTGCCCTTCTGATATACCCATCAGTACGTGGAAGAAGCTCGCCCTTTCTATATACCTGTGGTACGTGAAAGAGGTGTTAACATATGTGAAATAATTTGATACGTGGTACCAAGACAATACTGAAAGGGGTCTGTGTGATTATTGACACTGGCTCAAAGAAATATCCTCATACACACGCGTAACTTCGCTATATACTCAGATAATTTCTCAGTCTGGATTTAAGTCATGCAATCATTCACAGATGGATGGGAGGGCTCAAAGTGTGTGCACTGTGTCCTTATTACTCCCCATCAATTTAAAGGGTTGATGCCCAGATGACGTTGTTGCAGCTATATTAGGTGTTAAGTGCAGTAGTAGTCGTGATGACTTTACCCATAAGTGCTTCCCAGAGGCACTGTATATACCGAATGTTGTGAATGAGATCTAGGATCTCGTGAGTGTTTTAGAACCAAATTTCACTATTTTTTATTACAATTCTCTACCAATTTTTGAGCAGTTACAATGCTTTTGGTTGACTATGGCAACCTACAAATTAGTACAATACACTGAAGTATACAATTACATTCAAAAAAATTGAAAAATTGAATGACAGGCAATTTTTTTTTTGTTTTTCGGGGCCCTGGTGGCCTCCGGAGCCCAATACGGCTCTTTGAGCAAAAGACCATAAAAAAATAGCTCAAAATGAAGTTTTCTGATACCCCTCCTTTGGAAAATGTTGCTCAGAATAAAAAAATAAGCATAGTAGGAGAAATTTTTTTTGACCCTTTTTAGGGTTTTCTCTGCTATTTTTAGTGGTGGTTTAGTTGTATCACTAAGGGGTTTAGGAGAGGTTTTTTCCGCTATTTTTGCCTCCAAAGTTGGCGGTTTTTCCAAATTCACCACTAAATGTAAAAAAAATGTTTGAAAAACCAAGTGGGGGTGGGGGTCAAACCCCAAACCTCCCACCCCAAAGCCCAACACTTTATCCACAAGAGTGCACCTTAAGTGCTTTGCATGAAATTGAAGCAATTTCTATTTAAATTAAAAAAATGTGACTAACCTTTTAAAATGTGATGTAACAGAGGATGCACTTTGGCATTGTTGAGGAGGTCCATGTGGCTAATGCTTGCTTGGAGTGAGTTTTAGGGTTTTCTGATTCTTTAAGATATGGTCTATCTTGATATTGATCTACTTTTTTGATTATCCTTTGTCTTTGATTTTTGATTTATTTATTGTGATTTGTTATTTTTTTTTACACTGCATTTGTAGGTTTGAATTTGCAGGTCATATGGTTTGATTGCCTCACTTTTGTTATTTTTTGCTTTTTTTGATTTGTGCATGTCACATTTATTTCACAATGTTTGGACAATTTATTGTGGATGGAACGTGGGTTAAACTGCATCCATGATGGAGCTAATATTCAGGAATGTTAGTCTCCCTCAATGTGATTGTGGAATTTCAGTTGGCTTGATATGTATTAACATTAATGCGGTGAAACTAGGGTCTTCAACTTAACAGTGGCTCAGTGTTTTCAATGGATAGCTGACTAAAAAAATTTCCAATAGGTGGGCTCGATTCGAATGAATCTGGTAAGCAACACAACTTGCCTATGAATGCCCAAAGAACTCTGGCAATATGTACAATCCTTGGATGCAGAAAAACGGTAACTCAGTTCCCAATCAATAAAATAGGAGTATCAGTGCTCGGTCAAGCTCCAACTCTTCTCAAAACAACTCGCCCATTTGATGAACAACTCGGTGTAAGCTTGATCACTAATGCTCGAAGAGCAATTTGTCAGCTCGGCAGGAACTGGTCAGATGGCTTTTACACAGTGGCTATTTTGCAAAGTCCTCCAAATTTGAAGTTGATCTACTAAATATTAGCAGAGACATATGCACCTCTAAATTTAGAGGTAAAACCCCTAGTTGGGGGGGAAAATAAAATTATTTTTTTTTAAATTAACTTCCAGGGAGAAAATTTTTCCTAGTGCAGGGGGCACCAAGGAAAAAAAAATTTTCCTTACAAACACCTGGAGAATGGTAGGAGGTTGTGGGGATGCAGGGCATTCTAGGAAGTTGTTGGAGGTAACACAGGCTCTCCTGGAGTGCAAAATCTTCTCCAAAACTTTTTCCTTCTTCTCTCCAACCCTTCTCTGCTTCACAGGTCCACATTCTTGCTCTGGTACCAAATGTAAACTAATGAACAGGGACGGAAGCCTGATTATTTTATTGATAATCAATCCAATCAATTTACAATAGATGGGTTGCAATTATTATAGGAATTGAACAGCCATGTGCAGACAAATGAGATGTTGCACAGGTACAACAGTAATCACAATAGCTTCCAAAATACATCCTGGGAAGCAAAATAAATCAAATAAATAATTGTTACAACTATGTAACAATATAACCTATGATATAATATGACAAATATGGTTATAAAACCATATAACAATACCCAAACTAATTACCTTAATGAATAATTAATTGTTTAGTCTAATAGGAAAAAACTAGTTATCCTTGTTAACCTACATGTGAATTCAAATTGAAGCTGAAAATTTAGTGGAAAGAAGGAGCATCTTAGGTAATCCAAGATCATTAATGATGTGACTATCAAGTGCCACCAAGCCGTTGTGATGTTAGCATGCTACATGGGAAAAGAATATTTTTAAAACATCACACAATTAATCTGAGAATTCATTGTAATAACTTGATGAAGCTCTCCTGTGTGCAGAACTTAGAACAAAATTCAATACTAAGCGACATTAACTGATTCAAGAGAAATGATTACATTCCTAAATTCCAATGAAGCTTTGATACTAAATACTTGTTGTTAAAATAATAACAATTTTTAGATGAATACTTTTTAACGAAGGTGCAATCTAAACTTATGTGATTACTCATTAAAAATGGTCTTCTCTTCAAAACCCGATATTGATTGGAAGATTAATTAAGTTGTATCAATGAACCATCTTGTAAACTCATAACTCCCCATGAAATATTATATAAATCCAGTGGATATGAAATTCTCAAAGAAAACACTTATTCATGATTTAAGATTTACTATAGGCAAGAAATATCATAATTATTTAGAGGGTTTACTCTGACTGTTATAGATATCACAAGATTAACAAGTAATTCCAAATAATGACCAGGTTATAGGAAATAGCATATGTGAAAAGAGAGGGGCACTAGTGCTTGTCCTAACCAATCCAATATTAATGTGAACCCTCGAATGGTATTTCCTAAACAATGAAAGGTCTTGAATTATAGGCATGGGTGTAACATCCTTCAAAGTTGTAGCCATAGTCCGTTGTCTGTTTACCTGTGTGTGTACAGCTACAGACTTTTTGTATCAAATTCATAGATCGTTTTAAAATCAAGTTCTTTATGAGTCATGGTCAATCTTTATTTTGAAAGTTAATAAAATAAAGTCGTTAAATTTCTACATTCCTAGAAACCATGTATCTGTGATAATACAAAATCCTTCCTTGTATTACTGTTCTTTTGATTGGCATATAGTATGTTTTAATCTGAAATAGGAATCTATTCTATTCCATTGAGATATTTATACATTACTTTCTAATGCATCTTGTTATCAACGTAACAACATAAGCAATTGATGGGTGTAGTCGAATTGTAGTTAGTAGATTATCACCATTTTTACATTTTACAACAAAAACTATGCATTTGAAGTGGACGATGTAGAAGGAACTATCTTGCATTCGTTGAAGTCATAATCTCACCTTAATGATATGAAAGTGGTTAGATCTGACAAAAAATCCCCATTCTACAGTCCTATTTAGCTTTGATGTAGTTGACAATGGGCTTGTAAAGGCCTAACTTCTCCTTACACTAGGGAATCCTATGCTCAGACAGAGGTGATCATGTTGGGATTGAATATCAGGATATCAATAGAGAACTATAGCTATGTGAAACCCTAGAATATAGAAGACAACTACCCTATTTTGAGTTCATTTACAGAGTCAAGTGTCCAGAATAAAAGCATCTATGCCTAAATCGTCAAAATATAGACCTTGTATACAGAGAGGAGCACCTTCATTGAATCATAAACAACAAGATTTTGAGTCTATAGTCATATTTTAAAGTGAATTTGTTAAGAAAAATGCATTGTACACATGTTTGCATTCACACCTACATCTAGATGAGTATTGGTTCTTGTGAGTATAGCCAATATAGCTAAGTCCTTTTACACGACACTTTCATCTGAGCTTATGCAAGTACATATTTTGCATGTTTAGATACCATGATGAGTGTCATACTGTAAATTTAGCATTTGATAATATCATATAGCGTTACAAGCGTAAGGCTTACCTGAAATGATTTAATTAATTATAAATGTTAAATTAAATATAAATTCATGCGTAATCTAAGTATTTAAAAACTGATATACAAATATGTATGCAATAAATAATAAATACGACCCAAGCAAATAAGTAATTAAGATTAAAAACCCTAAGTGCAAGATGAGGAGATAAAATGAACTTAGCTATTTCGATATGATCCCTGGAGATGATGTACCCAACTAAATAAATGAAAAGTTTTGAAGTGCATACAGTCATCAATGAAACCCATAGAGGTATGTAGAGATGGAGGAATATGCTGTCAGGCTAGGGCATCTGGAGTGGCTCAGGCATGCCTACGGGTGCTAGTAGACTAGTTATGGGTGCCTATGACTGTCCAAAACACCTCATGAAAAACTCCTGATTGGAGTGTTGTGCAAGATGTTCACTGTCCTGGTCACTATCTATTTCACTATAATGTCATTGCATAATGATCACCAATTGTCACTAATAACCTACAATAAAGAATACCACCTGTACAAACCCTCAAACCAGCTTATCAAATACCAAAAAGAAAATAATGCAAATGAGGGGTCAAACTCTGACCTCGATCTGTCAAATGAGTGATCTTACAACTTAGCGTTGCACTACATTTCAAACCCAATGTAGTTCTGTGTGTAAGTTTGTAGATAATGATGCCCTAGGATGCCCTTGTGCAAGTTACATAGTGATAGAGGGATAGATCTATAATTTAGCAAATGTATAGAATGAGTGGGATGAAATAGAATAGACTTCCCCTCCTATGTTGTGTATGCTAAAAAATGTATCGCTTGTCCCTTGAGTGAATGTGCTAGATGGATGCTTTGTAATGCTCTTGTGCCTTTAGATGAAAGTTTAGGTGATAGTAGATAATGCTAGGTATTAGCCCCCTATTTGAGAGTTATAACTATATATATATATATATATATATATATATATATATATATATATATATATATATATATGATTATTCCCTTATTTATATTTCTTAATTGATAATTGGAAGGCCGAACCAAAAGTGGAAAATATGCCCAAGAAGTGAAAGAGAATCAAAAAAGTGAGAAAAGGCTAGAGAGGTTCAGAAGTTCCCAGAAGAGACGAGATCACCTAGGTGCTTCTGTCCTAAATGGGCACTTGTGTCTGAGGCCATAAAATATAAATGATTCAAATACCGATAGGGCTGTAGGGTGTGTAAGATCAATAAAATTATAAGAGACAAAGTAAAATTCCCAAAAGACATTGTCAATTACTAGTTTTCTTGCTTAGTAATCATGCATACATTAGTATGCTCTTAGGACCGAGAAATTTACCCAAGTGCATAGATTTTATGTCTATAGGTCTGCCTCCATTCATAATTTCATAGTATTAGATGAATGGGTATATACGAGTTATAAAATATGAATATTATCACAATATGATACAACTATATGAAACTGCACTTCAGATCCTATTGTATGGTTGAAGAAGAAGCCACTTTGCCTACTCCGCTGAAGTAAGAAAATGATTATGCAAAAATTCTGGATCATGGACGATATATTTTGATAACTTGTACAATTTTTTCAGACATGAGCGAGATAGGAAAAAATGTTGAGGCCCAAAATCAGGTCTCCTAAGGATGAGAAGTGCTTCCTTGCGCATAGGTTCATCTAACTTCCCTGCTCCAAATAACCAAGGAGTTAGTATAAAGCTTTGGTTCATGGTCTTCTTATAAAAAATGAAGATCAAGGGCACTATTTTTGTACAAATCGGGTTTGAGGGCTATGGGTGGACACTAAATGTGGGTCGTCCACCAAGGTTCATTGTAACCAAGTTTGATCCCAAAATTCTAAGGATTAATCATCTCAAATATAATGGAAAAGCGGGAAGGTTTTGTCCCACGTAGTCTGTAGGATAGTTGAAGATCTGAAGGTATGCAGTGGGACCCAAGGAACCCAAACATGGACGCAAGACAGTGTATTGTGGATATGCCTTTTTTCAAAAGTGTCTAAGACAGCCGGTCCCCAGAAAAGGTTCCAAGGCAATCCCGCAGCACATCAAGGTAGTGGTTATGGAATTCATTCTAGATGGAAAAAGTTGCAGAAAAAGCCGTGTAGTTTTTTTAGTCTACAGAAAAAACTGAAAATAAAAGTTTTCCGTGGAAGATGTAAGCTGAATTGCATGACAACTAGGCCGTAGAATAAAGTAGATCCAGAATAATTCCACTAAAAATTCCACAAAATGCCGTTAGAAAACCTTAGAGGATCCATCTCCAATGTTGCATGAAAACTAGAAAATCCACGGAAGAAAGGAAAATGATACATTTTTCGCATGAAACTTTAGATGGGCATAACGTGAATCGCTATTACACTGTGGTCAGAGAGTTATTGCTTGGAAAATTATATCATGTAAGAAGAGATATCATGCCTTCATCTATGCAATGTGTCATAAATACAGTCACATATTCTTATGTGAGGTTATGAATACTGTGAAAGAATAGGATCCAACATGTCTCCTATACAGACAATACACAGTTCTAGGCCTTGAGCCTACCATCAATTAATGAAGTATAACACCCTAATTTGAATTGATTCCAGAATATAAGTATTATGCAATGTAAGATGATTGTATAAGGATGCCCATGCAATCTTTAGACCATTGACATAAGAAAAGTATGATTGGTTAAATATGAGACCCTCAACACAAGAGACAGATGAAGTTTCACTCTTATCTGATTTACTCTCGATTCATAGAACTATATATTGGACTAGGAACAAGTCTTCAACATGTTGAGAAGGGAGATATTTTGGGATGCTTAGGAGAAATTTTGTAACTCACAAATAGATTCTCAACACCATTGAGCTGCAATCCACTCTAGGAAAATGGTTCCTGGGAAATAGAGATTTATACTGTGTCACTCATGACTTTGCAACATAGTCAGTATATGGATTGTGCACTATATCGCAAGAGCAATAAAATTTGTGTTCATGGTGTTCTTTCAACCCTTGATATTCATTCTGTTGAATATCAAAAGTCCTTGTAACCTACTATTTTTTTTTTTGTTTTTCTATGCATGCCCACAAACTCATTTGCATGTGTAAAGATAATTGTGTTTCATGTATATTTGGTGAGTCAAACTGAAGATAGTAGGTCACCCTGAAAGTGTCACATTACGTCTGAGCACTACACTAAATCTCAGACTCCATTTTGTTTCTATATGTCTCCCTGTAGTAGGATGATGCCCTATGATGCCCTTGTACAAATTATTCTTGATAACTAGCTACCTCTAGTAGTGTAGAAATTTCTTAGCATGTGTTCATGCTCTCTCTCTCAGACTTCCCCTTGGAAAGCAGTGTATATTAGGAGTATGAAAGTCTCATTTCCTTCCTTATAAATGGATTTTAGATGCTATGGATTAGGTAGAGGAACTAAGCCTTCCTCTAGAGGTGAAATCTCAAGTAATGATAGTCCCCCTACTTGGAGCTTAGTACCTTGATTTTGAACACATAGTCACATTGTGAGCTCATATGCACACACACTTGTTGTGAATTGTAGGGTGATTTGACATTTGGAAGGATAACAAGTTCAATGAGGCATTATACTTCCAAATTGTGATCAATTATTTACCTATTTTGGTGTTATTAAGGTGTTATATTCCAGACTGATAGGTGCCTAGAGGGTGGCATGATTACTTTCAGTGTTGGTAAGTTAACTTTGAGATATAGTGTTATGGGTGTATAAAATTATATATAGGCATGATAACCATAAGCTTGATTAGACTATAGGGTCCTTGGAACCACCAAAGAAAATTATTCAACAAGTGACAAATAAAATGTTTGAAAGGTGTTGTATAGTTTTCCATGAGTCACTACTCCTCTAAACTTTCTTAGGATCACATGATTTGTGGAGTCTAATGTCATTACCTTGGTTTTAGGGTTTGAGGAGAATGTACCCTTCACCTCCCCTCTCTCGATTTGAGGTCTTGAGGGGATCCCATCATAGAGAAATCAATTTGCCCGTCAATCCTTTATAGAAATTTGAGATCCTTTCATGAGGAGGTAGTTATCCAACCTCCATTGAGGCAAAAATAATATGGTTGGTAATGATATTTGATGCAGGAGCATCATTAAGATGACATCCATTACGTGAATAATATCTCATTCCATCAATTTGTTTTATGTCATGATATGTCTATAATATTAGTGTGATGGCTACCCAATGAGATTTTATTAGCATATAAGGTGGTTTGACAGTTGTACTAACATAGAGCACAAACGAAAAATATCCTATATAATCCCTGCTAAAAGGTTGTAATTTAGAACTGTTAATAAATATATGTTACACTACGGGGAATTTTTCCCCCTAAAGGGTTTCCTTAGAGTTTAAATATTTTCTATTATGTAATCTAGGAATTTTTTTCAGGTTCTCTAATGTTCTATTAATCTCAAATCATGTATATTTTAAGTGTTGGCACTCGATCCGATTTTTGTATGAGAGCCATTGAATTAGTCACCAATATAGTCATTTTCATGGTACGATGCAACAATATGATAGAACATGGTTGTGTATTTGCATGAGGTGGAATTATTTATCCTACATTTTCGAGGTAAGGAGGCTTGAGAGAAACTTTATCGTCTCTTCAGGAGAACACTATACTATTTTTGAATGAATCACCATTCTGTATACAGTGCTAATGTTTTTTCAGTTCAATTCCCAACAATAATTCCTATCTTTGAATTCATTGTTTTTCTTTGTAATAGTTTTGAGTTATTTCAGGAGGAAATATATTGAATAACACTTATAATCATGAATCATAATAACTGAGGCACATGTTTCTACTTCATACTCTAATAATATAATCAATATTAAATCATTCCATCTAATGATTGGACTAAAACTAGAAGACTATAAGAAATATACTAATGTTAGAAACCTTCAATGGAAATTAGTATACAACCAAAATGAGGATAAGAGTCACTTAGATGGTATCTATGATGTCTTCATTGGATATAGGTTGGAATTATAGTAGAAGAAGAGATTGATTATAGAATGTATACATGATTGTTCAGAAGTGTTAAACATTGTGAAAATTTATTCCATGTTAGTAAACTGACCTAGAAGAATGAACTATGATTATTGAGGAAATATTGTTTGAAATAGGAAAGTCTAGATGAATTTTCACAAGGTGTGCAGATATATATCTATTTTTTCACTGAAGGAATAGTTGTATAACCTATCAGCTACACTCATGTATAATGATATAGTTCACTAGATGGTTAAATTTTCACACATGTACCTTTTAAATAACCCATGGAACTATATGCAAAAGAGTTCAGAGTAACATAATAGTTTTCAATGTGTAAGTATGCAAAGATTTATTGATTCAATCCATTATGATTATTGGCAAGTCATCACTAATATTATTATCATTAAAGTGTTTCACTGTATTTTAGAATCAATGTAATTATTATTATTATTTTTGTGTGTGTGTGAGTGAGAGAGAGAGAGAGAGAGACTTTCATTTTAGAGAGCTTTTTAGAGCTTCTTGAGAGAGAGAGAGAGAGTTGAGAGAGATTAGAGAGAGAGTAGAGAGAGAGATACAAATTGCATCCCTTGAACCATTGGTTTTAATTGTGCAAGATACACCAAGATTAGTGTTCACAAACTAATTTTCCTAGAATGTCCTCAAACAGTTTCATCATGGAAATTCATAATTTTCCATCCATATGCATTGAATTATCTGAGCCCATTAATGACATTCCTTAGGAGGATAGTAAACTAAAGTGATCAACAAAAACTAATTAGGAAAATCACTAAACAATTAATGGAAGTAATTTTCAAAATGGTGAAATCTTGGAACACGAGTGGAAAAGGGACATGATCATAAAATGGTGATAGTTTTTCTTGGGACCTCTGGTAAGGAAATTTATGACTAAAAGTGCCTAGAAGTAGGGCTATAAGGACTAACAATTCTAGAGAGGAAGACAAGGTGATTTGAGAGAGAAGGATTGGGTTTTAGCTTATAAACATTTTCAAACACCACATTGAAGGTAAAGGGTGTTAGAATATGATTTCAATTTTTTCTGGGCAAGTGTATAACCTCTCATCCTTGAACCTAGCAAGTAAGGGCACAAAATTTCAAGTTTGAGCAAGATAATGAAAAGATGATATGTTGATCTTTTGAAAACAAGTTGGTGGTTTTTCTAACACTTGTTTGAGATGATGAAAAAGGGTACATGATGAGGAATCCTTGGTGAAGGCTAAAAAAGATAAAATTTTCTTATCTTGAGTGAAGATATAGTGAAGAACCAATTGAGAATGATAAGAGAAAGTGGAGTTTTCATGAAGAATGATGAATTTGTTATTTGAATGGTCATTGTGCAAGGTGCATGGAGTGTGTGAAATAGGTAATGGTGACTAGATAAACACTTTAATTTGAATTTTATCAAAAAATTGTATATTAGAGCCTTTTAGGCTTCTTAGGAAGGATCCTCATTTGTAGAGCTTGGTGTAAGTTGGTTTATTACTTCCTCCCATATTGATTGAATGCATGCAAATGTTTTATTTCTCTACATCACAAGTACTCTACATGGGTAGAAAATATTGTTCCAATGCGCAAGAAGAATGGTGAAATCAGATTTTGTATTGATTTCATATATTTGAACAATACATCTTTGAAGGATCATTATCATTTTCCTTCTATGGAGCATATTTTACAAATTGTGGTTAATGCACAAAGGTTTTCTATGTTTAATGGTTATTTTAGTTTAAATAAGATCATGGAAAAGGAAGAGGGTCAATTCAATATTGTATTCACAACCAAATGGGGAATATACACTTATAAAGAATGTCTTTTTCTTTGTCAAATGTAGGCACAACATTTCATAGAGAAATAGACATTGCCTTCAAAGGATACATCAATGAGTTCATCTTAGTTTACTTGGATGACATAAATGTCTTCTCAAAGCATATTGTAAATCATATCATTCATCTAGAGAAAGTATTTGAAAGATGTATAAAATTTGGGGTGTATCTTAACCCTAATAAGTGCAACTTTGTTATTACACAAGGCAATATTTTGAGCCATGTGGTCTTTAAAGATGGAATTACTATTGATCTGAAAGAATATCCTCCATCCTATCTCTCTCTATTGGCACATAATAAGGAAATATAATCATTCCTTGGAAATATCAACTTTGTTAGGAGATTCATTCATATATTTACATGTTTGGTTAGGCCCATCACCCTCATGCTCAAGAAAGATACATTGTACAAATAGAAAATAGAATGAAAATAAAGATTTAACATAATCAAGTAAGAAATTTTTTGTGCCCCAACACTTATCAATCCAGATTAATCTAAGGATTTCATACTTTATGAATATGGAGCTAATATTAGTATTACAGTTGTCTTAACATAAGAAAATGAAAAAGGACTAGAGCAGCCAGTGTTTTTCTTCAGTCAAACAATAAAGGATTATGAGTTGACGTACAATCACATAGAAAAGAATTCCTTCGCCATCATGTGCGCACTAAATAATTTTAAGAGTATGCTCACTAAAAACCATGTCAAGGTTTTAGTTTCACACTTTGGTGTGAGAGACTTCATTATGGTAGCAAAAATCAACAA
Source organism: Taxus chinensis (assembly GCA_019776745.2). Classification (NCBI taxonomy): domain Eukaryota; kingdom Viridiplantae; phylum Streptophyta; class Pinopsida; order Cupressales; family Taxaceae; genus Taxus; species Taxus chinensis. Next base: position 500,306 of record JAHRHJ020001455.1, read on the forward strand.
AAAAAGAGAAATATGGGTGACCAAAATCATGGAATATGATGTGATTATCAAGGCCACAAAGTTGGTTATAGGTAACATGCTTTGTAGGAAACTTGTTGAGGACACACAAGTTGAACAAATAGCTTCTTTATTTTTGGATGAGGAGCCTTTGCACGGTGAAGTTGACAAAAATATAGATACTAGCGTGCACATCTGAATGTATATCATGACAATATTCCTCTCTTATGATGCATACCCTCTTGGTCTACGAAAAGCACAAAGAAGACACTTGAGGATGCAGTTTATTCCATTGGTGTGTTGCTAAGATATATTAATAGCACACAGGTCAACCAAGTGTTAGAAAACTTTTATGATGGATTATTTGGTGGAAACTTCTCTACTAAAACAATGATAATGAAGATCATTAAGGTGGGATACTTTTGGCCTACCTTATTTATAGATGCGCACAAGTGGGTCAAAAAATGTAAAGAATGCACTTTCTTTACATGTAAAAAAACATGGCAGTGCTTCCCCTCCATCCAATCAAAGTGAATCAAACTTTTTTGTAATATGGTCTTGACTTCATTGGCATGATCAATCCTTCTTCAAGTGTTGGTTATAAGTAGGTGTTTACAACAACATACTATTCACAAAATGGAAAAAATATTTCACGCTCAAGGAAGTAACTTAGTCAGTCATCCTTGACTTTCTCTAAGGCATTGTAACAAGGTTTGGTATTCCTTGGACTATTATCTCTGATAATGCTCAATCCTTCCTTGGTACAAGAATTTATGATTGGGATCTTGGTCTTGGAATAAATTTGAATACTTATTCCAACTAATACCCTTAAGGAAATGGCTTGGAAAAGTCCACTAATATGAACCTGATCAAAATCATGAAGTGAAAATTGAATATCAGTTAGAGGTAGTGACATACATATGTCTTACACATGCTCTGGGTAAATAGAATCACGATGAAGAAGGAAATAGGTACTTCACCTTACAAAATTTTTTATGGAAATGAATTTAGGCTCCCTTTATCACTTGAATTTCCTTTATTAGAACTATCCCAACAACTAGAATTTAAGGGCACATAACAAAGAGAAATCAGAATGGCAGAGTTGGTTGAGCTTGAAGAATTAAGGATCTATGTCATGATCAATTTAGAACAACATCAGATATCAAACAAGCAGTGGTTTGATAGAAAGAATAGACCTTGGGTCTTTAGAGTGGGTGATCTAGTCTTGAAATGGGATGTTGAAAGAGCTAAACTTGAGCACCATTCAAAGTTTGATGCACTTTGGAGCGGGACATACATCATCAGTTCTTATAAGGAGGCTAACTATTTTGAGTTGTCTCATCTTGACGGAGATTTTCTACTGATCCCATTCATTGGGATATATCTCAAAAAAATTCATTAAATTTTTTTCGCATCATGTACATACTATATTAGTTTCAATTCGTCCAAGTGCACGCTTGTGCCTAGTTTTTTTTGTAGTATAGGTTTATTTTCTCTCATGCACATGCGCACTCTTTTGTTGGTTCAAGGATGGTAGTTCTTATTCTCAAAGTAGTTAACTTAAAGGAGGAAGTATAGAATTGTTTTCCACTCTCATAAAATTCAATTCAAACCATTTTCATATGAGAGTGATGGTCAATGGAGAATTCAAACAATGCTTTAAGTTACTTCAGCGGTGATTTCTCAAGTTACATATTAGGATTCATATTTTCAGGCTGACTCCCTGCCCAATGGTTGCTTCAAGACTAATGATATATTTCATCTAGCAGGAAAATGGCCCCAAAAGTCACCAAAATTTTATCCAAAATAACTCCCCTATTTATTTTGACAACTTACAGTTCCATTTTGTCTCTTAGTGCAAGTTTTTTAGGATGCGCGCACAGTTGGTTTCCATCCTTAGTGCATTTTCTTGGTTGCAGTTCTTCATACGTGCCCTCATGCACTCTCCCTACTTCTTCTTTGTCCTCCCCCTTCCCTTCTCTTCCTTTTATGCACCTTCTGCATACTCTTTTTCCCCCTTGCATTCTTCTATCTCCTCCCATTTCCCCCTTGTGCACCCATTTTCATTTCTTGTTCATTGCACAATTCCACAAGCATATATGTTGACTTGCCTTCTATTTTAATAATTCCCTAGCATTTCTTCATTTTATATGACTTTTCTTATTAGTCTTGCACATAGCTATGTACACACCTCATTTCTTCTTTACGCATTTGTCTTCTTGTTTCCTCCTGCGTGATTCTTTTTTGTGCACCTTCCCTTTTCCCTCTTGGAAAGCTCCATGTGCCATCTTCTTCCATCACTCACACACTCCTTTATCAGATGCACAGGCCTTCCTTTTAATTTTACATGCCTTGCCAAAAATGCATTCCCTTCCCTCCTATCTTCGCGCACTCTCTTGCGCACACTCATAAACCTTATGCATTATTTCCTTTTTTAGCTCGTGATCTTGAACATACTTCCTAGTCTACTATCCTCTGCACCAATTACAAACCAAAAAATCACCAAGGTTCATTTTAAGAGACCTCTTGGAAATCGGAGGTGGAGAATACCTGGCGAATATCCCCGGAACCGGTTTCACGGGAAGGCGAATTTTTTGGGGGTTGTATATCAAAAATTTCGCCTGATTATCAAGCACTGCGACAGAAGGCTGCAGACGCGCGACGGGAGATTTTGCTGTCGCGCGTCAAAAAATGCAGTGACCAGCACCCTCAGTGACACGCGTCAATAGGTCTATTGACGTGCGTCACTAAGGTCTATTGACGCGCGTCACTGCATTTTTTGACGCGCGACAGCAAAATCTCCCGTCGCGCATCTGCAGCCTCCGACCTTTGCTTTCTCATCAAAAAATCTCCGTGTCGCGCATCAACAAACTCTTTTTCATGTGTCTGCTATGCGTCAATATGTGTTGTAACTCCTTTTCGCGCGTCACTAAGGCCTATTGACGTGCGTCACTAAGGCCTATTGACGCGCGTCACAAGCCTTAGTGACGCGCGTCAATAGGCCTTAGTGATGCACGTCAATAGGCCTGTTGACGCGCGTCACTAAGGCCTGTTGACGTGCGTCACTATGGCCTGTTGATGCACGTCACTAAGGCCTGTGACGCGCGTCAATAGGCCTTAGTGACGCGCGTCAATAGGCCTTAGTGATGCGCGTCAATAGGCCTTAGTGACACGCGTCAATAGGCCTTAGTGACGTGCATCAATAGGCCTATTGACGCGCGACAGCAAATATTTTGTCGCGCGTCTGTAACCTCTGCCCTCTTCTTACTCATCAAAAAAACTCCATGTCACTCGTCAACAAAATCTGTCATGCATCTAACATGTAGTTACATTCATATGATTCCTAAGCAAGAAAAATAGTAATTGAAAGATCTATCTTTAGCCTTATTACTTTTTCTTTGGTATTCCACACCCTACAACCTAGTTGATACTTTATTACTTTATCTTTCATGGTTCTGGACACCAATGCCTAGCCAAGATGCCAGGGCCTAGGAACCCTCATTATTTTTGGTGCCCCAATATCTTTATATCTTACTCACCCATTTTGATCCTCCTTTATCTTTTGGGCATCTTGTTTTCTTATGGGTCAACCATTTAGTTGTCAATTACAAAATTAAAACAAGGGAATCATATACACACAAAGATATGTCACCATAATAAAGGACCAAGCTCTAAGCATCTCTTATCACCACCTAAGGTTGCATCCAAAGGAATTTCTAAGAGCATCAATGGAATCCACATAACACTCATTCAAGGGACTGCATTTTCTTCATACACGCATAGAAGGGGAAGTTAATTTTTCCATCCACACACCTATTTACATTGGTATATATAGTTATTTCCTGAGCTATCACATGCACTTGCACAAGGGCCTCCTAAGGCAGGATTCTATCACACACACATACAAGAACTACATAGATTCTGAGATGTAGTGTAATGCTCGATTCGTAAGTTCACTATGTCAGGTGACCGCCGGGGTCAGTCTGACTCCCATACTTCCATCTTTTCTTTTTTAGAATTTGATGTTTTTTGGGGTTTTGTAGGAGATCATTTTTTTGCAGGTTATAGGTGAATACAATGATCATCTAGTAACACACAAGGACCACCGATATCGAAGGTTAGTGACCACCTTGCGACACCAAAAAAATCATATTTCGAGCTTTTACACAATCATAGGAACCTAACAGAGGTCTCTGACACCTAGACACCCTCACCCCAGTCGAGGAACCCTAGTCCAATAGCTATTCTAAAAGTTATAGAATTTTTTGCATGTGGTTATGATAGTCTCCTCCTCTTATTCATCATTTTTCTAGTCTAGAACACTTTAGGATTTATTTTTAAATAAGCTAAGTCTTTTATTCCTCTCTCTTGCACATAGGGTTTCATTTTTATCTAGCTTATATTTTGTGTTAGATCTGTGCTTTAGTGTTTTATTTATCATATGTGACTCTACAATATTACATTTTACAAATTTAATATTTGTTAAATCATTTTGTGAACCCATCAGTTCCAACCCAACCTTGCTTATAGGAATTTTTGCAATAGTTTTATCATGGCTCAATCTTATGAACCCTTTACTGAAGCCCACCTTCAAGAGCTCAATGAGAATATCTTATTGAGCATCTGCATGATCTAGATCTGCTCTTATTCACTACTCATGAGGAGGCCACCAATCTAGTTGAGCTTAGTGTTCCCTTCTACCACTTCTATTCCTATTCCTACTCTAACTCCTCCTTCTACCACTCCACATACTTATATTATTCATGTCTCCATTCCTACTCCTATTAACCATTTCATCCACCTCTTACTTTCACACATGACAATAAGTATCCTCTTCAGCACTCAAGATCTAACCTCTCTCTATCAAGATCTTCAAGTTCAAATTTTTCAACTTCAACAGGATACTTTTCTCATGCCTCTCCATCTCTTGATTCCAATTTTATCCTTCACACTCCTTTTACACCCTCCATTTCCACATATCCACTTCCTCCAAAATTTTCACCCCTAAGCTCCCCACCTTTAATGGCCATGGTGACCCTCAAGAAAATCTTCAATCTTTCCATGTGGCATGTCTAGATTATGCGGATGATCATACTTTACTAGAAAATATCTTTCCTAGAAGCCTCCAAGATTATGATATGCATTGGTTCTATGATCTACCTGTCCATTTGGTAACATCATTTACGCATTTAGCTGATGATTTTATTTCTCATTTTTCAATCAATATAAGTTCTAAGATATCCTATGCTCAACTCACACAAATCAAACAAGGATCTAATGAGCATCTAGCAGACTATGTTTTATGATATAAGAACAACTTAGCTAAGATGTCTAATGTACTCACTGATTTGAGAATTACAAGATATATTTGTTCAAAGTCTCTTACCTCCACTATAGGAGAGTGCCATCTTTGAGACTTCTCCTTCATTTGATCAATTATGTCATACTCTTAAATTACATGAAGGAAAGCTTATCTCTATGGGAAAAATCAAGTATCATGATCAAGATTCATCATCTTCTAATTGGTTTCAAAGTAAAATAACTTTTAAGCCATCTACTAAGCCCAATGAAGAAAAAGTTGCTGTCAATGTTGTTTCCACTCCTAAAAATCTTCAATGGTAATCTCCAAAGTGTACATTTACTAAATTTCCTTGTGCTCCACACATTCTATTACCACAAATTATTGAGAGAAATATTATTACACTTCCTCCTCCACTTAATCTAGATCCATATATCCCTAAAGGATGCAATTATAATGAAAATACTAGATGTGACTACCAACAATGCATTGGGAATTCTATTGGATCGTTGTTTCAAACCTAAGGCATCTCATTCAAGATCTTATAGACAACAATGCAATTGAACTCCCTAAGCCTTCGGTATCCACGTCGGTCAATGAAAAAAAAGATAAAAATATTTAATAATCCTCTCCCTAAGCATAACAAGCAAGTATGGATTCTTTGACCAATCATGCATACCATGCAGTGCCTCCTCCTTCATTGGTTCCTCTCTATTTTATAGTTGATAGTGTTGATGCATCTCCATCATTTATTAATTTCTTTGATCATGATTATCATGCTACATTCTCTTATGATTACTTACACATCAATACTTCTATTGGACCCTATACTATCAATAACACAATGATCGAGCCATTGATTCCTATGAGTGTGTTCTCTATTATACTTCTCATCACTATCAACTATCCACTCTCTCAAATTTCATATCCAGTTCCTAAATCTTATGGTTACATCAAGCTTCCAGTTCAATTTGGTCCTCTCACCATGCTTATGTCATTCCTTATGGAACCTGGCATCAAAGATTGTGATATGCTCTTAGGTATTCCTTGGCTGGCATGCCTCAAGCTATCATGTCCATGAATCACTTGTGTCTTAAATTCATTCACAAATAAGAAATTTATCAATATCAAAGGTGTCCCACCATGCACACTATGGCCTCAACCTCCTCTTGAGTTTCCCTTGTTACTCACTAGAGGATATAGGTCCCTTTGGACCTCTCAAAACTAAGGAAAAATATGCTCCTAGCTCTCTTATTCGAATATGAACCACTCATCTTCATCATTCCACTAGTCCATCTCATCAGTCTAGTGCACATCACCTCCTTTAGTCTCCTTCACATAGGTGCACATCACCTCCATGGTCTTCCTCCACATAGGTTCTCATCACCTCCTAGGTCTACTTCACATATGTGTTCACCACCTAGGATTATGTCACATTTACATTGTCAGTCTCATACATCACTAGATCTCAGAGCATGGTCACACACCTTTACCTCCTCACAAGCATCGGGTGGAGGACCCTTACCCTTCACTTTCGTTGGATAGGTTATTAATCATCATACACTTGGGGGCATCATTTCAACTTATTCTCCCCCTCCTACAAATTATTAGATGTCTCTCATTTCTACTATAAGGGATTCTACTCCATGCTTCATACACATATTTTAAACATTCATCATGCACAACTTGATACACAACTTGTATCGTCACTACCCTATGACACACTCTAGTTCCATGGTTCACACTTGATTGTTAAGGGTCTAAATCTGAAATGAACCTCACCACATTCACACTCTTTACTCTCTATGCTTCATTGATCTATCTATCTAGTGCACATTTCAAACCATTTCCCAATGATGCACTCTTGTTCTATAGTTCATTCTTGATTGTTGAGGGGTATTTTATAAATGAACCTCATCTCATACTCATACACATCCACTTGGGGGGCATCTTGCTCCTATCACATTCACATATTGCATATCATTCCATCTCACTCATTCATAACATATTGCATATCTTGGTTGCATTTATTCTTGCTTACTTATGATTACATGTAAATTTTACTTACCATGCTAGACAAATATTTTGTATGTCATTATCTTTTCTATATACACATGTGTGTTCACTTGGTATTTAGTTGTGAATGTAGACTTATTATAGAGATTTACACAACATTGATGCTTAGCATTGTACCTCTTACCAGTCCCACTGAGGCTCCTGGGGGCATCTACTTTCTCACACATCACATGTAATATTAATTCATTAAATGTTACTTTATTTTACTAGCACACTACTTATATATATTGATATATACATGCTTTGACATAATTTATATCTTTCTAACATGCTAAGGTGCTTCATGTGTAACATTTTACCTTTGCAGGAACTATTTATCCACCATGGTTATCTAATACTTTGCTTGATATTATTTTCCATTGTTTTCCATTCTATGTCATTGTTTACGGGATTTTCCCTATGTCTTGTATGTTTATTGTTTATATCTTTTGGCCACTTCTTCCCTAATTGTCTTGTGACATTGTGAGTGATGTCCCATGTTTGAAACCATTTTTCATGGTCTACTTTTTCTACACTATTGTTGTTCACATTGTTTTTACTATACATGTTTGTTACTTTTTATACTAACACATGTATCTAGCCACTTTTTTGCATGTGCCTTGTTTCTATCATGCTATCCCTCCCCTTGCACAGGTTCCATTTTAGATCACGATCAATTTAGGTCATCTCCTTTGGGCCGCATACTCCTAATGATGTCACATGCACCCCAAATGAGGGGGCATACATTGGGTGAATCAGTCACCCCATACATCAGCTCAGAGCTTCAGTATAGACATGTAAAATACATGAAAAAAATTAGTTACAATTACAGAAATGGCCTAGAATCTAACTTAGGTCCTCAATTTAACACAAACACTAGTACCCAAATATAGACACTAGCACCTAGGTGCTCCTGACCTTTCCTGGGAACCTATGACTAGGGGTAGTTATAGTTACTTTCTCATATTAGAACAATTTTCAACAGTTTACAGAGCACTTTTCATAGTACAGGCACAATCCTCTAGCAATCAGAATGCATTCTATCTCCTTTTTTATTTCCTTGATTGAACTAGAACAAATAATAAACAAAGTAGGATCACACCATCTATAGTGGTGTATAAATTCAGGAAGTAGTCAAGGAAGGAGAATAACACTAGACCTTTCTCCCCAACACTCTTCTGCCATGGTGTGAAATCACCCACAAAACTCGTACTTGGTGTGAGATCGCCCAAAAAAATTTCTCTTGGTGTGAGATCACTTTAAAAACTCACTCTTCTATAGCATTTCAAGACATTTTCTATCCTTTCACTCTTCATAGATCAGGTGCACACTTTCCTTTTTACACATTTTCACATAATTTTACATACTTTTACAAATTTTTCATAATACATGACTTTGACTACTCTTTTGATCTTCTTTTACAGGTCTATCCTTAATACACAATAAGAAATAACCTACATCAAGAAAAAAGTAGGTACAACATGGTACAACATCATACGCTTCACCCTAGGGTCACTTCCTCTTTCTTAGCTTCCACACTTCATTTTTATCACTCATGCTTTCACTTGTCTCTTCGAAACACTTTCGCCATCGATCTACATGTTTATCAGGTATGCATATATTATCTAATTAATGTTACTGACCATTCACTCAAAAACATAAAGTGGGGGAAAATGTAGACACAAAATCATGCACTTGGGTACATTTCTAGGTCTGAAGCACATACTTGCATTCATATGATTCCTAAGTGAGAAAACTAGTAATTGACAACTATATTTGGCCTTTTTTCTTGGTCTTTGGTCTTCTTTTTGGTCTTTCACACCCTACAACCTAGTCGATACTTTATTGCTTTATCTTTCTGTGGCTCTGACACACTACGCCCTCCAAGGATGCCAGCACCCAGGTTCCTCATCCTCTTAGGCACCTATGACCTCTTTGTATCTTACTCACCTCTTTTGGGCCTCTTTTATATTTTGGGCATCTTATTTTCTTATGGTTCAGTATTTTAGTTGTCAATTACAAAATTCAAACAAGGGAATCATATAAATATAAAGCTATGTGAAAATAATAAAGGACCAATCTCTAAGAATATGTTATCACCACCTAAGGTTACATCTAAAGGCATCTAAGAGCATCAAAGGAATCCATCTAGCACTCATACAAGGGACAAGGGACTACATTTTTTGCATACACGCATAGGATGGGAAGTTCATTTTTCCATCCACACATCTATTTACATTGGTACATCTAGCTATTATCTCGCTATCACGTGCACTTGCACAAGGGATTCCTAGGGCACGATTCTATCACACACTTCACAAGAACTACATGAGTATGAGATGTAGTGCAAATGATCATTCGTAAGTTCACTATGTCGGGTGACCGTCTGGGGTCAGTTCAACTCCCAATATTACATCTTTTCCTTGTTAGGATTTAATGTAGTTTGAGGGTTTTATGAGGTTCATTTTCTCTTTACAGGTTACAGGTGAATTTGGTGATCATCTAACAACATATAGGTGACCAACAATGAAGGTTAAAATACCATTGTGACACAATAAAAATTAGATTTGAGCTCTTGCACATCAGGTATGCCTACCAATGGTCTCTAGCACCTAGGCACCCCAGTCCTATTCCAGGTGCCCTGTCTGGCTCATTCTGATAGTTACAGGATTTTATGTGTCCAATTGCAACAGTCTGATCCTCCTGTTTATCATGTTTCCATTCTAGATCATACTTTAGATCAAGTGAAATCAACTAATTCTTTTATCTTCTCTCTTGCACCTAGGTTTTCATTTATCTAGCTTATTTCTTGTGTCAAATCTTGTAATTTAGCATTTATTTATCAAACATAACTCTGCAATATCTTAGGGTTTTACAAATTATATATTTGTTAAATCACCAATCAAATATTGTAACTTGTACATTCCTGAAAATTTTCAAATAAAGTGTAGCTCACATGGACGGATTAAAGAACACAAACTGTGCACCGATCCTCATGGTGAATGAATGTGTGACATGTTTCAAAGGTTTGAACCAAAAAATAATCATCTAACCCATTATCAATCAAATCATGCCATGTGGCTCACGCGTTACTCTTGTAATGTAGATCTTCAAATTGCCTTAACATCTTACACAAGGCTCAAAATCATATGAATTAGGTCTTGTTGGAAAATTGTTGACATGGGCCACATATTAGACTCTTCAAAATAAAATTTTGGTGAGATCTTGTAGGTAGAAAATGGGAAAATGAAACTCATAGTATTAATGCATACATTCAGTCGACTCAACCACCCAAATTTTATTATAATTGGGCTCTTTTCTTCTTCTACAAGTTAGCTGACATGGGGATGTATATATGAGAGTGCTACAGGTGGATTTGTAAATATTTTCTGAATGTTGGTGGTTGAGATTGGAAATCCAAGTTTCCCTCTATTTTTCCTTCTTCTCATCTTCCCTTTCTTCTATATATTGTTGAATAATGCTCATTTGAAAAAATTGGACTCTCTTGGGTTGCCAAAGCATTTTTCAGACCTAAGTATTGTTCTCTTGTATTTTGAGTTACAAGCCTCAAATTTGGTTCGATGCATATAGATACTTGCCTCTTTGCACCATTATAATATATTGTGCATATCTTGGAAGTAATAAAAAAAATTGTGGTTATTCTCTGCTCTAGCTAGTATTTTATTGCATTTACTTGCTTTTCCTTTGCAATATCAGTTTATTGTTCATTATTCATTTCATGTGTAGGTTTATTTTCTGTTTTTATCCATGATAATGAGTTTGTGAGTTTTTTTTAATACTCTGGAACTTATTTTTTCCCTCCATGTGTGCATTTTCCTTCATTTTCACTCATCTGAGAATGTTCATCTCCTTCTTTCTAGTGCTATCATCTCCCTTTATCTTAGGATTTTTTTTTATGTATATCCTTCTCACCATGATCCCTTGGAATCATAGAGTAGTGATAGGTAGATGCATTTCCCTTTTTAAGAGTAGTAGTAGAAATAAGTAGAGAAAATCAACCTTCTCTGGAAGTCTGTATCAAGTGCAAGGTCCCACAACTTGGAGATAGTCCCATGTTTCCTCAAAGCCCTAGATCATCTTGATTTGGGACAGGGGAAATTCTTAACCCCAATAGTTCCCATGTCATGCTAATAGTATCAACTCCTAATTCCATTTTGTGGTTGTCCCACCACAAAGATGCTTCATTTGAGAGCTGAAAATCACCCCAAATTTCCTTGGTTTCTTTAGAAAATTCTCTTATTTGGAAATATTTTTTCATTTTACTTTTTCAATTCTCAGCTCCATCTCCCAAGGTTATTCCATCGAACTTGGGTGGGATGATTCACTTGATATCTCTTGAAATTTTAGGTACTAAGTGGACTCTTTTGTTTTCTGGTTAATTTCCAACATTAGGATTTCCAGGCATTAGGTTTTTCTTCCCCATTTACTATAGGTTGTTCTACCTCATGTTCTTCTTCTTCATTCTCACCCATAACCTTCTACTCCAATCCAGCTACTACAATTTCGAGTGTCTTGAGGGACTACTAGGATTTCATCTAGCTTTTGGGTTGTATTTTCAGCCTCATTGTTTTCCCTTCTTCTAACCATTGTATTATGTTAAATAAGAATAAGGAATTTTGTTAGTTTATGGACCCATTAAGTCCAAGAGATGATAAACCTTCAACTCTGATACCAAAATGTAACACTCATGTTATTAATTATCCAAATTAAGATATTTTTTTACAAACAAACCCCTTAATAAAAATTAATTCCTTCAATGATTTCTGACTTGTAGCAATTAAAATCTAGCATAATTAAATGTTTACAATCCATCTGATAAAAAATTATAACCATGTGCAGTTGTAAGGGTCAATTAGATCTACCTGATCCCCCTTATATTCACTCTAACCGAGTGAGTATAACTTGTATACTTTTGGTTAAACCATTTTAACAAGTGTTGAGAACTATGTACAACTCCTAAGTGTCAACCTGGATAAAAAACAAGTTGTAAACCATATGGGATCTGACACTACATATTAAGGGTATGGTGAACAAATAGTGTAATCAACTAGCTATAGTACTTGGCCAAGTTCTCAAGTGAGCAATGCAAGTTTAGTTTCGTGATTGCACACAAGTCAACAAAACTTGTCTCCATCACTGTAAAACCATATCTTCATAGTTATATGAGTCTCATTTTGTTATTTAAGAAATTTTGTTTCTGTTTTAAGAAAGTAGGAACTAGGACTTATCATTCTATTCGAGAGTATGATTTTGGCCCCATCTTAGGATCCCTATGGGAAAGATGGTGACCACGTAATGAATTTCATCATTAAGTACTCACTATCCTTCCCATGTAACCATCCTAAGCTAGCACAATTAGGGAATCTATCGAAAAGAACGAAGATTCATGAATGCCTACACTTAATTTACAATTTAGTTATCTAAAGATAAGTAAATAAGCTCATTTAGGTTTTATGATAGGTTGTTTTGTATCATAACACATTATCTGTTTCCCGATAGAGGATTATAGTAACTTATTGAGTTACTATCATCCTTTATGGTACCTCTTATCGATTTATCGTAACTTAATGTTGTCATTTCAATATAGGTTTATTTAACCATGTCTCTATTTAAATGATCCAATCACTTCCTAGTTTAGTATTGGTCTTAATCTCATAAGTTCATCATTTAATCTTGCATAGTTACTTAATCTATTTAATTGTGATTTTGAATTGTAAAATTTATTTGTAAGGTACAATATTAATATAACGTTGTTTACATTGTTGTATTTTTCCATAATGTACTATGTTTCATTAATGAAACATTTTTGTTCATCCATAATGAAACTATATAATCAGTTATGATTCATTAACAAAATATCAATAACTTATATTTATACTCTATGTTAAAACAACATTTAAACATATTTCCATATCTCGTAAAATGTGATACAAAGGTTAAGCAAGTATTTTCATTGTAAACATAATAAGGATAAGTCATTATTTTTTAAATAATGACATATATTTCATCTGATAATAGAATCATAGGAAACATGCCTTAAATCATCTCGCGAAGATAAATACTTTCGCGCTAAAATTAAATACAATAATCTTTATCACGGATTTTTAAAAAATGATACATGATGAAATCATGTGTATACAATCCATTCAATCACTTCATAAATGTCACTCCGTCCTGCACACTGTAGGAGAGAGAAAATGTATACATGGGTCAGTTCTATGAACTGGCATGAGTTATCTAACTTGTATTCTTATTTTATTTAATTGAAATAAAATAATATGTTAAGGTTATCTTAACAATGATAACTTATAATCTTCATAGTTCATTAATTAACTTTATATATCACTATTCAAATGAAATGATACTACATAATGAAGCTATCTCTCAAACAATCCAAGTTTCCAACTGGATAACCATTTTTATAACTTTAGATCTGTTTAAATAATGCATATTATAAATGATATGTCAATAACTAATAACTCTAAGATCATTTCATAAGCGTCAAATAATTCTTAAGAGTAACCCATAGAATAATACTTCAAAAACTTCATCAATCATACTTGTCATACTTAACCGAATGCAAACTAATTCATCACCCTTTTCTGAACATATTGCAAAGGATATATTAATATAATCATGCTTTACAAGAAATATACATTTTCAACAGTTGTCCCGCTATCATTGCTTAAATCAATATAGTCAATCATTCATGATTACAGTTCACATGATCATTCAATATAGGAAATTTCAATGGTAACTTTAAATGTCAATATATAAGCAAATCATCATCATTTCTCACATGGAAAAATTAATCATCAAATTATTCAAACTAAGGATGACACTATCTTATTCCAACAATAGGTCAAAACAGTCATACAAGGATTAAGAACAGAAATCATTTCTTTTAGTACATGGAAGATAAGTTAAGTCAACACCTTCTATTTCTAACAATGTGAACTATCTATTCCCCATGAGTCCACTCTATCAACCAATTCATCAAGCTAAGATGTCTATATGCACTCAACAAGACATTCTGACAGTACCCTTAAGGATCCTTGTTTAGTTACTGCATGCAACCTTAATGCATGGGTCGGATTCCACATTCTTCCCACATTCTAAACATAAGGAAAACATAGGATACCTCAATATGAAAGAGGAACTTAATCAAACTTATTCAAATAACATAATAACCCACATTATTGCCCAACTCCCTGAGAGTTTTTACAAGTTTAAAAATCAACAATGGTGAGCTCAGAATGAGCTGAAAATAAACTCAAATCACCTAAGCATAGTAATGGGTTGAAGTATATTATTCAATAATCACCAAATTTGGAATATCAATAATAATGAAACATAGTCATTGATAATAGGGCTTTTACCAATATCTATAAATATAATCTTTTAACATGGATGATTAATCACAGTGAAAAACTTCAAATCATTTTCCTTTTAATCCAAACAAAATCCATCCCAGAAATCTCAAAAATAGAAATTTCTTATTGATTTAACTCATACCCAAAATACCAAAAATGACAAAAACTACAAATTTATTATTTAGCATCAAACCCAAAATGTATTTTCCTTCATTTCCCCATAATTTTCCTTAAAAATTTTCATATTGAAAATGAAGAGAATTTCCATGGATTTTTAATAGTAAAAACTCAAGCAAAAATCCCAATGACAATTTGACCTTCCAGCAAACTCAAATCGAGCTATTTTAAATGAAAATGTGCATGTATTTAAAACTCGAATTTAACAAAAACAAACATACCCAAAATAAAAATAACAAAAAAAATTCCATATTTCTACAACAACCACAAAGACCCATTTGTTTCCTACAATTTCTACCGTTTTATTTCCACATAATTTCATAATAAAAATAAGAGAACAATGATAAATTTTTAACAACTAAAGAACAAACCCAAAACATATTTCCACTATTTCATCATAAAACAACAAGATCCAAGGAGATCTTTTCCCATACTCGCATTATCCAACTTTATTAAAAACCAACAACAGACAATAAATTTCTTCTATTATTTTCCTTATTTTCAATTTTTAAAATTAGTTAGAAAAACCTCCACAACAAATTCCAATATTTTATTTAAAAACAACAAGAGAATGAGTAAGAGAACCCATGTGTATGAAGAATGAATGCATGTTTACTTCCTTTCCAAGCTTCTCTTCCCCAAACTGAACCGTCCAATGCTTCAAAAAACTCCAAATCCTAACAACAATAAAAATACAATTAATTTTCCCTCCATTAAATAGAGACTCCATTCTTGTATATAGTCACCAAAAAACATCCATTATTTTCTCCAAAACCCTCATGTCAAAGAAAAACGATCCATAAATCAAAAAATGTGAATACGGAGAGAGAATGAATATGCATGCCTTTTGGCTTGCTAAGCCATCTTATTATTCCCAATAACCTAATGTTTTATTTAATACACTTTAATCAATGACATTATGTCACTTGAGATTCCCTTCCAATTTCCAAATGACTTGCATGTAATCATTGCATTATGGTCTAAGACCAATTTTACCAAATATTAAAAATAAATTATTACCATATATTTTCCAAACAATATGGTCTATGACGATAATTCAACATAAGTCAATAAACATTTTAATTGCCTCTCATGGTCTTTGACCATTTTAAGAAAATTAAAATATTACCATTACCTTTCTATTGGTTTATGAAATTCATTCTAAATTTCAAGAAGGATAAAATTCGTAGTTAAAAACACTTACACAATAACCATCAAATAATTACCTAGCAAGGTGCTCTATGACCACCAATTTTAATTCTAAGGAGGGGGTTATTAACCATTATACAATATAAATCGATAATCAATGCAATAGGTTCTAAGACTGATTTATGATAACATTAAACAATAGCCATGTATTCATTTTTACTCCTATCACAAAAGAAAGGAACCCCATGCACGTCGGCCTATCACCCAGCAGATGTTGGGTGCTCACCCGAAGCACGTGCGGGTGCTAAGTCTCTCTTTTATATGAGTTAAGTGGGAATTATCATCTATTATTTGTGATTAAGAGAATTCAAAGAGGATTTAAGACATACAAGAACCATAGAGCTTAGAACAGCCTCTAGATCCTTGCAGCGATTCTAGACAGAATAACACTTTAATAGACTATACTAACTTGTATCATAACCTATGAAAGATATGTATGCATCAAACACTCCTACTTGATCATTAACATAAATGAAAGATATACCATGAAAAAGATGTATGCATCAGGATCATATGATATATCATATATATAAACTGGTAACCTCATTACATCCATGGAGCCATTTACATGAATGTCACAGGGAAGTAAACCTGTAGTCATGCATTACAACTGGACTAATGGAACTAGGATACCACTAAAAATAAAAAATTATAATCCCCTTGCCCAATACATCCTTTCCCAAATGTAATTACCCACTAAGAGAGTTCTTGCAGTATTTCTGCAGAGCTCCACCCACTCTCTAGTTCTTCTCTTGTTTATCCATCTACTTTGCAGGTGCTTGTATTTATAGTCTTTCTAGACTGCCAACTCATCCTCCAGTGCCCTCAGATCCGATGCCAAGTGTCCGAATGTGGTCCTCCATGGGAGCATGCTCCTCCAGGCCCGAGATTTCCACTTTATACCATGATGTTCTTCTAGAAGATTCTACTACAGGCATGCTCCTTCCTGGGCCAACCTGTCGCCAGGATGGCACCTTATCCACGTGCAGTTGGGTCATGCTTTAAACGTGTTCTTCCCCGAATGCCCAATTTGACTAAGTCCCAAACCCTTGGCTCTTTCTGTACGGGATTCGCTTAAACCCTTCTCCAAACCCACTTTGAGCACTTTTTCCTTAAACCCTTCCTTAACTGGGACCTTGCCCTACACACCTTTATACTTAGTCAATATTCTAGGGGCCCAACATCACCCCACACTAAGCCTATTCTCCATTCCATAAGAACACTTCTCTTAGTGAGAGAAAGAATACAATAGGCTTACGCCTAGGAAAAGAATAAGGGGATGAAAGAATGGGGAAAGAAGAAAGAATGGGAGAGTGAAAGAATCACTACAAAAAAATAGGAAAATCCTTTGCAAGTTGGCCTCGCAATTTATTCCAAGCATCGACTTCGTCCTACGCCCTCTGATAGAGGTCGCCGACCAGGGCGCTCACCTCATCAAAATTTAATCCATCTCCTTACTGTGCTCATGGTATCCATGATCTTCTCCAATTCCTTTCATATATCCTCCAGTGCATCCATTCTTCATGTGATACATGATATAGCTCCTTCAACTGGTTTTTGATTGAAACCCTTAAGGTTTCAATGGCCTCTGATTTCTTCTCAACCTCGGCAAGGATTTTCTCTCTTTCTGCCCTATTCCCCTTGTTTTTCTCCTGGAACTCCTTGAGTTTCACTTCATGAGTGGCGACTAAGGCACTTGCCACTTTGTCTCTATCCATGCAAATGTTGTACATGGCCTCAGTAGTTCGGGAAGCAGCCCTTACATCAGCAAGCACTTTGTTGTACTCCACAACGAGCGCTATAATCTTCAACTTGTCTTCCTTCTCTAGGCATGCTACCACTTCCTCTACAGACTCCAAGGCTAGTGGTTGTCTTTCCATGGTGAGGACCCTTGTTAAATCCTCCAGGCATCCCAAGGTAGATCCATAGTTTTGCACGGGTGATGCTAAGTCTGGATGCTTTAATAGTATGGCCTCATTGATGGAATTCTACTTTCTTGTACACAGCGCTCACCTTGGCCTTTTCATCCTTCAATTCCCACTACCACTGGGTGCTGATTAATTTTTCCTGGCTCAGCTCCTTGGTCAATGTAGCTAGCTCTTCCTCTTTTCCTTCAACTCCCTTCCAGATCTCTGATCCTATCATTTCTCCAGAAGAGCCTAGCTTCTATCTCAATTGAGACCTTGTTGAGCATGTTGCACAGTTGTTCATCCAAGAGCTGTTGGGTATCCACCATTGGGTTATCTTCTCCTAGTCCTAGAAATGTTATTACTGCCCCGTGGCTTACCTCAAACTTTGGTTCATCAAGGTGGGACTCAATTTCCCAAGAGATCATCTTCCTTGTCCATGGGTAGGTAGCCTCCTTTTCAAAAGATGACATGCCTACAAGCTCCTCCACTGGAATGTACTCTTGAAACTGTGCACAAAACACTTTCTTGGGGTCATCAACATAACCCATCTCCGGCCTCCCCCCTTCTGTGCGCCTTCCTCCTGTGCACGTACCCTTTGGTATACTTACAGTTAAAATGGGGCCTTAAGTTCTGTCGCGTTCCTTTTTTGTGCTCTTCTCCTCCTTGTTCAATATTGGCTTAGCGCTATGTTCCACTTTTTCCTTTACCAAGGTCTCAACATTCCATGTCTCTTCTTCTACCACCTTGGATGTTTGCTCCTGCGTAGAGCTTGGAACCTCTTTCTTCTACGCTAGCCTCCTCATCTTTTCCCATGTCTTGGGCGCTTCCTCCTACCTGGCTATCCTTGTGCCACACAAAAAGGAACCCTTGATCTTCTTCTCCTCCTTCCTCCTCAGAATCATGTACATTGAAAATAGGTGGCCCTTGATCTTTCCTGGGGTCCTCTTCCCCACTTACTTCTTCTTCACTATCATCCTTCTCTCCTATGTACTTGTCCAAGTTTCCAACTTCTTCTGAGGTGGTCTCCTCTTCTACCCTCTACTTCTTCCTAACCGGAGATTCCAATGTAGGTGACTATGTTTCTTCCTCTTTCGATGACTCCTCATCTGATGGCTTTACTGGTTATGGATTCTTCTCTTTTACTAAGGGCCTCTTCTTGTGCGCGTACGTACTAATCCTAGCACTTTTCCCAGGGGAACCTATTGCCTGTGTGTCTACCACACTTGGATTTTTCTTTTCTGGCCTTTTTCCTCCCATTTGGGCATGGGTATCTTCCTACCAGTTGGGTCCAGAGGTATGGACACCTCATTTTCTAGGTACATACCCTTTTCTGACTTGGGTCTTATGCGAATGTAGACATGCGTTGCGGATCCTTTTGCAATGGGCAGAGTCATGGCCTTGTCATTTTGCACTTCATGTGATACGTACCATTCTATGTACGCGCGCTTGCCAGGGTAGACCAACCCTTTGCGCATTTCCCTGTGGTCTTTGTCCAGACTGCCAAGATCCAGCTTAAACTTCTTAGACTCCTTGAACCTATTTACTCCTGCTTGGAAGTATTAAGCTGTGAAGGAAAAGGGGAGCTTGCACCATGGGCTCCATATTTCATCCATCACTTTGAATCTACCTAGGTAGAAATGTTGGTACACAAAAAATTCTGCTTCTCCCCTAGTGGCTGCTGGCAGTTGTTCGGGAATTCTCCATTCTGCCTCAAACACGTTCCTCCTTAGGCACGTATACCACTTCTCCAAGTGCGCCTTGTGCACTGTTGTCATAGTGTCACAAGTGTATTTCTCAAACCATTTGGCGGGTGAGGGGTCCTCAACAAGGTACTCCCATACAAATTTATCCAATGCATCCAATATCCCTATCTTTGAAAACACAATGGTTAGCAACACATTTCCAAAAAGGATCCTGTCTCCTTCCTTCGCACAGTTGATAATTTCATCCGCGATGAATGCGGAGATAAATTATAGATGGTGCCCTCTGAGATCTTTCTGCAGACATTCAACCAGGGCTTACTAACTTGGGTCCATCTCTCTTGGCCATTTAGCTTTGACACCAGGTGCGTGCAGCCATCTTCATCACCGGATCCTTAATGTCTGTGACATCATAATATCTTGACCCTTTCTTGCATGCGAAAGTGGCGATAGTTTCCTTAATCACTTCTTTGTCAGTCAAATCATCCTCCAACCCATCTCCTTCATAGATGAGGCCTGTGAATTGTGAAATGAGCTGAGGAGTTATGCACATCTTACACCCTGCGAAGTGGAAATAGTCCTCATGCACACGTGACATCAGCCACTGATACAGTCACTCAGGTTTCTCGAAGTAGGGCAACTCAAAGAGTTGTAATAACCCTACCTTCTCCAACTTGACCTTCACGTCATCATTATAAATGGGCAAACCCTTATGGTTTCCTCTTGTTTGTTGGGTGCACTAACTCCAGTGCCAACTCCTTTTCAATTGTGCTTTTCTGATGATTATAATAGTTTACAGACATGTCCCTAAGATGGGACTCCCACTCCTTCCCCAACAACACTCCATCTGGGTACTGCATTTATGCATACCACTCCTCATTTGTACTTGCTTCAATTTCTTGTTGCTTACCCTTTCCCTTGCCCTTGCCCTTTCCCTTGCCCTTCTTGGGTGTACTAGCTGGTTTCTTGGGTGCCATTATCCTAGGTCTTCTTCCCACTTCAATCACTTATGTCTTACTTTATTCTTCTGCTCTCTCCAACCTTAGATCTCAAACTTGTGAAGAAAATTTCTTAAACCCGTGCCCCAGTTCTTTAAACCCTAACTAGGATACTCCCTTCACAAGACGACATCTTCTCACAACTTTCTCCTACACCCATGAAATCCCTTCCTCCTAGTTCACAAATCCATTAACTAGTTACCCACGATTCAATCTCTTTAAATTTTTCTTCACATGGAGTCATTTTTTTGGAAGCCCTAGTTTGGTCAAAGGTGTAAAAAGCAAGTGCTTCATTCTCCTTATACGCAAAGTGAAAAATGAAGTTCCTTGACCCCTTTATGTATAGTTTTTCCCTTTTTGAGCCATTAAGTGATACTTCACCTACCATCCTACGGTCTTTATTCATTTAATGTGTACCCCTATTTTTCAAACTCAAAGGACATCCATGACTTCAGCGCTTTCCCTCACGTGCCCAACCTGCTATGGAAAATCCTCCAACCTTCTAGGTGGCGCTAACCAATCCAACCTGATAGGAGACTCTTGCATGTGCACATGAATCAGTGCTGAAGGCACTTCTTCTATCCTGATAGTTTGCTCTTGCCTACCTCATGTTGCTTAATGCACTTTCTCTTCCTTTGTACGTGGGATCTACAAGTAGGCTTTATCTTGACACCAACCATTCTTTTTCTACGTATTTTCTCTCCATACCCCTCTTTCACTAGAGCCATTCAACTGAGATTTTTAACACAAATGGCACTAACCATGCACTCTTTCACTTACTCCACCCCATACTTAAAATGATGCCTCTCATTCACAAATTCTCAAAAAGTAGCACCGACACCAAGTGTGCAGTCCTCTAAACTCAAGACTCAAAAAGTAGCAATAAGGTTACCAGCACCCAAGGTGCAAAACAAAACAACAAATCTAAGAAACATAAGAAATGAAACACATAAAGGAAAATTCTAAACTAACTGGCAAAACTTGCCTTATTTTATAAACACCAAGAAGACTTATTTATAGTAGGGCATCAACCTACTCCCATTGAAGTGTCCAAGCAATTCACTACAATGGTGAACATAAACTCTTGAAATAACTAATACCCACCGACATATGCACCCTTGTAGAATGGGCTTGTTCACCAAATACTTTAATTCATGTGGTCAGTGTAAAACACGAAGGGTGTTGCCAGCAGATACTGTCTAAACTTGAAAGGCACGTAGATCATTGACAATGCCTTGCACTCAATTGTGGTGTAGTTCTGCTCTGTTAGTGTCATCTTCCTACTTGCAAAACATAGAGGATGATCACCAATTCCTTCACCTGGCTATGCAAGCACTACTCCAATAGTGGTCCCTAAGGCATCTACATGGACATGAAAGGGATTGTCTTAAGAGGGAAAACCTAATATAGGCGTGGTGACAAACCTATCCTTTAATGTATCAAATGCCCTATGTTGCCTCTCCCCAATGGAAGGCACTTTTATGTCTGAGTAGCTCCTCTAAAGGCACGATGATCTTGGCATACCCCTTGATGAATTTCCTGTAATAACCATGTATGCTTAAGGAATCTGTGCACTACGCTCTGGCTAGTAGGCTCTCCTAATCCTACAATAACAAGAACTTTTGTGAGATCTACCAACAAGCCCTCCTTACATATAATATGTCCCAAATAATGTGCCAAAGGGTGTAGCAAATACGCACTTCTTAATGTTGAGGATACCCTCAACTACCTACACATCTCAAACATTAACCTCAAATTATCACAATGGTCTTTGACTAGACCATACACTTTCCAGTAGTCCAAATAGACCTGAAGAAACTTATGGATGAATTCCTGGAATGCTTGCACAACTATGAGCAAAAAAATAGTAGGCGTATTCTTCAACCCAAAGGGCATGAACGTATATGCAAAAATTCCCACTCAATGGTGAAAGTTTTCTTCTCCTGGTCATCCTTTGCAATCCGGACTTGGTGGTACCTTAAAAATCCATCCGTAAAGGAATAGATTTTGCACCCAGCGAATCCTTCCAAAATTTCTTCAGTGAAGGGGGTTGGAAAAGGATTGATGACACAAACTACGTTCAGCTCCCTATAATCCACATAGATCCTAATCCACCCATCCTTCTTGATGTTGATTACCATCAGACTTATCCATTCTAATTCCTCCACTCCTTCAATGATCCCAGAAGCTATCATTTTATCTATCTCCTCCTTAACCTTTACACGCAAATTGGGATTCATCTAGTAGGGCCTCTTCCTGACCGAGTGCGCACTGTCCTTCAGCTTTATCTTCATCTCCCCTAAGGAATGGTGAATTCCTTTAAGATCATGGTACCCACGTGGGTAATAAATCCTCAAATTCACACAATACATCAATGATCTTAGAGACTTCCTTCTCTAACCAATAATCTCCAATAATAGCTTCCTTAGGTTCTTCTCCTAAACCGATGTTAACCTTCTTTGTCTTTAAGGGCTCATGGTAGGTGCACACATGAGTATCAGCATTGTCCACTACCTCGTGCATCCCTACAGAATGGCTAACATCCAAGCTTTCCAATTCCTCTCCATCAATCACATACACCAACTTTCCTTTCTCCTTTTCCAAACACGCACGCTCAAGCTATAACTCTTCTGTTTCCTCTACTTCTTCTTCAAAGCGTGCCTCCAATCTTGTTCCACCTAGTAACTCCAACAGCCTATCTTCCACCATGGCACTATCCCCCATGGTAAGGCACTTGATACCCTACAAGGCCTTATCAACTGATGGCTTGGTACTCTGATACTCAAAGGTTTGAATGAGGTCAGCTACGAGCTCTTTCCAATTCCCTATCTGGCGGCGTGTCTCCGAATGAATGTACCATGCATGCACACAACCTTGTAGTGTAGAGTACAACTTGTGCACCCAGAGGGATGGTGGTAAAGCTTCCACACCTTCTCTCAAGATCCTTTCACACTCCTGGATATGGAAAGAGGCAGGCTCCTTCCCATGGTAGTCCTTGATGGTGGTGGGCACGTTGCTCCTAGAGAATCTGACAGAGAGAGCAATTCTTACCTCGCGCCATTCCAAAAGGCTCTCCTGATGTGTAGCCCACCACCGCGCAGCTGCCAAGTAGGACATAACATCCCTCTCCATTCCTTCTCATTCTTCCACTGAGCTTCCATTTCCTACAAAAATATCTCAGGGAAGGCTCCTCCTGAATACTTAGGCAGCTCCTTTCCTCCTAGGCGTCAGACTGTGCGCGCCTTTGTCACCTTGGTCACCGACCCTCTCAATTGTTGTCCCATCAATTCATAAGTTCCATGCACCCAATTGTCACATGCTAGACTGGTGGTATCACTTACTGACTAAGCATCCTCAAACTGGATAACTTCGTTAGTAGGATGTATTATCTCTGGGTCCCTGATTGAGCACACATATATCCTGTCTAGAAATTCTTCCCCCAAAGGTTCAATATAGGGTGTTGAATTCCCATCAGCTAGGGGTATAATGACCCGTTCCTCCTTATTTTCAAATTTGATGTACCCTTTGTTGAACCAAAGGTCCGCATTGTTCTTGTAACACCAAGGGCACCCAAGTAGTGCTGGGAAATTGTCTGCCTCAGCAAGCGCCAAGACTTCGAAGTCCCCAGTAAACTTAGCTCCCTGGATAGTGATAGCTACATCCTTTAAGACACCGATGGGCATTGCCTTAGTTTTGTTTGCCATATACAGCACATTCGAAGATGGTTGTAATGCAGGTCTTCCCATATAATGCCATGCATCCAAAGTTAGAACATTAACCTCCACACCATGTGTCAATGAGTATATTACTAAGGAGCCATCCATCTACAACTACATTCAATGTGATCTCCTTGTCATAGTCAAGGTTGTGAGGGGGAAGGTTTGCGTGTAAGACCTATCTCTCGCACTCTTCTCCGATGCGTGGTACCTTCTCTCTCAACCATGATCCTAGCAAGGGAATGATATTCTCTTGCCTTAGCATTTTACACACCTCCTTGACCTCATCCAGGTCATCCTTTGGCACCTCGACTCTCCTCCCTTGTTCCTCCCTCCTAGATTGCTCCTTTAGACATTGGATTTCCCCTTGTAAACTCTGAATGACATCCATGGTGTCCTGATATACCTCCTTTTGATGTGCAGGGTCTGGGTACTTTCCATGAACTACTTCCTCCCTTGAAACTAGGTTCTTCTATCTTGGTATCTCTCTTGCGCGCGTAGCTTCTGCCCTTGTTGTTACCAAGATAGGCTCCAAACCTACATCCCATGTTACCTGAGGCATCCACTTGTATGTCTACCTTCTTAATACTGACCATTGCATATCGCCCTTGTCTTTCTCAGTGCTGTTGATTCATGTGCTCAAACAACTTCGGGCACTCCTCATACTTATGCTTCTTTCTGCACCACGAGCACTGCAACAGGTCTGGGCACTCTCATTTGTAATGCTCTGTAGATCCACAATTGAAATAGGTTCCACATGGGAACTCACTCCTTCCTCCTCCCACGACCATGGAATCCTCCTCGAAAACCTCTTCCACGTGTGCCTCCATCTGCGCGCTCCTCATAACAGTGATCATCACCCTTGGAACTACTAGCAATGCTGGTTTGGCGCACCCCATGATCAATGGCCTCATGGATCTGATCAATGAGCCTACAGTCCTTAGTATCATGGGTTGTAGATGTCAATCTTGCATAACAAGACACATTCTGATATATTATGCATTGTAGCAAGGGGAATCTACTTGCATCATGGTCCCCATGGAAAATTTCACAATCTACCACCACAAACACGTACTATCCTTTGGGGGAAATTATCCTTAACGTGCCCCTCTACTTCACAATCTATGCACCACAAACCACTGTGAGTCTCATGGGCTGAGTTTGTGGACAAATTTTCCAACTGCTTGGCCATAGTAGCAATCTGAGCCTCCAAGAATGGGCTAACACCAATATCAACACTACCAATAGCATCGACACATAAGGTAGCTTCCAATGCCTCACACAGGTCTATAAATTTTTTATGAGATAAGGCCCTTCTAAAAGGGGTGATCAATCCTCCAACAAACCACTGAGCATGCTATGAAGGGTGAATATCATATGATAATTTAGATAAGAGAGTTTTAAAGTGCACGCATCATACTCCACACACTCTCTATCATTCCTTGTTGAATCTCCTTCAAAGCACTGATGCTCTTCTGCTCAAACTCAGGAATGTGGAATTCTACCAAGAATGCATTCTTTAAAGTAGTATAGTCCACCACTATTTGATGAGGGTCATACTTCCTATACCAGCTATGTGCGCACGCTTGCAATGTGGTTACAAACCGACTAGCCTTACGTTCTGGGGTTTTGATACCCTTTGCGCACCATAGCAGTTCACACTTGTGAACATGTTCCACAGCATCCTCAATACCTATGTAATCAGGAAAATGTAGAGATATTTCAAAGAAAACCTTAAGGGGTGGTTGGGGTCTGAATCCTCCTGAGCTAGATCCTTGGTTTCCTCCTGTGTTTCCTCTACCACCTGATCCACCAGGTCCTGAAGGTCCAAACCCACCAAGCCCTGAACCACCAGACCCACCAGCTCATATTCCTCCTAAACCACCAATTCCACCATACCCACTAGGTCTTAAACCACTAGATCCACTAGCTCCTATTCCTCCTGAACCACCAGATCCACCAGGTCCCAAAGTGGTCATGCCAAGGGTCCCCATAGTTCCACTGAGCTACGCACCTATGGTCTGTGACAATGCCCCACTACCAATAGTATACCATGTGCCACTCCCAGATGTGAGACCAAAAGCTTGTGTGTCTATACCTTTCCCAAAAATTCCTAACACTGGGTTGGTGTTTGTAGCCATAGAAGGCCCAAACGAGAAATTATACCTCCTGGGTGTAGACCGATCACCTCCAATGTAACCAACTGGACTAGAAATATTTTCCCCCTGATCTAGAAAACTAAGCACCAGGGTCCGGTCACTAGGTGGGCTCAGATGCACACCAACAGTTCTTCTTTCTCTGCACGATGAACTCTCATCAGAAGCTGAAGGGGTCTCTCTTACGCGCTTGCCAAGATGGGGTCACACAGACTGCTCAAGTTCCACATCCTCTACGTGAACCTCAAATCCTTCCCACAACATCTGTCACCATACATCCATCACACCTGCAACCTCACGTTGTCTAGAAATCTCCCTTTCACGCACTTCACCATACTTGATTCATCTCTCCTCCCTTTCTTTCTCCGTCGCAACATCTGCCATCTTCCTCCACCCTAGCTTCCTCACCCAGTGCTCAGAATGGTTTAGCTAGCCATTGGGAATGCCTCTAAACTCATGGTAACCATCAATATTTTCATAGCCAGAGGGACAACACGTAGAAATGATCCTCTGGGCTCCCACAGAAACTCAAACTCAGCAACCTCCAGATAAGAATATGTGGAAATGGCATACTCCAGAGTGTAGCTAGCCAATACTCCTTTCCACCAATGATCCACATCACGGGTCCACGTCAGATCTGCATCCTGTAGCCTCTGGTATTCTTCTTGGGTCCACACATATGATCCAAAATGAAAACCTGATCTAGATGCATATGATGAGAGCCATTCATACAGTTCCATAGGGAAGTAGTAGAAAAAAGTTTCATACAAATCATGGTAGAGGTTTTCTTCTACCCATCTACGTGCATTAAACTCGGGTTGAGTGTTGAATCTCTTAGAAAATTCATCCTCCGTGCTCTTGAACCATGATTCAACACTTTCCAATGTTAACCACTCTATCATTACTCACTACACAGATCATGATGTATGCTATTTCCCACTACAAATTCGAAAAGAGGTCCTGGAAATAGAACCAAGATGTAGTCATTTTTACCCCTATCACAAAAGAAAGGAACCCCATGCACATCGTCCTATCACCCAGCAGATGTTGGAAACTCACCCGAGGCATGTGCAGGTGTCGAGGCTCTCTTTTATGTGAGTTTAGTGGGAAACATCATCCATGATTTGTGTTTAAGAGATTTCAAAAGGATTTAAGACATACAAGAACCATAGAGCTTAGAATAACCTCTAGATCCTTGCATCTATTCCAGAAAGAGTACTTTATAGATTATATAACTTGTACCATAACCGGAAAAAGTATACAAGACATCCATACTTAGCATAAACATAAATGAAAGAGAACCTATGAAAAAGATGTATGCATCGGAATCATTGATATTCATATATATATATATAATAAACTGGTAACCTCATTACATCCATGGAGCCATTTACAGAATGTCACAGAGAAGCAGTCTGTAGTCATGCATTACAACTGGACTAATGTAGCTAGGCTAATAAAAAGAAAAATTACAATACCCTTTCCCAATACATCCTTTCCCAATTGCCATTACCCACTAACAGAGTTCTTACAGTATTTCTGTAGAGCTCCACCCACTCTCTAAGTCTCTTCTCTTCTCTTCGTTTGTCTTTACTCTATAGGTGCTTGTATTTATAGCCTTTATGGACTACCAACTCATCCTCCAGCGCCCTTAGATCTAATGCCAAGTGTCTGAATGTGGTCCTCCATGCGAGTATGCTTCTCCAGGCTTGAGCCTTCCACTTTATGCCATGATGTGCTTCTAGAAGCTTCTACCGCAGGCATGCTCCTTCCTGGGCCAACCTGTCACCAGGTTGGCACCTTATCCATGCACAATCAGGTCATGCTTTTCACGTGTTATGCCCCGAATGTCTAATTTGACTAAGTCCTAAACCCTTGGTTCTGTCCGCGCGTGCCACGCACGCCACAGGTTTCCTTGAACCTTGTCTTGCGCGCTTTGTCCTTGCATGCCTACGCGCCTTCTATACTTAGTCAATATTCTAGGGGCCCAACAAGCCATTAATATATTTACTTTGCAAAGTGGTCTAAGACCCGGTTCCTTACTAAAACTGCCCAAGCAATGTGATCAACTTATCTTAATTTGATCAATGTCATGCAAATGGTGGTGTAAAAAAACCATCCACAAAAAATTATGTCAACATTGTAAGTTCCTTTATAAATGCATTAAAACCTTACTAAATACTAACATTCATGAATAATGCAAACAACAATGGTGGAGTCTAACCAAATCAACCTCATAATAATCATGCAGCCAAAAAGGGTGTATGTCAACAAAAACTCTTATTAGCGTAACAGTTGTGTGTGTGTGTGTGTGTGTGTGTGTGTGTGTGTGTGTGTGTGTGTGTGTGTGTGTGTGTATACATCTGTGTGTGTGTGTGTGTTATGTATACATCTATATATGTATATTTATATTTTTTCACATATATTTATATATGTATACATTTGCATATATATTTATATATGTATAATTACTAAATCAAATTTTATAATTAATTATCTATAAAACACAACGACAAGAAATTTATCAAATTTGGGGATGTGACATGGGCTATTCATATACAGTGGGCCAAGAATGTGTCTCAATGGATTGTAATCCTAAGTCTTTTGTTTTAAAAAGTTATTGAGGAAATGAATAAAAAACACATGAACTAAAATACAGTGGGTTGATTTAAAGGGGATATGAAGAGCAGTAACGTCACATATACATAGGGTTGTAATCACTACACTAGTTCAACCTCGGTTTTCCATAGCCCACAATCAAGATAGAGGAGAGTAACCTCCTACAATATTGGTAAATGGGTGAGAAGAGGTATAGATTGATAAAGGATAAGACAAGAATGCACAATATAACTTGAATGTAAATAAAGGGAAGCTAATTGGATCTCATCAAATAAGAGCACTATGTTAGCTAGTATCAATGTGTATATAACACTAAGTTAACATAAAGTAATGAGGAAGGAAAATGAACTAATATATGAAAAATGACAAAGAGAGATAGAGAAATTACTTGTGGGGGTTGTTGATGCATTTATATCTAGAGAGAAGTAACACTGAGAGAGAGGGAGAGATAGAGAATTGCTATTTGGGTGGGGAAAGGGAACACCATTCCTGTCCTCAACTCAATATAGATGACCCAATAGTGCAAGAAATCCAACCAAGAAGAAGAGTGTCCAATCCAATTGAAGTCAAGTGTAAGATGAACCAAGGGCTAAGAAAATTGATGTGAAGTTCACATAAAAGAGAAGAGAAGATGGTAGTTCCTATGATTCTAACTCCTTCCTTATAAATGTATAGGTGTGGTCACCATATATACGATGCCATCACCCGCAAACTGACACCATCGGCCATGAGCGATGGCGTCATCCAAGGATGCTAAATTCCGTGTAAAGTGAAAAAGAGGTGTCATGGATCAAGTAAATGGATGAATAATGTGGCAAGTGGTGAAATACAAGAAAGGTGCCAGGAATACAAAATGCATGAGATATAAAGGGACAAGGATAACTAATGCAAGGAAAACTAAGGTTGGGACCACACAATGATATTCTGTCTATATAGTATCTCTAACCCATAATTATTATGTGAATAATGATACCCCGTTCTCGAAAGTCCCCTTAAGGAACCCGATAAAGAAATAGATGCATTAGTGACCATTATTTGTAGAAAGGAAATTGTTATTAACATGTACGAAAAATGAAAAGTGAATAATTACGTGTATAAAATTTGGGTTCTATATAAGCTATGACATAACTAATGTCATTCATGACAATTGTGCTATCGAGAGGGTAGTATTTCTCAACTATATTATTCATAGAATGTTCTTTCTTTTGGAAATATCACATGTATTATGGTTAGGCATGGGATTAGAGAATACCTATGACTTCTCATTGATTTGGTTAATTACTTTTTGATGCTATTTTTGTTGTGCTTCCTCGCGGGCTTTAACCACTTTAGTTAAATGTTCCTGATTGATGGTTTCATGCTCACATTAGGAGCCTAGGAATAATTTGATGGCAGTTGTGGGTAGTGCATGAGAGTTCTCATGGGAGAGACCCCAATTAGCATGCCACCAACATTATTTACTTTCATCATGTCATTGAGTAACAGTTCAATAAGGATCTAAGATCATGATAAATGACTTAGATAAGTGATGTTTCAACTCTTCCTTGCTCAATGGTTGATGATAATTAGGTTGTTTTTTTATTAGCTTGTTGTTCAATGTTGAAGATGAACCTATTTAAAGAAGAAACAAGAGGAAGAGTATCGAAGAATCTATCATTTGTGACATTCTTGTTCTTAGGATGTTGGAGGATTTGGAATTGTTTGTTGGGTTGTGTCTTAGAAGGTAACCTCTAAAATTCCCTCATGAGGTAATCCTTCCTTTTAGCTTGTTTGAAGGATTATTCTAGAGATGTGGGAGAAAAGAACCGCACTGTATATTAAAGGTGAGGCTTAAGAGATCATAAGAAAAGTTGGAAACGGTTGTCACTGGGCATGTTATGTTCATCTTGCGTAGATAGGGTCTTCTAACGTTAGATAGAGTCTTGTGTTGATTAATTTTCAAATTGTTAAGAATTGATAAAGGAATTAATGTTATTAATTTGTTAGTCATGATACTGAAAATCATTCACTAAGGCTATCACCAAGGACTCTATCAAAACTATGGAGCTAGGAGGTAAGGTATGATTCCAATCCAAAGTATCCCAGTGAGGTTTTTATCTAAGAGCTTAGTGGCGGTGTAAAAATGATCTTTGATCCACTCCTTATAAAATTTTCCAAAGGATTTAATGTGAAGGGAGGGAGAAATGGACCCGTTATAGGAGATGGAAGCAGAAATACCCCAATATTAATGTTACCAATGTAAGAAGCTATAGGCTCAAGTTATACTACTCTTGGGAATTTGTTGTGGATGGGGGGTTTGGTGATGGGCACCCCATTAGGCCCATTTAGTAAAGAAGGGGGTGTGCTACCCAGAGAGCCCATTGTAGGGAGATTGACTAATTGAGCCATGTTGGATTTCATTTGAAGGAAGTGAGCCATAGTAGTGGATTATTTTTTGTTCATCCTATCAAATAGTTGGAGGATAAGGTTAGATGAGTCAAAGTTGGGGGTATTCTCAAATGCACCTACTCTGGGACCTTTCCTTTTTTCCCCTACCATCAAGCGGTTTGGAGATGAACTCAATGATATGTTTATTGATCATTTCTTTTGATTCATCCTTTTACTAAGGAAATCACATGAGAAATATCTAAATATCATAAGCGTGATCATAAGTGTTGCTAAATTGAATTTACTCTTCCTCCTCCTCAAATAGGCCATTGTGGTAGGTGCGATGTTTCCTTCTAAGGACTCCAATGACACAAAATATATTGATAAGTGGAATTCATTTTTAGGGTGAAGGGTTTGAGGAAAAGATCTGCATAACATAATTAGAATATCCTAGGCCTAGATACTCCATCATGGAGTCATAATATTACCGAGAATAGGTCCTGAAATGGGACTTATTGACACTATCGGTTGTGTAAGAAAATTTACACATGGGCCGATGGCATTAGTAAAATTTGAGACAAGTTTACAGGAACAAATGGTATCACCCTAGGTGATGGTGTTTGGGTAGGCTACTTTTTTAGGTTTTTTGAATTTTGGTGATTTGAAATAATGTCAAATTTGGAGATGGATACTTTCAATGACATTTGCTTAAGCAAGAGGTTTGTAGGTTTCACGTCAAGTTCACCAGAATGTATGACCTAAAAGGAATTTTTCTCAATGGAGTGCACTCCTAGGTCCTTCGTTCTACAAGGGTATGAGGTAAAGAAGAAGAGATGCACATGGACCAACACATAGTTGATTTATTTAAAAGGGGATACAATGAGTACTAAGGTCACATATCTAGAGAGCATTGATCCCTACACTAGGTTAACCTATGTTTTATAAGGTCGGTGGTCAAGATAAAGAAGAGTACCCTTCTAGGATATCAATTAATGGGTACAGATGTAGATCGATATAAAAATAACACAAACATGCACAATCTATACAAGTGAAAAATAATTGAAATTTAAATGATGGAAAGCTAAGGAGAAGATCATGTAAGAGAAATATGTAAAATAAAACTGATGTGAATATAATACTAAGCTAACATAAAGAAACAGGAAAGGAGATGAACCAATCTATAAAAAATGACAAAGACAGTTAGAGAACTTACATGTGGGGTGGTCACTGATGCATCTATCTCTCAAGATAAACAATATGTCGAGAGAGAATCATTATGGGTGGAGAAGGGGAACACCATTCTTGTCCTAGACTCACTATAGATGACCCAATCATGCGAGAAATCTAATAACCAAAAAGAGTTTCCAACCCAAATCAAATGAAAGATAGACCAACATAAGATCGATCAGATGTGAAGATGGTGCAAAAGAGTAGAGTAGATGGTTATTTTTATGTCATTCCTCTCCTTTTTAGATTTCAAGGTGTTATGTGCATGTATACCTAACACCATTTCCTGTTAGCGATGGTGTCAACCTAGGGAAAATATAACACTTACACCATCACCCACATGTAATGGTTTTGGAAAAGGATAACCCTAATGTGAAGTGGGGTGTAAATATGTCATGGATAAAGGGAAAGTCAATGAAATAAGTGTCAATGACGAAGTCAAATGCAAGCAAGTGTCGACAGTGCTAGTATCTGCAACGCAGAAGGACTGGCAGAGGCAAGTCTAACTAAGGCTAGGACTACATAATAGTACATCTCTTTGTGATTGATCCCATAATGACAATATGTATAGTCATACGCCATTCCCAGTAGGCCCCTTAAGGAACCCACTCAAGAAATAGATGCATAGATGACCCTTATCTATATAAAATATTTTTTAGTAACAGTGTGAAAAGATAGGTGTATACACTGTGCAATACTTAAATACACTATGACATATCCCAAGGAAAATTTTCTACCTCTGACCTTGTTAAGATTCAATGGATGTATGATTTTTGTGAAACCTCGCCCACTTGGGAATATCTAATGTATAATACTTGATTTTTCAAATATTTATGTTACACAAATAATATACACACATTCGTGATATCTTGAAGGACTATGCAATGAAGTGTTAGAGATTATTATGAAGTGAATATTGTGTAAAAACTTCACTTGCAATCACGACATGCTAATTCACATAGTGCAAAACCAAAAGCTACAAAGTGTACAATTTTAATTGCACACTGAAATGAAGAGAAAGGAAAACACTTGCTAGTATGTTGTACACATCATGATAATTTTAATAATGTTTAAATGACCCCAAATGATAATAATATCTCACCTTTCACATGTTGTGCATGAAACTGAATGAAAGTAATGCTATGGAATATCCTAATTCTATACATTCATACCAATGAAGTGATCTGCAAAAGGAGAAAGTTGTGCACTAAATGAATAAGTCCCTAAGGCACAAAATTGTTTTCTGCTAAACTCCAAGAACCAAAAAAGGTCAAATAATGCCTAGGTTTCTAGGTGACAAAAGATATCCACATGAAGTTAGCATAGCCTCCATTTATCACATGTCAAAGTTGACACAAGTCAAAGAATCCAAATTTTACCCACTCACTGGCATATGATATCAAATAGATCTCCTAGGACACTCCATCTCAAGGAATGAAAGGAAATGAATTTAATGGAAGCTTGAATTATGCACTCAAGATCGCCTTACACACACTAAGCATCAAAATGCGCCAAACTAGAGATCAATAAAATCTAAACTTATTTTAAGAACTTAACGTTTGATGATGAATTTTTGAGCCTTATAAGGATGACTAGGTAGGTCAAACACTTGGCATTCAATTTAATTTGAAAATGTAACCACCATTCATCTAACTTCTAATATCAACATAATGGTCTCATACGACCACTTGATGCATGTAAAATATTATGAGATTCTGGTTTTCCTATAAATACCTAGTCTAAAAACATTGTAAAAGGTCATTGAATTAGGAATAGAGAATCTTAAAAGAGATTTTATGCATTTTATTTATTTCAATTATTTAAAGTCACAGCCTAAGTTCCCCAACTCTGAATGTTTGTTTTAATCCATCTAAATGCTAGGGGATCCCATTTTTACGCTTATTATTTACAATATTTTCCATTTTAGCAACTATGGGAGTTAAATTGCACTTCTTGTATGTCAAATGGAAATTTTTCCCTCTTGGCTTAGAAGTTGACTCACTTAGACTCTTGCACTGACACGTGTCTTGATCAAATACATACTAGTTTGAATGTCGTTATGGTTATTGGATATTTACATTAAAAATCATTTGGAGCTTGCATGGTGGCCTGTAAATTTATTTTTCTCTTTTCTCCCTACCCTATTCACTCTTTGGTGCCTTTTATAACCCTATAATAATATATTAGTATAGGACTAAAGCTTGCAATTTATTCATAATAATCAATCTTAAGATATTGTAACTAAAATTCATATCCAAATATTCATATATGGCTTTGCACATTGATAATATATGAAGTATATTTAAATCAATAGGTTTTTCTTATAGAATCCCAAGGAATAATTCCCATGAGTGATCCCTAAGCCATAATTTTGCATTGTATACATAAGACTCCTTTAAATAATAGAAAACATCATGCCTTTCAGTTATTTTTAGCAAAACCTTTGGCCACCAAGACCTAATGAGAGTTAACCTTGAAAAGAACCAAAAAAATCAACATTTGTCTCCTTTTAAGAGATGGTTATTGGATCTTGATAATTGATAGGATTTAGAGCTTGCATGATGTCCTAAAAACTTATTTTCTCTTTTCACCCTATCCTACTCTTTTTTAAATACATTTTTATACTACTCTTAGAAAATATCAATATAGGAATAAGGCTTACAACTTATTCATAAAGATTAATTTTAAGAGATTGTAAGTGAAATTCATTCTTTAACATCTATATATGGCTTTGTGTATTGACATGCTATGAAGTATACTCAATTAGTTAGTTTTTCTAGTAGAATATGAAGGATTGATTCCCATGAGTGAACCCTAAGCCATAAGTTCTTGTTTAATGTGTAAGACCCCTTGAAAAAATAACATTGAGTCTTTGATCTATTCTGACATAGCCTTTGGTCACTAATACCCATTGATATTTAATATTAGGAAGATCCACATAATTATGTGCTCCTTTCCTTTCAACAAAGGTAATGTCTCGCAGTCGTTAGAACATTACCTAGTGTTTCCTACACTTGTTCACCCACCTTGTCTAACACCAACATATTTTGTCCCTTTTATAATGTGTGTAGCTTTAGTGGAACAACACCATTCCTTACAACCCAAGATCCTTACTATGTTTACAAACCTACCATAAGAATCTATATGTTGCTACGATTTGATTACAAATTGTTAGAATCAACTTACTATCAAGACCTAGTTAGATGCCACTACCATATCCTATATCTAGGATTTGAAACCCTACATATCTTATAAAGTATGTATTGTCACTTTCCTAGTTCTACATTTTTTGTAACCTACAATCTTAAGGTGTGCATATTTAGCATGCACTCTTTGATTATCCTTTTCTAGATTACCAATTATAAAGAGACAAAAAGGATATTCTATTATGTCATTATTTATTTTCATACACTTTGGTGAACCTAGCGTGAATATTACCCCATATTTAGATTGAGTCCACTTCACATTTCCACTTTATCGTGTAGTGGTCATCTTCATCATCAATACAATTTTATGAACTCAAGGTAAATCTCACTCTCTCTTATGATTGATTCATATTCATGTTTCCTGTTGTTTTCACTTAAATTTCACCATCATTACAATTTGGTGAACCCAATGTGAATCTTACTCTCTCTCTTCTAATCAAGTCTTCTTCATGTTAATTTTCCAGTATCTTTCTAGCATCTCTTCAAATTCATAATTAATATTCCCTTAAAAAAATTCAATATTTCAACATGATTTATCTCTTTAACTATAAAAATTCTCAATAAAATGACGATTCTCAACTAACAATTGGGATTCCTCCTGTAATCATATCTGCTTCTACTACAATTGCAATATGGATGACACTAGTGGAAAATAGATAGGCCAAAAAGTAAAAAGTAGAAGGAATAGTCAATCCAGTACTAACAAATAAAATACAATAGAAGGAATACTCAATCTAGGAGTACTAACAAATAAAATACAACAGAAACAGTCTAAGCAATAGGGAGAAAATAGCACAAAATATGTTTATACTCTCGCTACGGAAATATTCATCCTAACCTATACCTCCTGAAGGCATTGCAACCAATATGAAGGCATGCAATGTCACTTGAGGAAATTATTTTGACACCAATCCTTATTATTCAATAGGTACTACCAAAAATTCACCTAGGCAAGATAATCCTACTCAATTTCCTTAAACAAATTCTTCTTAAAATCCTCCTCTAATGATCTAACTCATATTATTTTATACATCATTGGGAAAATGAATTGACAACAAGTTAGTACTAATAACCAATATGTTCAAATAAATGTGAACCTTTCTTACATGCATAATATACCTTGATTAAGCTAAAATGTGAAATAAGAGCCTAATCCGATGCTATTGTAGAAGTAAAATAAATATGTAATTAACTACAAAAATTACACCCAAGCAATTAAGCAATAAATTATAAAACCCTAATTGTAAAGAGGAGAAGAAGGTACTTAACTAATTGGTAATTAATTCTAAAATGTACCAAAGTAATATCAGGGGAGTGAAGTACAGTTGGAGCATCACATAGAGACCCAATAAAAATGCATATCTGGAGAGATTGGATGGACTGGGGTGCCTAGAGAGGGAAAAGGGCACCTATGGGTGTCCTAGGCCTATTTTTGGGTTCATGGTCTGCAAAAAATCTCAGGAAACCTCTTATGGGTGTCACAAGATGTTCACCTTTGGTTCTCCAAGGTCTCACCAAGATCTACCAAGGTCACTGGAAACCTAACAATGAAATACGAACCTGCAAAACCCTCAAATAGACATCAAATCCTAAAAAAGAAAGATGTATAATGAGGGGTTGGACTGTCCTCAGCTGTCACAATGGTGAACTTACAACTGAGCGTTGCACTACATCTCAAACCCAATGTAGTTCTATGTGTGTGTGTGTGGAATTGTGCCCTAGGTGGCTCTTGTGCGAGTCACACTTGATAGCGAGCAAATAAGCTAGATGTAAATAAATGTAATAGATGTGTGCATGGAATATAATGAACTTCCCTCCTATGAAGTGTATCCAAAATAGCCAACCCTTGTTTCCCTTGTGATGGTGCTAGATGGATGCAATGGAGCTCTTAAATGCTTGATGGATGCAACCTTAGGTGGTGATAGCTAATGCTTAGTGTTTGGTCCTTTATTATGATCACATAACTTTATATTTATATGATTCCTTTGCTTGAATTTCATAATTAACCCTGAAAAGTTTGACTACCAAAAAGATAAGATGCTCAAATGGCTAGAAAGGACCCAAAAAATGTGAGAAAAGTATATTCAGGTCAAGGTCACCCAGAGGGGATGAGGGCACCTGGCGCTGGTGTCCTAACTAGAGCTGTTGGTGTACAGGATGGTATAATATGAAGTATAAAAAGGTAGACTGAGAAAGTAAAGGTGCAAGACCAAAAGGAGCAACAAAAAGCAAAGAAAGGTGGCCAAAGACATGGGTTAATTAGTAATTTTCTTACTTAGGAATCATATGAATAGTAGTATATAATCAGGACTAGATAATTACCCAAAGTGCATGATTTTGTGTCTACATTTTCCCCCACTTTATGTTGGTGAGCAAAAATATCGGTAACATAAAGTAGATAGAGATGTGTACCTGATAACCATGTAGAGTGATGTAGAAACATGCCAAAGGACTAGACAAAGCATGGAATGATAAAACTTATCTGAAAGTGTGGATGCTAAAGAGGAAAAAGTGCAAAAAAAGTAATGATGAAAATGAACCTAGGGTGGAACTGTACATGTAATTAGATGTCGTAATGATGTATTGTTGATGTAATTTTCAAATATGTTTTTGTTGTGAATGTTGATGATGTTGACTATTGCTTCCCATACAGATGGACCTGTAAAAGAGTCAAATAGAATGAAAAGTAGTCAAATATGCATGTATATGTGTAAAAAGTATGTAAATAAGTATATGTAAAAATGTTGAAAATGTGAAAAAGGAACATGTGCACCTGATCCATGATGATTTTAAAAATATATAGAAAGGATCTTGAAAATGTAAATGAAGGGTGACATTTTTTGGGTGATCTCACACCATAGAAGAAGAAGTATAGGGAGGGTAAAAGTCAAGTGTCATCCTCCAACCTTTAGAATTCTTCCTAAAGCTTGTAGAGATCTCTGAAATGTTGGTTTTTTGGGTGATCATACACCAAACTAAAAAGTAGTATAGAGAGGAAATTTATTATTAATGTTCATCCTCTAACCTTTAACTACTCCCTGGAATGGAAAACCACTGCAGATGGTGTGTACTTTGCCCCTAATGTAAATTTCACTAGTGCTAAAGGAATCTCTACCATGGTCAAAAGCCTCTATGACATGCATGGGAAAAATTATGTCATTCTAAAAAACCTGAAAGATTACCCCCTAGTTACTTGTGATCCTAAGGATTAGGACATCGTTGTGTAAGGACCCAAGTCTGATTGCAAGAGCCCTTTCTAAAACTAAAAAATGTGTTGTACAAGTACCATGTTGTATATAATAGTTGTATGGGGTAGATTTCACCCATATGATTTAAATCATTTAGGGTAATGCGAAGTCCACTAAAGGAGTATGCTCCCAAAAGAGGATTGAACCAATGTGCTGAAATTGTGCCCTCAGGAGAAAGGTTATTGAACTGTTCTAAGTAGAAACCAAGGCACACACAAACAATGTGGCTAATATAATAGTAACAAGTAAAACACATCATGTAGAAGACAATGTGACTAATGCAGACAATGTGTAAGAGGACACAAGTAAACAAAGAAGACAATAGGTCACTCCAAAATGGGTTACAAAATGGGACATCATCATGATGTCGCCAAATCAAGGCCTAATGGTAATAAGAAGACAAGTGTGACACACAAGACAAAGGGAAATCCCGGTAACACAAGAGCCTACAATGAGACACAATGAAAACAATGTACAGATAACCATGAAGAAGAAATAACCATATGGTCTAAAGGAAATAAATGTTGCACATGATGCACCAATTAGCATGTTAGAAAGATAAAAATTATGTCAAAGCATGTATAATTTGTAAAATTAATGTGTTATGAAACAAATGAAACAATCAAGACCTGTAGTGTACGAAAGTGGATGCCCATCAGGAGCCTTTGTGGGACTGGTACCATAGGTATTCGCCAAGCATCCATTTGGGCATAATAGATCTATATAATCTGTGATCACAACTAGAAAGGAAAGTGAATCACCTGCATGTGTGTATGATAAAGATAAGACATACAAGATATCTATCTAGCATGTGTAATAAGATGTCATGTATGGAAAAAGTCATCAAGAAAGAGTAAATGTAACCAAGATATTAGTATGTTGTGGATGAGACAGAATGGAATGCAAGATGTGAATGATAGGATCCATGTGCCCCCTGAGTCTTATGTGTATGCATGTAATCAGTAGTTTCATTTATTTATGCCCCCTCAGCTCGTTAGTCAAGAATGAACCGTAAATGAGAGTGTGTCATAATTCCTCAATTGCTCTGAAATGTATGTCTAGAAAAATACTGTGATTGTCAAATTCAATAACAAGAGAGTCCTATGTAGATCATGTGAGTGATATGTATTTGAGTTTGATTGAACATTAGTGAGTGTGATGAGGTCCATTTGAGATGTATACCCTAAGCAATTGAGTATGGACCATGTAACTATGTGCATCATAGGTAATGACCTCAAAATATGTAGTCATGTAGAAGAGTATACAATCAAACAATATGTACACCTTTACAAATGTTGTAATGACTAAAAGTGTGTAAGATGTTGCGGGAGGTCAAAGATGTCATAAGTGTAGAGACAAAATGTGTGAGATGTGTAATGTGTAGTGTGAAAGTAATTAGCTAGAGATATGCAAATGGTGAATGTGTCTAGTGCTAAAATGTGTGATATGGTTAAGTGTGTGAGAATCATGGTGTGTACAATTTCTAGTGTGTAGGTTCATGTGTATAGTATGCCCTCAATAATCTCCTCAAGTGTGAACCATAATCACAAGAGTGTGTCATTCGGGCTGAATGACATGATTTTTACAAATGTTTCGAAGGATGTGTAAGAGTGAATGTATTTGAATACTATTAATGTTGTATGTAAAATGTATGATTTGTTGATAATGCTAAAAGGTGTAATCTACAGGAGTAAGTGTGATGCCACCCAAATGTGTCCATAATGAGTACATTACATTGATGGGGAAGACAAGTTTGGCCAATAGATAAGGGTATGTGAAGAATGAGGTGTAAAAATTTATAGCACACTTGATGAAATGATTGTTCATACACATGTACTCGCAATAAAGATATGTATTATATGTGATTGTATGTATCATGAGTGATTATGTATTTAGATAGTATTGATGAAGTGCATGTAAGAGCAGAACATCTGAAATGGGGTTCTTAGTTGTAATAAATTTTTCTACATATTAGAGAATCATAATAAAACGAAGTGTCATCAGTGAAATGACCAACAGGTGTGTGATTGTTGAAAGATCTAGGTGTGATATGATGACTCCAGTATAAGTGTCATGTCTTGAATGTTATAGGGGGGAGAAATAGGTTTGATGACCTTCATACCTCACGCAATTTTGGTATGAGCAATGATCAAGACTGGTCTAGAATTGATCCGTAAATTTCTTAAAGCCTTTGCAATGGGGTTTGAACATTGGACTTGTCATCCAAAATACTATAATGGATCATATAAAGAGTTGTTCTCATTGGAGGTAAATTGCATACTACCAGAGTATTGTATTAAACCAAGGCAATGAGGTCAAGATAAGTTGTAGGACACCTATAATTTGTAAAAGAATGACATTTTGAGTAATGGTATTTAAGGGATGAATCACGGTAGTGTTATCATATTGTTTCCACATGCATAGAGAAAGTAAACTACGAGAAAGCAACTAGGAATCTATTTCTCAAACCCTCAGGTAAAATTTTAGTGGCGAATATTCTTTAATTCATGAATATTCCAGTTTTTAAATTTTGAAATTGGTATTTTTTTTCATGTATGAATAAGGACTGGGTATGCCTAAAAAAATTTTCTAGGTACAAGTTAATTTTAGGGTTGGTTTTCCAAGGATCCTTTCCACCGACAACTGACTGTTATCATTAAAATCACCTTTATGACGAAAGTAAAATATGTCAAAATTCCTCACCTCATATATATACACTCACACTCACACACACACACACATATATTCTATTTAAGTTTTTATAATTCATTATTCATAATTCTAAACATCGAAACTTTGGAACCTCCCCTTCTGTAAAATTCGCAGATTATTCAAATATTTCCTTTAGGATTTCTGCTTTCAGAAATTTGAGGACTGGTCACCAAAGGAAGATATTTCCTTTCTACTTTCAAGGTACTTTAGTTTGTTCTATAGCATGTAGGTAGCATACTATCTAGCATCTGCATGATGCCGATTGGTAGGCAGTACCATAAAGCATGCTACATGTTAAGACTGGTAGCATGCATCCATGCTACCACATCTGTAGTATGCATTCTGAATATGATGTCACATGGTACCATACAATCATGCAGTATGCATACTGACCATGTAACATGTTGTATGTAGCATGGTACCATATGCATGCTACATCTAATATCTGACATCAGTAGCAATATAGACATGCTACTATCCCGGTAACATACTGCATGTGTACCGGCCGGTAGCATGCTACATGCTACCAGCCGGTAGCATCCTTGATACCAATTGGGAGCATACTGCATGTAGTTGAAGCCATGCTCTGAGAGCATGCATTATGCTACCATTCAGTAGCATATTAGTATGCTTTTGATTGCATTTACAAATTTTAGAACTATTTAGATGTTGATTACATTTATCTAATTTAAATATTTTCATGGATAGGTACAATGGATTCTCTGAACAATCAACAAAAGGTAGAAAAATAAAAAATAAAAGGTAGCATAGCAATTTTTTCAGCCCCACAAAAAAAATGAAGACCCAAGTTGCTTCCACTGGAAACATTAACACGAGTACTGGTAAGTTGTAACAGATTATCATAACCTTTTTCCTCTTTTTCATCAGTACAGTTTAATTTTTTTAATATCTTTGTACATTCAAAATATTTTTCGTTTTTGAAAATAGAAACCCCTTCTGTTAATTTTATTCAGAATGAAACAGTAAACCAAAACATAAACCCTAAGGAAACAATTATTTCAGTAGATGAAGATTTTATTGACCCAAACATGCCAAAACTTGAAGATTGTCCCAAATGCCAAATGCATTTAATAGAAGAATGTTCAAATGAAAATATTCCAGCAGAAGATGATAATGACATAAACCTTCATAAAAATAAGTCTGGGAGAAAGAAGAAAACATCCTGGACAATTAGAAGGTCGTTTCAAGTAGATTGGGCAGAAAAATACCCATTTATTGAGCATGTACAACCAGATAATGGTAGTGATACTCCCAAAGAATGTAGATGTACTATTTGTACTTGGAAATTGGGTAAAGAACATAGAATGCAACTTAAATTGGACACTATAGAGAAACATTGTGGAAAAGTATATTACATAGTCACTGACAATGATGGAAAAATAACGAAGACTCATAGATGGAAAAATGCAAAAGAGTGCATGCATGTAAGATATAAGGAGGAGTATGACAATAAGATGAAACACACTCAAAAACTTCAGGAGAAAGGAGGTACCATAAATGCAAATTTTGGAAAAGTTGCAAATGAAAATATGAAGGCAAAAACCTCCAGTTTTCTACCATATTATTTATTTTGAAAATGGGTAGACCAATTTCAGATTTTTCAGAATATAAAAAATTGTTCAAGTTCAATGGGTTTCCAAACCTTCCAAATTCACATTGGTGAGAGATTCAGTGCCTGGGAAATGGCGAGATGTCTTGCGATGATTGAACAAGAAGATCTGAAAGAAAATGTCAAGAATGCAAGTTTCATCTCCCTTTCAATTGATGAGGTTACAGTTGTTGACAACACTTCTTGGGTTTGCATGCATGTATATACATTCCAGAACCACACCAGGACACCTCATCTACTATCGGTTCATAAAATTCAAGAAAAATACAAAGAAAATCTTTCCAAATTGGTGATATCTAATTTGAAGGACATGATTTGTGTTGGTGCAGGAATGGATAATTATGTTTCTATAGCCACAAAATTTGTGTTAGTGTTGATTGCATGATATGATGCAGGTCATAGCAAATGGTCTATGTGCTCCAAACAATTTTACTCCTTACAATTCATATTCATTGCATGGCTCATAGGATGTGATAGTAAGCACATTCGAATGGGTTGAGAAAGTGAATAACTTATCTATGAAGTTCATGGCTATATGTCAAGCAGTCTCAAAATATTTCTAGAGTTTGTTTTCAGGGTCACAGATGGTAAGAAACTTCTTAAAATGTTGATACTAGATGGATTTCTATGTATGAGTGCAGTAAAGTTTTTGAGGAATCCATCTTTAACTGGTTTTATGCATAAGAATCGTAGGCAAGTTGACAGGGAAAAATATTTTCTTTACCACCTTACAGACTTTCGCTAACACTTTGTGGGATTCTTCCAATGTTGCATGAGATGAATTGCATAACAAAACTTGCATAAGAATGATCCATATATATACTTCATTAGATTTAGGAAAAGGGCATGTCAGACTCTAGATATGTTATATAAATCTG
Organism: Taxus chinensis; assembly: GCA_019776745.2. Lineage (NCBI taxonomy): Eukaryota > Viridiplantae > Streptophyta > Pinopsida > Cupressales > Taxaceae > Taxus > Taxus chinensis. Next base: position 544,804 of record JAHRHJ020001455.1, read on the forward strand.
ATGACTATTTTAAATGACATGTATTTTATTGACAAGCTCTGATAGAATTAAAGGATCCTAACTGCTACTTTAGATTCAATATATTTGGTCATTTGTGTATCTTTGTTAATGAGAAGGAGATTAAAATGCACACAAATTCAAAAAATGAGTGAATATTTCTGAGTAGATCTTGAAGAAGTTCCTATTATAATTTGAATGATTTTATTATATCTGAAACAAGATTTTTTTTTTCAGAAAATGTCACAATGTTTATCCAGTGAGATCAGAGATCGTTTAAAAAAAGGAGAGCTTCTTGAGGCCATGGGAGTTGTCAATCCTAAATTTTGTAATCCTGTATAGGAGGCACTGTAGCCAATTCATTTAAAAGACACATGGGTACTATAATAAAACATTTTGGATAATTTTTTGAATGTAATGGATTTCAAATTAATGGTATTCTTCAAAAGGAAACTCTTGCATTGCAATCAACTGATTTCAGACAGGTAATGAAGGAACAATTTGAATTACTGGAAGAGCCAACAGAGAAGGGAGAAATTACACTTCTATGGAAAAGGTTGTATCCTAGTTCCATCCTTTATGAAAGCATAAGTGAGAATTTCTGATTGTATGAACTATGTCAGACAATGATATTGGGATCAGTTGAAGATGAAAGAGTGTTTAGCGCATTAACATTTATAAAATCAAAATATCGGAATAGGCTTGATCAAAAATCTTGAGACCTGCTTGAGATTGTACGTTTCACGATATGATGTGGATAACTTTCCTTATGAATGGGTAATGGTTGTATGGAATTCTCTTGCAGAGAGAAGAGGGATCAATAATATTAATACAAGGACTGTTGATAACAATGAAACTGTGACTGAAAAATCACAATGAAAGATTAGATAAAAGTGTTGGGTAGCAAAGTTTTCAAGATAATTTTGCATTTGATCTAGCTGATATTGAGTAAAGAAGAATGACTGTACATTTTTATTCAAGAAAGAAAATTTCATATCAGGATTCAAATTATAATTATGTATATTGTTATTTTTGTTATACGTTTGTTCATTTTTAAATAATATTTTCAATGTTACAATGTGTTTACTATTTAGATTTTTTAAATGTGTCATACTTATTGTTCTGTTGTCTTTAAAATGAAAAAAATATAATTCCATAATTGGATAATTTTCGATGTTTTTCAGTCTTACGCATGAATATAGTATATAATACATATAAAACACCATATAATTTTTTTTAGTAAATATATGTAGTTCACTGTTCTGTCGACAAAGTATTTGAAAATGATAATAATCAGTCATGTACCATTTAATAAATATATCAAATACAATCGAGATAACAATAGTCACATTCAGAATCAATTTGAATAGCTCATGCACAATATAGCAAAAGTAAAATTAAAACACCACAATCCACATTGATTAAAGTTTGAAACTTTCAATATTGTCATACAAATTGAAACAATTTTATAAAATATTCTACAACAACAATTCTAATTTCACAATGTTTTCTGCAACTTCATCCTTGAGAAGATTCTTCTCTATGCGGTTCTTTCTCCTACACTAAAGAACTTTCTTTTACAACAACTGAATGAACCATATCCTTTGCAGAAGCTTCAATATTCGAAAGAATCTCTTTTTCTGGATTTGCAACATCACCAACACAATAAGTTAGGATCATGTTCTATGTTTCTTGTTCAATAGTATCTCTGGATCCATTCCATTTGCCTTTATTATTCTTCTCAAGGTATTATTCTGCTTGTTTAAGATAACAAGCTTCTCTTTCAATTCAACTGTTGCCTTTAAAATTTTCTTGGCACTTTGTAAATGCAAATCAATACACTAGCCTTATTTTTCAAATTTTCATACTTTGACTACATTAAAAAAGAGAAAATCTATTAGTAAAATTTCAAAAAATGAAAATAATACTTGAAAATTTAGTAAGACTTACCAATGCCTTATCTCATTCCGCTTTTGCAATAACTACAAGGCCTTTGTCTCCTGACCACATATTGTGGTACGTTTGTGCTTCACCATTTAAATTATCAATTATATTCAACATAACATTCAACACTTCATCTTCATAATCATTTTCAAATTGTACAGAACCAGACACACCCTGATTCAACAAAATATCAATCTTTCTGATGTGAAGAATACAATATATTTCTTTGGTTGTGATTTTTATATGGTGAATTTATTTCCTTAATCATAACTTTAGCCCTAAACTCTCACAATTTTAATTCTTCAACCTCCTTCGAAATAATAACAATATTGGCTTCAGTATTATCAACGAAAAGAACATCAACTGAAAACGTAGTTTTCTAGTCATTAGTTAAGGCAATGTTAGTCTGTACTGGAGATGGTGTTCTTGATCTATCCTCTCTTATTGGAGTAGGATGTCTTGCTGCATGAATCATGTCTTAGGGATTGAATGTTCCATGCTCCTGAAATGTGCTTTCAATCCCAAGATACTCCTCATCCAAATCAATATCGTTCAACACCAAAACACCCATCCACTAGGAGCATTGCCCAATGAAAATGTTGGAAAATCAGAAGCAAAATTAAGGGTGCCCCTGCTTGAAGATGGACGAGAAAATGAAATATTCTTGCCAGGGAACCTGGTCCTCATATTTTGTGGTGGGGGTGGTGGAGGTGGCATCTGCATTTGTTGTGGACATGGAATTGGAGGCCCTGAGACATTGAATTGTAATTTTGTAAATAATATGACAAAATTCAAAATTCAAACATAATAGCAATGAAAAATAAATAAATTCATATAATATTATAAATATTACTTTGTTGAGAGGATTGTTGATGAGGTGAAAATGAAGCTTGTTTCTATTGATGTGGTGGTTGTGGAGGAGTAGAATGAATAGACTGGTGGGTGTGATATAAAATTTAATTAAGAATTAAATATTTATTATAATGTTGAATTTTATATCAACAAATATCAGTAAAAAAAGAAACAAGAGATTCAAACCTGGGGAAATAGAGTGAGGTATTGAAGATATTTCTACCTCCTTCGTTTCATCCCAATGATACAATCATGTTCTGCTGGTGGTTTCTGCAACAAAGCAATATAAATTGCAAGAAATTTTTGAAACACACAAGTTTTAAAAAATTAATTACATTTATTTTCATACATTTTGAAAGTTGAAACATATATACATCATAAATTAAAATACATGTGATTAATGCCTGTGGTATTTTGGATGATTGAGTTTGAGGGTTTAAGGAACTCCTCATATTTTTAGCATAATATGGAGAGGTGTCCTCCTCTATTTGTTGATCATTAGAAATAGTAATAGAATCTCCTAAACCAGGTGGGAAATGACCTCTGATAGCAACTTCCCTTCGTGATGCAGCCGCAATTGCCATCTTTTGTGATAATTTAACAGTAAATTGTTAATTAATTTCAAATTTTAATTTTAAAAGATAAATATTACAATAAGAAAAATAATAAATAAAAACCATCTAATCAAAAATTGGGACTCACCTCTTGCTCTTCAACTAATAGTGTTAACGAACAAAGCCTTTAGCATTAAATGCATTACTGTCGGAGGAGAGGTGCCACGTAAATTATAGAGAGATTCATAATATAAACCTAGAATAAAATTTGTTGAGCTGATGGTAACATTATCATTCAAATGAATATTTTCCAAATCAGATCTTATCCTTGAGGATAAGAAGCTGCACCAGTCAAATTTTTTCCCTCTTAAAGTGTGAACTATATACGTTAATGCCCACCATGGAATATCCATATATCAACCTTCTAAAATAATTTTGGCCTGGAAGAACTGCACAACGACCTGCAGAAATGGGTGACTGAAATCCTTGAGTTGAATCCCTCTTTTTGAAGGGTTTTGGGAAGTTGTAATTGAGGAGAAACATTTTGTTAGTAGTGAATTTTAAACGTAATCAATTTTGTCAAATTGATAATAATGAAAATGTAATGTTTTAAAATAGAAAATAAACTTACAAGTAGTAACAGCTGCAATTGCATCAATAGATAATTGAAAACTAGAATCCAAATACTTGCATTTTTCATCTGATAAAACAACCTTCATCATGACAGGATCCATTCTTTGTGTGGTAGTCCTGTGAGACGTTCAATGTCATCATGTGATGTTCCAAATGACTCTACATGAGATGGGAATGTATAATGAAATGTAGAAGTGGAAGTGTTGTATTTGAGTAGAAGATTGTTAAGTGTTCTATGGTCTGTCCAAAATTGGGGCATATACACTAGCCTGTGAAACTGGCCACTTCGATCCATTAGGAAAACACAGTAGGATCCTCTAGAAATGTGTACATTTGAGGAAATACCAGGATCTTGAATGAAAACTTCTTCATATTTGTTGTTGACGCACATGGGCTCTTGGGCTCTCTCAAAGTGTTCTTTCTTCTAGGCATTTTTTCAATTTGTTATAAAATTCCTGGTTGTAGCTATCCTTTGGCATTTTGGATTCTTCCCTTTTGTATGTCCTTTGGTGTTCAAGTTTCATCTTTAGGATTTTTCCTCTATGCTCTCAGCTCTAGCTTCTCTTTATTGTGGGGAGTGAAAATGACTGCCTTTGGTATTTATAACAAGTTTAATGAGGTGATTGACAACATATTTAATGCTATTGACCAGTAGCATTCTACATGATACCGGCTGGTCCATTTTGCAGCATGCAGAATGCTACCAGTCGGTAGCATTCTACATGCTACTAGTTGGTATCATTCTACCATGCTAGTATCTTGGTTGCTACAGATCAAATGTAGCATGCTGCATGCTACCGGTCGTTATGCATCAAATGGTAATGCTACCGGCTGGTAGCATATAGAATGCTACCATCCGGTAGCATGCAAAATGCTACCGGCTGGTACCATGTAGAATGCTACCGACCGGTAGCATGAGAATGCTACCGACCGGTAGCATTTACAGTACTCCCATCTAGTGTCATATATTATTTTTTCCGCATCATAAGGCCAATGGATAAGGCCCAACCATTTCCACAATCATGTTAAAAAATCACCTACCATACGAAACAACTTTTCCTGCAATTCACCATGACATGCGAAAGTGGTTTTACCAATATTCGCCAAATATTTTCTAAGGATTTTTTCAGAGGGACCCTTAAAATTTTCCCTGTGTTCCCCCAATATAGTCAAGCCAACATTTCTCAAGAGTCAGTGGTGAATTACAAGGGGTACATGTAATAAACACTACTAAATGGAACACCCGAAGACCATAAGCGACCATAATGTGAAAATAGCCATGATAAAGATGAGGTGACTGAGGTGATGGGGGAATGTCATTGAGTGTCAACCCAAACCTAGTTAAGCCATCATATGTGCAAATAGTATCAAAGAAAATAGGATCCACCAGAATGTGATGCCAATAAGAGGAGTTGATGAAGAGCGTGCATGTGAAAAGAGGTGGCACAAATGCATATTGTTGTGGAGAGGATGAAATAGTGTCTAAAGTATGGACATGCCCCTGATAAAGTACCATTAGATTATTAGGAGGGTTCTTGAATTTGTATTTACCTGTAACATCAACCATGAAAGTGTCATTGAAATAGGAGTCATATATATCAATAGGGGTGAAACTGAGTTTTCCCAATGTTTCATCAATAATTTTAATAGCATTAACTTAGTCGTCAGAATCGTTTATGTTTTTGTTGACATGTTGTATAGCTGTGTCGAGGATATTGGTTGGGGGTTCACTAGATGTAGGAGAGAGAGGAGCCTCAACAATCAGAGCAATAGTGCTAAGCAGAGAAAACATTTTAGGTGAGATGATTGCAGTAGTATGAGTGACAATAGCTAGAATGCTTGGAGCAACGGAAGAAGAATGTAAAGCGCTAGATTGACCAATATCATATGTATCAATACTACAATATGGAATAGGCTATGAAGGTGAAATAGGCATAAAAGTAACAGGGTCTATGCGACATAATTTGAATGGTTCGGGATCTACAGTAATAGTATGTTTGTATCCATCATGTAAGAATTTGACGTATTGGTGTATAGTAGACAAAACTGCTTGCATTGCATGAATCCAAGATCTACCTAGTAATTGATTAAATTAAAATGAAGCATCTATAACGAATAATTTTTTGAAGAAAGTCTTAGGCTCGACTTGAATATGTAATGAAATAGTTCCTAGGCATGTGCGAGTAGTTGAATCACATCCCCGAATAAGAGTAGAATTCTTATAAATCAAATTATTATTAATGCCCAATTGCTTGAGAAGGGAATGAGCACATAAGTTAATGGCCGATCCATTATCAATAAGTAAACATTTAATACAAGTGGTGCTAATATTAGCAATGATAAGAAAAGGTGCACATGGATTTTCATTAGCAAGTGGTGATATGTCATCATTAGTAAATGATATAACACAGAACAAATTTTTGAGAGAATGAATGAGGTGTGTAAAGGCCACCAAAGAATTATCAATTTTTATATGAATAGAATAGAGTGAAGCCTTTAATGTTTGATGACAAGTAGGCGCATTGCAAAATAAATCATAGAGGGAGATTTTGGCAAACGTATTCTTAAGTTGTTCAATGATATCATAGCCCTTAGAAACAGAAACAGTGGGAGGAGTCGCATAAGTGATAGGTGGTAGAAAAAAAATGAGTGGAGCCATATGAGCATGAGTGTGGAGAGTAGTTACTACATTGATAGAAGGATCATCCGTAGGTGTAATAAAGCAAAGAGGATGTTAAGTACAAACTTGCATGAAATCAATGGTAGAAGTAACTAGGCCTGAAACTTTAGTGGGTGCGAAAAAAGGATAAGATGATTTATTCATGACTTGATAAGGTGAAGACATAATCAGAAGCAAGGGTTTAATTGGTTAGGTTCACCAAAATGATTAAGCTAAAATGTGAAATAAGAGCCTAATCTGATGCTATTGTAGAAGTGAAACAAACATGTAATTAAGTACAGAAATTACACCCAAGCAACTAAGCACTAAATTATGAAACCCTAATTGTAAAGAGGAGAAGAAGGTACTTAATTGATTCACAATTAATTTTGAACTGTACTGAAGTGATGATCAGATGAAAATGATGGTAGGATCGTCACATAAAGACCCAAAAAATGCATATTTGGAGAGATTGGCGGGACTAGGGTTAGGGTGCCTAGAGAGGGACATGGGCACCCATGGGAGCTCTAGACATGTTTCTAGGCGCCTGGGTTTGTGGAAAAGCTCGTAAAATCTCCTCAGAGGTGTCGTAAGGTGTTCACCTTTAGTTGCCTTTGTTCACACCAAGATCATCGAGGTTGCTGGAAACCTGCAATCAAATATGAACCTGTAAAACCCTCAAATAAACATCAAATTCTAAAAAAGAAACATGCAGAATGAGGGGTCATATTGTCCTCAACTGTCACAATCATAAACTTATGATTGAGCATTGCACTACATCTTAGACCCAATGTAGTTTTGTGTGTGTGTGCGAAATCGTGCCCTAGGTGGTTTTTGTGTGAGTCGCACTTGATAGCGAGAAAACAAGCTCAATGTAAATAAATATAATAGATGTGTGCATGGAATAGAAATAAATTCCCTCCTATGAAGTGTATGTATAATAACCAACCCTTCTTTCCTTTGTGATGGTGTTATATGGGTGCAATGGATCTCTTAGATTCTTTATGGATGCAACCTTAGGTGGTGATAGCTAATTCTTAGTGCTTGGTTCTTAATTATGATCACATAACTTTATATTATATGATTCCCTTTCTTGAATTTTGTAATTAACCTTGAAAAGGCCGACTACCAAAAATATAAGATGCTCAAACGGCTAGAAAGTACCTAAAAAGTGTGAGTAAAGTACAAAGATGTCAGGGGCGCCTAGAGGGGATGAGGGTTTCTGGTGCTGAAGTCCTAGTTGGGTGTTGATGTCCAAGATGATAAAAGTCAGAGTATAATAAGGACTACCTAGCAAGTAAAGAAGAAAGACTGAAAGGAGCGCCATAAGAAAAAGAAAGGTGGCCAAAGACATGGTTTAATTAGAACTTTTCTTACGTAGGAATCATATGAATAGTAGTATGTAATCAAGATTAGATAATTAACCAAAGTGTGTGATTTTGTGTCTACAGATCTCGACAAGATCAATGGGACATTCCTAATAAGTGTCATCTACCACCTCCTTTAATAGATTCCAAAGGGACTCTAATTGCAATAATTCCCATAACCAACAAGGTGCTCTAATCTATTCAAAGGCAACCTTTTTCTCTCTATATAACTATTAAGGATATTGGAGGTACCACCCCTTCCCTCACTTATGATGGCTTCACCGACCCTAAGCTTCACATTAAATCCTTTGACAACATCTAAATATACTACACCAAAGACAACTCCTATGTCATTACCAACCGCTTAGCTAAAGCCCTCATGGGTGACACTTTGGATTAGTACCATACTCTTACACAACTCCATTATTGAACTCGAGGGTTTAGTAAATCTACTACTTGTAGACACTTTTTGTAACTTATCCTTTGACAATGACAATTATGACTTTGTTCCTATATTAAGCCAAATGCTCACATTCTAAAACTTAATTGACATATCCTTCTCTCTAACACATGACTTGTTAATATCTAAACACTAATATGTCTTTTGTCCATGCAATATTAGTTATCCAAAGTAAAAAAAAAATCTTCAACCATCTATCTCAGACTCTGGCTCTTCCATCACTAAATGCATGTTCGAGACTGTACACAATAAGGCCAAGTTATATTGTTTTCTAGGCCAACCTATACAATCCCATACATCTTCATCAAATGAATATTTTGCTAATTTGAAAATCTTGTGTTTCGTTCCATCTTCCTTAGGTCAATCGTAATACCAATATCTTACCTTTTGAAGCCTATATAAGTAAGTCAAATGCACTTTATAACTCACCTGATATTCTCATAAGCATACATCGTAAATATACACACTAAAGCATTCAAGGATCTCATAAATATTCCAAAATAAATTGCACAATATATAAAATAACCACCACACATGTTTGAAGAACTCAAACTAGGTTCAAGAGTCTACCTTTTTCCATTTCCCATCATGCCTTAGAGCCATATATTAAAAAGAGAAAGGCACTCCATGCATTTCCAAATGTCTTTACAGACAAAAGGGGATCAATCTTAACATTGGAAGCACACCACATCACATTATTATCACGCATGGTACATTACTATTATATCTATAGTTACACCTCTTATCTTTGTTTCAAGAGACATGAGGGAAAACATAGGGGTTTTCTTAGATTGCATACAATAATTGCACCAACACTAAGAAAACTACATGAGGCTTGATCTTGTTCAAGGGGATGTAGTGCAGTGCTTAGATTGGTTCAGCAAGAGTTGACCTCTAAGATCATTCCATCCTCACCCACACATGTATTTCTCTTTTTCTTATTTAATCACTTGATGATGTTTTTAATGGGTATTTAAGGTTTATATTTTACATAAGCTCTAGTAAAAGATGACAACCATTTCTAAACCAATGAAGACCAAACAAGGTTACAACCCCCCATTGTGCATAGGTTCAAAATCGTACATATCAAGTCCATATTGTGGTACACCCCAATGGGAGTTATATGGTTTCGTAGAGAAGAAATCTCCATGCACAATTGCATAGATGAAGTATTTTTATACTCATATTATCCTTTTCACCCAATCTACACACATAGATCACTTTTTTACCACTCTACGTAGCTAAGTATTCATCCCTTTTTATGTTTTGAGAAGTTTTTATATCATTTTATCACAATACAAATCAATAAAAGCTTTATTATAGATTATATGTTTAATATTTATTAATTAATTTAGAATATTCAATGTGTAACAAATATTTTACATTCCTAATTTTCCATTCATCCATTTAGGATTTTTAAAAACATTGCTAAAGGAAATCCATTCTCAAGATCTACCTGAGAACAACTTTAACATATTTGTCAATTGTAAACAAGGTGATAATGAACATGTCTAGTCCTTCATTAGACGACAAAAGAATCTTTGTAATATAACAAAATATACCTTTTTTTATGACACTCTACATAGTTTTTTCCTCAGTGCCATAGAACCTTGCCTTTGGTATAAGGGTGGTTCCTTTTCTCCTATCACTTTAGAGGATTCCATTAAGCTAGTGAAGGGGCGAGACTATCTTATTCACACATTTGAAAAGTATCAATTGAGGAAACCTCAAACTCAATCTCAATCTCAAGTTTAGAAAACCATCAACATTCTAATGAGACCTCAAAATCACAAGGTTATAAATGATGGAGTGTCATACATTCCTAATCCTATAAATACCTTCGACGAGATCATTCACATTTTCAATTCAGCTCCTCCTAGATCTATTTGACGAACTATCATTATCCCGCTTCTTCCTACCTATGGATTTCCATAAATCTCTCTCCATGGAAGAGTCGAGGTAGCATCTCCATAAGAATTCTTAAATGCCTATTGATTCATCTTTCCCCATAACATGTTGGTTCAAAGAGAAGTTATTTTATTGGCGACACACCAATTAGATCCATTCACATGAAAATTACAAAGTTCTCTGAACTTTTTCCTATATTTTCTTGCTTGATGTTAACTTTGATTATGAAGATATGGCCCACAAGAGACTTGAGGAAGTCGTGGTGGCCCCTAACCATTCTCAAACACGTGACTATCACGATGTCGTAAATCAAGCTAACAAACATCTCAAAGTCTATATTGATCCTTTTCCGGATCATTTCAAGGTTAAGGCACGCCAACCCAATAATGAGAAGCAAAAATATTCTTCCACTAACATTATAGAAACCACTAGAATCTAAAAATAAAACTTCCTAAGAGTGTGGTCAACACGAATGGAATGAAATGTGAGATTTCCACTATAAATACCTCATTCTCTATTCCTCATTAACCTTAAGGGATTGTCCAGGCACATCTTATGTGTTAGACTTTCTAAGAACCATTTCCTCACAATAAAGATCCTCTCGTGTCTTGATTCGTATTTCATCATTCTTCTTGGAGGATTGGGATCCAAACACGAAACTCTCGAACCTCCCAATCTAGATCCTTTTCTCCAAACTAATCAAAATTCTCCTAAGAATTATAACTAACCCATGAACCCCCTTTTGAGATGAGTATAACCTTACCACCACCCTTGGGGTAGGGCTCCATCTTGTAGGGTTTCCATGAGAGCAATGCAAAGATATTGTGATACAAAATGATTTATCCATATCTCTCTCTCTCTCTCTCTCTCTCTCTCTCTCTCTCTCTCTCTCTCTCTCTCTCTCTCTCTCTCTTAACTTTCCTATCATTTCTATCACCCAGCAAGGTTCTATTTTGAGTAAATGGTCCTCTTCTCTTCATTTGAGTGAAGATTGACAATGCTCGAGTCAAATGAGCTCTCATTAATGATGGTTCAAACACAAGTGTTGCTTCGTTATAATTTATCAAGTCTCTTAATTATTCTACTAATAATATCAAATCCATTTGTAGCATGTGTCAAGGGTATAAGCGAAAGTAAATTCCCCTTGCAAGATGCATTTGACAACCTATTGTTATGCCTTCTCACACCATTAGAGTGATTGTTATGATCTTCAACTTACCTCTTTCATATATGTTGTGCCCATGTTTTTAGGACCCAAAATATCCATCTCTATGACATGTTAATTCTGTAAAATTAGGCTATACTTTTTTTTATAAGTCAAAAAAGGGCACCAAGCCCAGTTATATTAGAAATATCGAACAAAAAAATTGATTATCAGGTTATGGATTCAAGTTTATAAAACCCGATTGGTGTTGTAGACAAAAATAAAAATATTACATAGTAACTAGACTATGAAATACAAGCCAGAACCTAACTATTTTTTTCCTAAGAACTAGAGACTACCACCATTGGCTCCGAAATATTGCAAGCATCCTACTAAATAATCAGGGCCACCAGGGACTCAACCAGCTTGGACTCCTCAAATTTATCCTTCTATATTCCTAGTACCAAGAAAATGACATCCATCTTCTTTTCTCAAGTGATGCTCTCTAGGGATTGATGCTTCACAAACGTCCATATCTACTCCAAACCAAGCTCAATGTCAAGACCCAACTGATCAATAACTTCATGGATAACAAAGGATCTTCCAGCACCAAGCGGAACCGTTTGAACTCCAATTATTTGGGAAACTTTTAGAGTATCCAAGCAATTACTGGATTGATCGAGGTCATCCATAATTCTCACCACCTCCTCCACAATCATCGTGTCCCCTAGTCTGGCAAAAATTTATGCTTGGAGAAGATTTATAGACATCCAACGGTGTATCTGTGGATCCTACACCCCTTCAATCAACATTCACTACCGAAACTTGAGGTCCTCCTTGGCCGTAATCTAGGTGCCCTTGTCTAATAGACGTCTAGCATTGAGTAGTTGCTTAAGTTTCAAATCATTTACTAGATCAAGAAAATAAAAGTGCACATCCTCCACCGAATACTTGTGAATCAGACTATCATTCATTTCTAGTATTGTATTATGACAGTATCTCTCCCAAGACTACCTCTAGTGCGCTTGGCAGGGCCAACGATACCTTTCCCTTTGTCCATTTTCCTTAAAAACTAGACCCCTTTTTCATAGAGCAGAGCACAAATGACCCAAACAACCAAATACCTCGACTTATATTTCTCTTCACACATGACCGCCAATGTGGTTAGGAGTGTGAAATTATGGTGAGCAATGCCCGTGGATGGTTATTAATTCATCCCTTTGTGTGGCATTAAATAGCATGACATGTTTGTTGTCCCTCCTTTGCCACCTTGATAGGCATATGATTGTGATCTTTTTCTATTAGAACACCAATAAATCATTTTATATCATTAGGATATGAATTAATCATTTTGTAGCCTTGTGATTAGCATTAAGCTCCACACCAGAACTGGCAAGTTTATCAGCCACTTTGTTGGCACTTCTATAAATGTGTACAATTAGATGCGATTCGATGAGAGTTTGACAATCATTTACAATGTCAGTCAGGTGTCAATGACTAATTTTCCCTTTTTATTGCATTGATGATAGTTTGTGAATCACTTTCGTGTAATTTATCTCAACCAATTTTCTTCGTAATTTGTAGACCTCTCCAAAGAGCTAGGCACGCGCACAAGCACGCACGTAAATGCACATGCGTAGGCACACACGCGTGCACATGCGCGCGCGCACACACACACACACATCATGTAACAAAGGATGCAGTCGAGTTTAAAAAGGTTGCAGACATGTGTGAAAGGAGTTGGTAGAGAAAAGGGGGTTTTCCCCATATATGTTGGTTGTGCATTGTTTACATGGAACAAAGGTTTTGGGGCGAGGTTGGTGGCAAGGACACAACCCCTATTTTTTTAATAAACAAAATTGGTGTGTGTGTGTGTGTGTGTGTGCGCACGCGCGCGCGCACATTCCCATCTCCTTTTTCTGAAAAGAAATAAATATTTCATTTAACTAAAATCCCATTTCATTTTAAGAGCAAAACTATTATAAGATGTGTGTGTGTGTGCATGTACGTGTGTGAATGCATGTGCGTGCGCATGCGTGTGTGCGTGTGTGGTCGTGTGGGCGTGGGCATGTGCGTGTGCGTGTGTGGTCGTGTCGGCGTGGGCATGTGCGTGTGCGTGTGCGTGTGCGTGTGCGTGCGCGTGTGCGTGTGCGTGTGTGTGTGCATGTGCACGCGTGTGTGTGTGTGTGTGCGCGCGCGAGTGCACGTGCATGCGTGTGCGTGCGTGTGTGTGTGCGTGTGTGTGCATGTGCGTGCGCGTGCGTGTGTGCATGTGTGTGTGTGCGTGCGTGTGCGGGTGTGTGTGTGTGTGTGTGCGTGTGCTTATGTGTGTGTGCGTGTGCGTGTGTGTGCGTGCGTGCGTGCGTGCGTGCATGCGTGCGTGTGTGTGTGAGAGAGTGCATGTGTACGTGTGTGAGTGCGTGTGTGTGCACGTGCATGCGTGCGTGTGTGTGTGTGCGCGCGCGTGCGCGTGTGTGGGTGTGTGTGCATGTGTGTGTGCGTGCGTGTGCATGTGTGTGTGTGCATGCGTGTGCGTGTGTGCATGTGCGTGTGCGTGTGCGTGTGAATAAATGCAACTACATTTGATTAATAAATTGCATAAATTCCTTCTTGGAATTATAAGGCTCTATTATTCATTATTCCTTGAACTTGAGTAAGTGATAAAATTAAATTAGATATGTCAGGAGTCATTTTTGAAGGAAATGAGGTAAGATTGTAACTTAAAACAAAGATAAACAACAAACAAGTTTTTCTGAAAACCATAATAACACAACTAAAATCCATTCTTCTCTCTTTTCTCGAAAGTTATAAATCAACAAAAATAAGTAAAAGTGATGCAAGATCTACAAGTTTAACAAAGGTTTTGTTACAACTCCAATTTCATGTACAAAACTATGGTTTGGTGGTATTTAAACAAGTATCATTTCTCATCAAAAACAATGTTTCTTTTATTTAAATAAATCAACATTTTCCTTTGTGAAACACTAAGAAATTGGGAGATTTCAAATTGCACAAATATCAAATTTTATTGTTTTCAATTGCAAAATTTACAACTTGATTCAAGATAGTTTTCAAACTATGATAACACCAAAAAATTCCTTCATTTACATTAACAACATATACAAACAACTCTAAAATGCAAGTATACAAGATCTCCCACAAAGTGGGAACAACATGCCAAAATTTTCATTGAATCTACCATTTTTACACAAGAGATCAAGCTCCCAACAACTCTCATTTCTTCGTAGCTCCAACTCCATCTAAGTATGCATCCAAGCCACAAGAGAAGACTTGGTTTACCTCCCAACCAAATGACATCATTGCATGCCACAACCAAAAATGGAGAGCATGTTATCCTCCCTCCAATCCCATGGGAGAGAGGAGATTGCAAACTCCAAGTGAGCACAAAAAGATAGGGGAAAGACCAACACAAACAAACAACCAAGAATCCAAATGAGTTTGATAAAAACAAACCAAAACAATCCAAGAAGATCCATACTTCTATCAATATGGGGAAGAGAGGAAGAAAGGAATCCAATTTAAAAACATATCCAAAAAAGTATCCAAAATGTGTCCACAAGTTTCCAAGAATCCTAAAATTTCCTCTAAACTCCATATCCCTCCAAAAACCTTATACCTCCTTGCCTCCTCCTTGCCAAGGTTTTTCAAACCTTGGAGGTTTCTTTTGCAAGGATAGGAGATGATTTTCAAACCATATGGGAACAATCTTCCACTTCAAACCATATGGAGTGAAAAGAAGCCCAACAAGGCTTGCCCATCAAGCCTTGTGGGAAATAAGAGGGATTCTTCCCTCTTCCCCTACAACTCCAAAATCCACTTCCCAAAGGGGTTGGATGGAGAAAATAATAGAAAAACAACAACACATTTGCAACCCGAACAAATCCATTTAAACACCAAAGTACTCAACAAGATTCAAGTTTCATTCCAAAAAAATAAACATAAAAAAAAGGGTGTGAAGCCTACCTCACAAGAGCAATTTGAATCCAAGCTTCCAAACCCAAGAACAATTCCTCCAAGCCAAAATTTTAAATTCAAACAAGCTCGAATCATCTCAAAGTTCCTCTCCAAAATTAGCTCCAAACAAAAAAAGAAAACCAAAAGAACCCCACAACCCTCCAAGTTGGAGGATAATATAGGAAAAGATTCTCCAAAACAAAACCCAATAGGATGGTGACATGTGTCACTCCTCCACCTAAGACTCCAAGTCACCCAAGTACTTCCAACATGCACTTACAAACTAATAAATGAAAATAAAATTCAAAAACAAGCAAGTCAAATCTCCACATGGAACAACTTGCACTCCAAAGCCCAATCATACGCAAGGTACAAAAATCATAAATTTGGATGGTTGAAAAAGGGTCAAAAGGGGGAGAAATAGGCATTATGAGCCTTGAAAAGAACTCACCCACCCATAGGTATGGTACTTGGGGCTCTTTTCAAGGTAAATATAGCCTCTAACTTGCTCCTTACTCCTCCAAAAAGTCACTTCTTACCCAAATTCGAGTTTTGGGGAAGAGGTGACCTTTAAGAGGGTGGTGGATCCACCTAATCCATGATTAGGTGATCCTATACCCAAATAATCAATAATAAGATAAATTAAGACAACCCATGCAAGTGGGAAGTGATTAGCTCAAAACAACCATTAACTAACTAAATAACAAGGGTTAAATCAAATAAATACAAGTAGAATAAAAAAAAGATAAAAATGACTAAATAAAACAATAAACACATGGCATGGGGTAAATTTCCCATTTCCAACATTAATCAACAAAATAATATAACAAGGGGGTCAAAATCAAACAAGGGGTAAATTCAACCTATAAGGCTTATTGTGCCACATGGAGGCACATCTCTTGAAACTCATGTTCTCATGTAGTGTAAACTAGTAGCCTACACACTCAATTTCAAACATCATACATGTTCAATACAAAATGTTAAATAAAAAAATAATATGCATTTCAAACAATCCAAGTCAATCATATGCTAACTAATCCAATTAGTTACAAAATCATCCATCCATCATATAAGAGATTAAAACCCACGATAATCATCCATTACATATCCAATATAAAATGCATGTTAATCTCAAATCCACAAGATCCATAATCATCACATCCAAATCATATAATAATGATAATAATTGTGAATTGGCCTCGTGTGCCACATACAACATCATGCCACGAAAATTTAGCATATAAAAGCTAATGTGATGACAAAATCATATATATCCTAATCAATAACCATAATAGTAATGTAGTTAATGTCTCAATATAAAATAAATACAATGAGTTAACATAATCAAAATAGAGAGGAAATCTGGTGGGCACTACACCCCCTCTCCTAAGAATAGAATTTCTCTTGGAAGTCACTGGAAGAGGAAGTGATATCGAGATCTCAAAGGTGTCACGTTCTCTCAAGTAGTTGGTATCTCATCATACATGTCCCACTGAACCCTAACTTTGTCTAAGTATCACCCCTGAAGGGCCAACCTCTTGTTCTCTAGAATATGCACATGGGCTCCAATGTCCACTTTCCTTCGGCCTTCACCTACACAACCGGCCAATCCAAAACATCAGAACTATCTGGCACATACTTCTGCAAAACTAAAACTTGGAAGACATCATAGGTGTAGGATAGGCATGGTGGAAAAGCTAGACGATAAGAAATGGGCCCAATAACCTCCAAAATTTCAAAAGGAGCCACATGAATCAAGGGGGAAATCTTATATACATTTCTTTAACAGATTGGACTCTTATGATGATGCACCTCAAAAATACCTTGTCACCTACAAAGAAGTGACACTCAACCCTCTTCATGTTAGCATACATTGTTTTTCGTGCATGTGCCTACTGAAGACATTGTCAAATGAGAACTTACTACTCCATGTCCTGAAGGAATGTTGGACCAAGAACTACCCTTTCATCCAACTTGTCCCAACTCAAAGGTATCATGAATGGCCT
This sequence comes from Taxus chinensis, assembly GCA_019776745.2. Taxonomy (NCBI): domain Eukaryota; kingdom Viridiplantae; phylum Streptophyta; class Pinopsida; order Cupressales; family Taxaceae; genus Taxus; species Taxus chinensis. The sequence goes on from JAHRHJ020001455.1 coordinate 562,303, forward strand.
CCCATATAAGACATGATAAGGTGTCATCTCAATTGAGTTGTGGTAATTTTTGATATAGACAAACTCAACAAAGTATGAGTAGTCCTCCTATTCGCTCTGTTGATTCATGACATACATCCTCAATATATCCTCAAGAACCTAATTCACCCTCTCTATCTATCCATCTGTCTTAGGGTGATATGCAGAGATGAGAATTTTATTTTAGTGCCCAATGATGACTGAAAAGATGTCCTAAAATTTTGACATATAAATAGAATCTTGATAAAAAAAATAATCATCATTGTAATTCCATACATTCTCACAATTTCATCTAAAAATACTCAGGCTATGGTGACTACATTATACGTGATCTTCATAGGTGAGAAGTGGGAAAATTTGGTCAACTTTTCCATTGTCACAATGATGGCATCATGATAGTGTAATGAATTTTGAATACTAACTATAAATTTCATATAGATCATGTCCCACTTCCACTCTAGAATTTCATGGGGATAGAGGATCCCTACAGGGTGAGAGTGTTTGACATTTATTTTCTGGAACTCAATACAACAAGCTAAAAAGTTTAAAATGTTGTAACATTACCTCAGGCCAATAGTATAATTGTTTAAGATCTTGTGTACATATTCTTTCACCCTAGTATTATCTATGCATAAGGGTCTCAATGATCCTTAAAAAGAACCAATCTACGCAAATCTCCTATCTTATGCACATAAATCACCTTTGATATCAGAGAATACCATCTTCCTCTAAAGTGAAACCAACATATTTACCCACCAAGGGCCTCTGTGACTTAAAAATCTCTTCTATTACCCTTATAAATTTTGTCACTAGGAAGATGCTAAAGGATCCCATGTCCTAAAGGTATAATCGAGAGAGTCCAAGTAGCTAGCTCATGTCATTTCCTACTCAAGGCATCAGTGATGAAATTATCCTTTCCCTTGATCTTGAATGTCCATGTCATACTAACAAAGGAACTCCATATAACACTTGTTGGTGGGCATTGAGATTATGTTCCAAGAAAATGTGCTCCAAACTTAGGTGGTTAGTCCTCAAAAAAAAGGTCTACCCAAAAGTAAAATGCCTCTAATCAGACTAAGGCATGCACTACTTCCACAAGATCAAGATCATGGGGAGGATAATTAAGCTCATAATCTTTCAGTTTTTATGAATCAAAGGAAATAACACGGTGCTTCTACATTAGAAATAACCCAATTCCATCCAAAGAAGCATTATAGTGCAAACCATAAAATATGCTAAGGGAACTAAAACTGCAAGAATTAGTGCAGAAGTCAAATTCTCCTTGAGAAACTAAAATTCTTGCTCACACTTCTATGACCAAATGAACTTCTTCCCTTTGTGCTGAAGGGAAGTGATAGGATGTGAAATCCTAGAGAAACCTATGATAGTACCCTGTCAAAACCCATGAAACTCCTACCCTCTGTAACTATGGTAGGATTTGGAAAATAAAGGATAGTGTGGATCTTTGAGGGATCTATGGAGATACCCTCGTCGAAAATGATATGGCCCAAATACTAATTCTCATACTGAAAGAATGAACACTTTTCTAAGTTCCCAAAAATCTTATGCTCCCTTAACACCTATTTAAAATTTGTCTCGAATTCTCCTCGTGATCCTCCAATGAGTGTGAATAAATCAAGATATAATCAAGAAACACTAAAATAAAATGATCCAGAAAATTTTTCCAAAGACATCGTTCATGAAACACTATGAACACTACAAGTGTATTATTCAACCCAAAGAGAACTGTGGTGAGCTTGCAGTTCCCATAAAAATTATAAAAATTTATCTTATGGATATCTTCTTGACTTAAGATCATTCTTGTAGAACACTCTAGACTCCCCGCATATGGTCAAACAAGTCATCAATAATAGGAAGAGGATAACAGTTCCTCACCGTTAACAATGTTTAAACTATCTAAAATCAACTCACAAGCAAAGGGATCCATCTTTATTCTTCACAAAAATCACAAGTGCGCCCCAAGTGGACACACTAGGGAGGACAGGGCACTTCTCAATAACTCTTATAACTAAATCTTGAGTACATAAAACACAGGAGTCATCATCATGTAGGCTTCTTCTAAAATGGGAGCAACACCCAACACTAAGTCAAACATGAAATCGACCTCTCTAGGTGGTGGTAAACCTGGAAGCTCACTGGGAAACACATATACATACTCTCTCAGAATGGGGGTGCTCATCTAGTGGCGAGCTAATTGGAGTCTCCTCTAACCTATCACTAATCATGATAGCAAACATATGGAAACCCTTATGCATGCCCCACTTGAGTTTCATCGCAGAGATCATATGTAAGAAAATGAGTCTTTGAACCCAAGAAATAACTACCAAACTATGAAATTCATTTTAGCACTCAATGAATTTGTTCTAACAATCCCACTTTAGCCCAATGAGAATCAATATAGTCCATACCCAAAACTACTTCATAAGATCCCAACCATAAACTGTGGAGATCTAAAGTCATGGAAACACACCAAGGTCAACTATACAACTCTCGACATAGGTATCTACGGCAAGTTTGGCCCTAGTGGCCAACTATACCTACCATCTATTTAACTTCCTAGAAGCCACTAGCCCACACCGGTCCACTATAGAAGGTGATATAAAAGAATTAGATGCACCAGAATCAAACAAGACAGAAACAAATATATCCCTAATGATACATGTAGTTTCAATAATTGTGACCAGGTACTCGGCCTAACAGTTCTCTATGGTTGCGTAGGTGGGATGAGCATGTCCTACACCACCTACTGTCTACTTTCAAATTGGTGTATTTTGTCTATCGACAAAATAAGGTCTACACAACCATGGGCGGGTATTATGATCAGGATATCCAAAAATAAAACACCTTGGTGTCTCTATACTCTGACGAACTAATCCTACGATACTAACCCTGGAAAACTATTGATTATGTGTTGGATTTTCATGTTAACTGCCCTACCCTCCTTTCTCTATCAAAACCATGACCTCTTCAACCTCTACCTCTCTGTATACCCTGTAGGGGTAAAAACTATTGCTAATGATTGAATGATGGAGTGGCCGAATCGGACGAACATAAATCCTAATTGATCCAAACTAGTTTTTTTAAGAGATAGATATAATAAAAAATTACAACAAATTTGCACATCATGAAAGAGTGTGCTGATGTGGATGCGATGAGGGTCTCATTGCTGACTACACAGGTCTAAAACCTCCTCTCGGTGGGCTCATGCTCTGTAGCCTAAAATCATGTTGAGTGTGAAATCGATCCTGAAACTTATTTTTGTTTTTTATCCCAGGACTCTTGAGTCTTAGCCATGTTCTCCTCAAGCACGTATATTTTCCCACATCCTTTTCCAAGGTCGGGGAGATAAAATATAAACTACTCTGGAAAAATCCACATTCTAACCCGTAATGAACTTGTAAACATGTAGTTTCTTGTCTTGTAGGTAATCCAAATATTGTAAAAGATCTAGAAAACGAATCTCATATTACACTATGGTACTTGATCCCTGTTAAAAATCATGAAACTCATATATCCTCCTCCGCTAAATGAAATACTTAAAGATATATCAAGCTCGAACACACACCTCAATAAGCCCCCATGTCATTTTATTTCAAGTTATATGGATATTTCGCTCCTCATTTCTCCACCAAATGATTGTTACATCGTAGAGAAAGTGTATAGCTAGCGGGCCTTGACATTGCTCCTATAAAGGTGCAACTAATGTAACTACCAAGATTACGGAGCCATGAATTGGCTCTAGAAATGATCATTCGTCCCTCCGTAAGTATGTGTTTTATGCAAATGACTTGCCAAACAATTGAAACTTTAAAGCATGATAACTAAGCCCATAGTTCAAAATTTTGCTTCCCAATCACACCAAACCTCCTTCTGGCCCACCAGTCTCCAATGGCACCATCAACGTGACCCCAAGGAAGGAACTAAGGATGCTTTCAAGCATGCCTCAGTATACAAGGAAGTGTGATAGAGTTTATGGATGCATTCAGTGAAGTTTGGTGAAAGACAAGTCTTCCTAGAGGCCAACAAACGCCAATTTTGGTCCTTTTCAAGCCGATATGCATCCTCCAGGAGAGTTCAAGAAAGGTGTAAAACATTTGAAGGTGATGTCGAGGAGTTTTAAAGTTGTTGAAAGCAATTTAGAAAGATTTAGGAAAGAATTTCTCATTCAGGGACAATATGTTCAACTTCGGGTTTTCTATGTGCAAAGAATGAACATCCTAATGGTGAAACCTGACTTCTCCGGATGATTCTGGGAGTTCTATAAGGAGTCAAGAAGCAAACAAGTAGGCATTGAAAAGCTATGAGAATCCTGTACAAGGTGGGAACATCAATTTTGATCTAAGACTCAAAGATTTCATGAAGCATTTCAAAACATGCAGCTGCCCCTCTCAATTTCAGACAAAAAAGGGCCTAAATTTTAATTTACATGCAAATTAAAGTCTTGAAAACAGTTACATTAATCTTAAAATGTGTTTTGGCGTAAAAATCATATAAGATTTGACCCCAAAACATTATCCTAAGCCTCTAAGGTGAAAAAATCAATTTTGGTGTCTATTTTTAGACATTATTGGCAAAGATTGACTTTCCAAATGCTCCAAGTCGTACTTTGTTGTCCCTTGTGTCCCCTTTGTCCCCCACGGGACAAGAGAGACAAGGGGGACAACAAAGTGTGACCTCCTTCTACTCCCCAGGTTGCACTTTGTTGCTCTTGTTGTCCCTGTTGTCCCAATTGTCACTTGTGTCCCCATGGTGCAAGGGCAACAAAGGGGACACCAAAGTGCGACCTCAATCCTTGCTCCAGGTCACACTTTGTTGTCCCTGTTGTCCCTTTTGTCCCCTCTATCCCCCAAGCGACAAGGGGGGACAAAGGGGACACCAAAGTGCGACCTCAATCCTTGCTCCAGGTCACACTTTGTTGTCCCTGTTGTCCCCTTTGTCCCCTCTATCCCCCAAGCGACAAGGGGGACACAAAAGTGTGACCCAAGGCATAGTATTGCCCCTAGACCTCCATGTGAACTCACTCAGCTCCATAGGTGCATTTCCCAATCCCCTCATCACATTCACCTCACACAACATGTTGCCACTTGTCATCATCTTGCTCCAAGTTGCCTTTTGTTGTCCATGGTGTCCCCCATGTCCCCATTGCACCATTTGCAAACTCTCACTCACTCCATTGTAACCATAGTTAAGTTGTGCAGTTAGTGGGTGAATTTAAAAACATAATAAACTCTTCTAACTCCTCATTCACTACACACTTAACCATTTTTTATGACAATTATTGATGTAACACCCTCCAAACTCCATTTTTACCCAGAGTTGCTAACAAAGTTCTTCCAGACATCCATAGCCCACCAAAAACGAGAATTTGCTCATAACTTTTCATCCAAAAGTCGGATTGCCTTGAAAATTTGCTAGAATCTCCCTCTCCAAAATGCCTTTTGAGAAGACTGTAAAAGCAAATTCATTGATGCCCTAGCTTTTTTACGGCAGAAAATTGAAATATCAAACCCTAAAACCTGCTTTTTCAATTTCTTGAAAATCCAACAGACAAAAAAACGACAAAATTCGAAGCAGAAGATCCCGTTGCAAAACAAAACATTTTGACAGTGGTTTCGTTGCAACTCGACACCGGTAAGTGTAGTTTCTAAAAATAGCAGGTGTTCAAAACAATAGGTTGTTTAAAATAGTAAGTTTTCCAAAGTGATGAATTCTCAACAATTATGATATCCTGAAAAGGTAAGAAACATCATAAAAGGGTAATTTGGGAACTTTCTCAAAATAGCAAGTTTTCTAAAAATAGTAAACCTTTGTCAATTGCAATAATCCAAAGGAGTCAAAAACATCACGAGAAATTGTGAAAACTTGCTAAAAATAGCGGTCTTGGATAGGAGGTGGTAAAAAAGTAAGTCTTGGAATTCAGCCTGGAAAGTTGTGACAACTCTCATTTTGCCTATCATCTTGCTTTTTGCCATCTTCGCAATGTCGAGAAGTTGTTTCGTGGCCCAAACAAGAAACCCCCCCCGGTTAGAGTTTCAAAGCATCAATTTTGATGTGATCTCTACAAGGCACAACTTGATGCAAGAAGTTGGAATGACGAGAAAAGATCGCCTATGAGTGATGCTAGCAATCATCTCAGAGTTCTAGAAACTATAAGTCACGGTTCTTTATGTCTCCAAAAGGAGGCTCATTATTATGTTCATGGAGGGCTTAACCAAACCTTTCAAAGGTTGGGTAGAATATTTTGATCCACTGTCCTTACAGGATGTCATTAAGAGAGCTCTCACATTAGAGGATATGATGCCCAAGTATAAACTCTATGCAAAATAAACCTTTCCAAAAGGGGGGATTTACTCAAAAAGATGTGCCACAAATATCAAGCAAGGAAGAAGAATTTTGAAATGAGCTTAAAAGGAAGAAGCTTTGTTTCACTTGCAAGGATCCATGGGCACCTGGTCATAGATGCCTTGGCAAAGGCCAAGTTCACTACATAGAGGTAATATTTGATGATGACATTAATAACGAAGAACCCAAGCCACAGATAGTAAGGAAAGAGCACTAACCCAAAAGATTAAGGATGAGAGCACAAATGGGGGGGCGCACTTACAACTATTTCAGGAGCTCCTAGATATCATCCATTCAAGGTCTACATAATGCTAGCTGAACAACATATGGTAGTGCTCAATGAGTGGGGCTACCCACAACTTCATTGATGAAGTTTATGTGGTTAAAGGGGACTAGAAGTTGAGGATTTTGAAGGTTTTAATGTTATTGTTGTTGATGGTTTCACCATCCCCTACACAAAAATAATTCAGCAACTCAACATCACCATGGGAGACCATAGGGAATGTGATGGTTTTTTATGTTGTGGGATTAGGAGAGACTGATATGGTGTTAGGTGTACAATGGTTGCAATAACCTCGTGAGTTTTCAAAATATTATAAGACTATGGAGCTTAATTTTAAAGTTGAAGAGAGAGATTGTGCTTAGAGGCATCTCAAATGGATCACCATGGGTGGTCACAACTATAAGCATGAAGAGAAATTTTCTCAAAGAACAAGTGGCATTGTGTATAAATTTGTTTAATGATTCATACAAAATCATCCATGGGCAACCAAGGAACTTACTAGGATGATATTAATGAAATCTTGAATAAGCACAATGTGGTTTTTAGTTATTTGCCTCCAGGTATCCCACCTGATAGAGGATTTCAGCACATCATTGAGTTGGAACCAAGATTAATAGGGTTCTTCATCGATTTTGTATAGTAAGGCATAAATAGAGGAAAGTCGTGGAAGACTATGACAACCACAAAAGTCTACAAGAAGCCGCATAACATGGAGACAACTAAAGAATTTAGAAAGAATACAGACTAAATAATGGGAAGTCGTCACCAAAGGAAGTAACCTTTGGACAATGGTATAGTGAAGATACTTATTGTAATTGAATGTAATAGTGTATAGATATAGAAATGTATAGATAGATATAGATAAATATAAGTAGAGATAGAGAAACAATATAGAGTGTACGATAGGTGGAAGATAGAAAGAGAGATATGGAAAGGAGAACAACGGTATGATGTAATGGATAGAAGAGCATGTGAGAAAAATGTCTAAAACATATATAATAATTATATTAAATAAATAAAAAGATATGTTTCATGTAGTGTGTAATGAATTCTATTGTTATTTGATTTTTTTATAGTTTTCATTACAATCTGAACCATACTCACGATATGTTCTTAATAAAAGCGTGAACTACTTAACTCTCATATTAACATCAAGGATTAAGATAAAAAATTTGGTGTCTAAGCCCGGGTTCCTTTTTGTTAAGCAAATTTCTTGGAAAATTTCACCACTAGGGTATTGGAAACCCTCATGTTAACAAAGATTGAAGATTGGTGGGAAAATCATATTAACATATTCATTAAAAAGGAAGCAAGGAGACTCAAAGCATCTTAAAAATGAATAGTATTTGATTTCTTTGGATATTTTAGAGAGGATTTCTAGTCTTAATTTCCTCATTTATTGTGGCCTTACATTTTAGGGACAACAAAAAGAATAGGGTGGTCGCGACTACACTTACGAGAATCGTTCAAGTGGACTCGAGAGAATTTAGAAATACTCAAAGATCTTGACGAGTCATGGATAAGAGAACTTGATTACTAGTTTGAATCTACCCTATATTCTTTTATTATCACTTGGGCAATCCAAGGTTTGACTAGTTTTGATCAAAAGAAGGTTTGAAGTTTTACAAGTGGAGCTAGAGGAAGATTTCTCTTAAAAATTCCCTTTATAATCCATATTTTTCTAGTAGAAAAAGGATTAATTAAAAGCACATAAAATTTCCTTTAGGGAAAAGGTGTCGTGGGATGGCGTACAAGAAGAGGGGTGATCCAAAAGATGTAAATGTTAGAATTTTCTGGGGTGATGGTTGGGGAAGAAGAAATAGGGGAACATGAAGAAAATAAAAATGAAACACAAAAAAATTACATAGTTGATAAAAAGAGATTAAGAGAATTAATAAATAAAGCAAAAGTAAAAATGATGAGGAGGTCAGAAGAAAGGGCTAGGATAGTCACATAAAAAAGAGAGAATTAGAGAAAAAGATGGAAAATTAGAATATAAAGGGAAGAAATAACTAAATAAATTAAATGAAAGAAAAGAAAAACTAAACAAAAATCAGAAAATAGAGAAGGATAAACCCACTTCAAGTGGAGGCCATAAATTGGCTACCCCAAAAATGGAGGCAGTCACTAAATGGCTTTCTACAATTCCCACAGAAGGTGGAGACCAACAAATATTGGTTACCCTGTGGATTGTGAGTACCATGGGACGATGTACATTAGACAGTAAACTACAGTACTCATTATTGTCCCAACAAGCTAGACTAATGAAATAACTACAAGAACTAGTAGACAAAATGGAACCAAACACAAAAGAGATTCTAGGAATGGAAGTATGGGAGAAATATAAATCGGAAGCCCCCTTATTGATCACAGAAAAAGGTGAGGAAGAAAAAGTTACCAAAACAAAGGAAAGTATAGTTAAGGAGTTAGAAGAAAATAAAAACATAAAAGAAGATAGGGGAAAACAATAGTTAGGTTTGAAACGAACAAGAACAAAAGAGTAAAAAGAGAAAAAGAAAAACAAGAAAAGAAGTGATGATGAAGGATACATAGATTTAGAAGAAAATTATAGATTAAGAGATGTTAAAGGTAGGAAGTTATTTGTGGAAGAAGATAGTTATGAAAAGACACCAATAAAAGATATGTCCCCCAACCATCGTACAAGCCCAAAGGACATGACCCCCTCATATTGTTTTCCATCCCATGTGTTGTTTCACACATCGTTTGGAAAGATACAAGAAGAAGAAATTTTGGAGGAAAGATACAACAAATTGCAAGAAGGTAAGAGAAGAGAAGAGACAATAAGAGAATTCAAAGATCTATTAGGAGAAAAAAAAATTGATATTGAACTTTCAAGAGACAAAGGGAGAAGGGGATCTTATCAGAAGGTCTGTAGTCAAAACAAAAAGAAGGTGAAGGCACCAAAAGTATAGCAACCAGTTCAAACTTCGCCAAATACACAATCTATTAAAAGAATGGCTCAGAAAATTAAGTTGCCATTGTTTGGCAAAGATACCAAGGACGCGGAGGAGCACCTTTTTATCTTAGATTCATTTTGGAAGAGCAATAAAATCATAAATGTTTCAACTAAACTATATGATTTTGTTGGAACACTTAGAGATGACACATTAAGATGGTATATGAAGACAAATCCCCAACACAAATGATTGTGATACTATAGAAAAAGAATTTAAGGTTGACTTTCATTATCCCTAGGCACCAACGGAAAGTGTTAGTAAAATGAGAGACCTTGATTCAGAAAGAAGGAGAAATAGTAAAATAATTTGATTACAGATTCAAAATGTGGCAAGAAGGCTAGAAGAACCATTAACATAGAAACAAAGGATTAAACGGTTTATCTTTGTATTATTACCTTACTTGAGAGCTTCTATAGATGGGAAGGTGTTTACAAATTTTGGTGAGGCATTAGAAATGGCCACAAGATTAGAATCCAACCATGGAGACGAGAAGGAGAAAATTCTATCAAGACAGAATTAGAAAGGGTGCAATTAGAATTGGAAAAACTTAAATTACAAAATAGAAAGATAATACAATAGGAGATCCAGAGAAAAGAATATCTAAGAACCAATTCACCCCCTAGAACAACTGCAAGAAGACCAAATTTTTGGTGTACGGTATGTTGTGTGGAAGGCCATAGTAAAATAGAATGTCCCTAACTGGAGAAAGCTAAAAGAGTAACAACAGTAAGACAACATTCATCAGAAAAGGCTTCTTCTAGCAACATACCCATAGCTAAAAGAACATGGTGTGGAATATGTAGACTTTGGGACCAAAATACACAATATACTTGTCCCTTAATGGAAATAACCCCACCTACAAATTAGTTGATGTATTGTACATCATGTGGATCCTTTAACCATTATTACCATACTTTTCTTACAGTAGATGCCATGAAAGACTTAAAGGAATATAATGTCAGAAAAGTAATGACAGCAAGACAAAATACAAGTACCCCACCACCACCACACACAACAACCCCAAATATACGAATACAACAACCTTCAATGGTACAATTACCACGAATAACCTCCCCACAACAATACCAAGGATACCAAGGTGGCCTACCACACTACAGAGGAGGATATCGAGGGAACAATTACAACCCCAACTACCAAGATTATGGTAGGGGGTATAGATGTGGATATAGAGAAGGTATACCAAGGTGGATATAGGGGAGGAGACAATAACTATCAAGGAGGTAGGGGATATCAGGGATACCAAGGAAGAGGATATCAAGGGTACCAAGGTAGAGAAAACCAAAATAATCCTAGAAATGGACCACAAGAAAGAATATTGGAATGAACTGCTACAAATGTGGAAAAGATGGGCACTTAGCAAGAAATTGCACTGAACCAGAACCCTGTGGGTTATTTCATGAATGAGGAACACATGATTCATTCATTTGTCCTAAATTCACCCAGTTCTATAGGAATGTAGGCACAAAATCAGAAACATTGGGGAAGGATGCTCAGAATAATGTACAACATTTAACTAGAGTACCAAGGGATGAAGATGAATCCTCAAATGAACAAAAAAAAGTGGAGTAAAGGGAAAAGCATCTAGTTCTAGAAAACCAAAAATAAAAAAACCAAAGAAAAAAGAGGCTAAAGAAAATTACTTTAAAAGGAAAAAGTAATAAGAAAGTAGAAAGTGAAAAGGATGAAACACTCTGTAGAGTCGTGGTAACTACTAGAAGAGGCCACAAAAAGGAACAAGGAAATGAGAAGAAAAAAAAATCAAATCAGCCACAGAAGAAGACACATCTAGCGAAGAATAATGGAACCCAAAATGGTTCATACTAGAATTACACGATAAAGAGGTTACAAAAAGAAAAGAAGTTACAAAGAAAGCTCAAAACCTGTGAATCCAATAGAGGAATTTTTTTTTGGAAGGAGGTGAATGCTCTTAAGGAAATAGCAAGACTAACTCTGAGATGTGGGTTGGTAGAAAAATTAAAACAATTTTGTAAATATTGGAATAAAGGAAGAATTTTTTTTAATGTTCAGTGGATTGAGGCCGCACATAAAAAGAAAAGAAAAAATGTATTCTTCCACACTCAAAGAACATGGTGGAAAATCCACCATATACCTAGATATTGAAATTTGTGACACAATAATCACCAAAATACTACTGGATCTCGGTGCAGATGTAAATATAATGTCAAAATCTACATGGGAGAAACTTGGAAGACCCCACTAGATGCCACAAGATATGACATTGGCCTTGTGGATGGATCAAAGAAATCCCCAGTTGGAGTACTGCGAAAAGTAGAAGTCAATTTCATGGGGACAAAGAAAACTGTAGATTTTGAAGTAATAGAAAATGTTGCCAAGAACCCCACATACAACAACATCTTTAGCACTTGAATGGTTTGTAGATTATAATGTCACATTGAATTCTGAAGAAGAAGAACTACATTGGAGAAGTAACACCATTCAGATGGTATTCGAGTCCATCTACCATTACAAACAGGAATGAGTGCAACATGGTCAGAAGAAATATGACATGATACAAAAGATGAAGATTTTGATGACACTTAAGGGATATACACCCTTAATAAAATAGAAAATTTTGATAAAGAATTTGAACCCAACTCAGAAGGAAAAATTTCAGTACATAGTGAATATACAAATGAAAGTTCAGATCACACAGTAGAAGCTTGGGTACATGGATTCCCTGAAATAAGAGTAAGAACATTGGTATATGCAAGAAAATTGTAATCTAATATAATAATCTTAGAAGATGATCAATACGACTCTGCGGAGGATGAAGAAGAAATATATTGGCCAGTGGAAGAAGAATTTTAAGAAGAAGGATATTATTTTGTAGAAGAAGAAGCTTACCCCGCATAACATTGTAACAAAAAGAAGAACCAAAATGAATGGTTAAGTGGGTATATAGATTAAGTCGCGGAGCTTGTCATCACACCTTACCAAAATTTTCTAGAATTGGAGACTTTGAGGGTTATCTAGAAAAAATGGTAAAAATATTCCCAAACGAAGAAGCTCGAATGGAAGCACTAGATGATACCTTGACAATCAATGTCACTCGTTGGTGGGCAACTCATAAACCTAATATCACACATTGGAAATCGGTGGTGACACTACTGAAAAAAAAGGATATTTCGAAAGTGAATGGTATTATGCAGCTATTCCTAAATATATAGGTGAAGGAGACTCCCAACAACATATCAAGGCATGTTTAAAACATTGGCAAATATCCGAAGAAACATCCTCAATAGTATGGATCCAGGTATTCTTTTAGACATTGGGACCCCTACTCAGATCATGGTACATCCATTAGGAAACAAGAACGGATATAAGGGAATGGAATCAGGTGGCAATAGATTTTATCACACTTTCAACTTCTGGGACGCAAACTTAAAAACTTTGCAAGCACTTCAAAATATTCAAATTTTCTTATTCTTACACAGAAGATGTTACTACTCAAGGTACAAGGGATAGCCCAACACATGAAGGTAAAGAAAAAGTACAAGATGAAAAACAAACAAAAACAAGAGAAATGACCTTTTGTTTTACTACAGAAAAACAAGATAAAGAAGGAAACCCAAAAAAATGGAAATACAATACCACAGAAGGAGAACGTGTAGTGGTAGAAACCAAAATAGAAGATGAACAATACTTTTACAAACTACTAAAAATAAGAGAAGAAAACATTGGAGTAAAAGGACAAGAAAAATTTACAAAAATAAGAGACTATTGGGGAGAGGAAGAAGTAGCAAAAATTGTTGAACTTCTCAAGAGAATATCAAGACATATTCCCCAAAGATTTCAAATAACTCTGTGGAATAAGGAAGAAAATAGGTACAATGAAGACTCAAATAAAACGAGTAAAACTACTAAAGAAAAGACCCTATAAACTAAATCCCAATCTAAAGGTGAAAGTAAAACTAGAAATTGACAAAATGTTGAATGTGGGAATAATCAAACCGGTTGAGGATGCATAGTGTATCTGTCAAATGGTGGTACAAAATAAGAAAATAGAAGAAATAAGGATATGCGTAGATTATAGAGAACTGATCAAGGCTTGTGTACATGACCCATTCCCTACTCCTTTTACAAAAGAAGTTTTAGAGAATGTAGCAGGAAGAGAAGTTTATTCATTCACTGATGGTTTCTTTGGGTACCATCAAGTTAGGATAACACCTGAGGATCATCCCAAAAAAAAAATTCCACCGAATGGGGATCCTTCATGTATACAGTTATGCCCTTCGATCTAAAGAATGCATCTATGGTACTCAGTAAAATTATGATCAATGTATTCAAAGAATTCATCCATGATTTCTTGGAAGTATACCTTGATGATTGGAAGTATATGGACTATTAAAAATCATATTCAAGTGTTACACTTAATGTTCCAAAGATGTTGTGCATTACAAATTTCATTGAAACTTAAAGAAATGCATCTTTCTTACACCTTTCAGAACATTATTGGGTCACATAATTTGTAAGGAAGGATTGCTAATAGACCCATTAAAGACATACACAATTGTAACATTACCACCACCAAAAACACAAAAAGATGTGTAGAAAATCTTGGGATATAGGTTACCATAGGAAATTCATAAGAAACAACGCAGCTATAAGTGCACAATTGGAAGAACTATTGAAAAAGAAATCAAATAAACAAATAGAATGGGAAAAAGAGTGTGTGGATGCATTTGAGACATTAAAAGATAAGATTTTACATGCCCATATCCTCATATTCCCAGATTGGAAAGTTCCATTCCATGTTCATGTAGATGCTTCAGGGTTAGCCATAGGTGCAGTTTTAACACAATCGCGGGAAAAGATGGATCATTATGTAGCCTTTGCAAGCCACAAACTGGCCAAATCAAAAAAAAGTTATTCCATAATAGAAAGAGAAGCCTTGGCCATGGTGTATGCATTATAAAAGTTTGGACATTATCTATTGGCTACACCATTTGTGTTTTACACAGATCATGAACCCCTCAAGTACTTACTCAACAAACTGGTGTTACAAGGTAGAGTATGTAGGTGGTTAATGTTGTTTCAAGAATTTGAATTTACTATCTTTGTCAAGCTAGGAAGGTTAAATAATCGGCCAGACTATTTATCACAAATTGAAATAGGAGAAGATGCAGGCCGTATTGATGATAAGTTTTCGGGGGCACATTTATTTAGGGTTGAAGTAGTCTAAAAAGAATAGGAAGACATGGCCCAATTACTTACTACAAGAGAGTTCCCCACGGAATACACAAGACAACAAAAGTGTAATCTATTAGCTTAAGCGTTCCTTTATACCCTCATTCAAGGCCAACTTTATAAGAAAGGACAAGACATCCTTAGGTGGGTAGTTTTGGAGCATGAGAGAAAGAACATTCTAAGTGAAGCCCATGAGGGGATAACATGTGGACACAACAATGGAGATGTAATTGCAAAGAAAGTAATGATGGCAATATTGTGGTGGCCTACACTATTCTTTGATGCCCATAAACATGTCAGATCTTGTGATATCTCTCAATGGGTAGGAAAACCAAATGTAAGGGATGAAATGCCATGGACACATGTTCTTGCATTGGTCCCATTCAAAAACTGGGCAATAGATTTTAGTGGGCCACTTAAACCCACAACAAGACACTCCAAAACACGATTCATCATTACTAGAACAGGGTAATTGACAAGATGGATGGAAGAAATGCCAACAAAAGATTGTACTGCATTACAAAACCACAGCCAAATTCATCTATGAAAATATCATAACAAGATTTGGGTGTCCACTAAGCATCACAAGTGATCAAGGAAAACACTTTGTGAATGAAACCAATAAAAAAACTATTGGAGCATTTCATGATAAATCATAATAAAAGTACTCCTTATCACCTACATGCTAATGACATAGTGGAGGAATTTAACAAAGTTTTGGAAAAAGTCTTGACAAATATATTCTCCTTACAGAAGGTGGATTGGGATTTGAAAATACCCGCGACATTATGGGAATACCACACAACATACAAGATAACAAAATATTCACCATTCCAGTTGGTGTATGGATTAGAAGTCATGGTCCCAATGGAGTTTATCCTCCCAAGCCTCAAAGTAGCAATAGCTTTCAAAATGAATGGGGAGCCATCATTGCATGAAAGACTCGCTGAATTGGAGAAATTGGATGAAAAACACTTCCTTGTTGCATATAACTAATTCAAGAAAAACAAAGACAAAAATCTTGACATGATAGACATTGAAAACATAAAGAGTTTGATATGGAAGACAAAGTACTACTATATATGATAGAAAAGTGGAAGAGGCCCGAGAAATTAAAAATTCAATGGTTAGGCCCATACATAGTCAAAAATATCCTACCATCTGGAGCAATAAAACTCCAAAAATTACAGAAAGAGAGATACCAAGTCATGTGAACAAAGAGTGCAACTAAAGAAATATCATACCATGGAGTGAAAAAAAGAAAAGAATAACTTAAAAAATTTGAAAAAAAAATAAACAAACAAAAGAAAAAATAAGAAAAATTGTCTTCTCTGAAAATCGACAAGTTTAATGTAGTTAACGAGGAGGAGGGTGAAAACCCGTAAGGGAACCCTCTCTCTTCCAAAAACAAATAAAAGAAAGAAAGAAAGAAGAATAAAGGAGGAAAGGAATAAATAACCACGGAATAACCACATAAGAAATAAGAATAGAAATCCATAAAGAAATATGTACAAAGAAAACTAAAAAACCCACGAAAAATACGCATAATAAAGAAGGATAAAAAATCCTTAAAAAAATTGCCAAATGAAGAAGCAATGAAAACCCTTTTTAAGAAGTTTGCATAATGAAGAAAGGAAGTGAAACCCATGAAGAAATATGCACAAGGAAGAGAATCCACAAAACAAAGCAAGGAGAAAATAAAAAACCGCAAAACAAGAGGAAGTAGAAAAACCTGCAAAACAAGAGGATGAAACCCACAGAAGGTGAAAATAGAAAAAATAGAGGCAAAGACATCTGTGGGTAAAGAAAATAAAAAATACATTTGTGGCCAAAGCAATAAATATGGTAGGTCTAAATAAAAGGTATAAAAGGAGAAGACCGCAAAGTAAAGACTTACACTTGTGAAAAACAAAGTGCAAAATGAGAGAAAAGGTGAAAAAGAGATAGGAGCTAGGGCACAAAAAATAGAGCATTAGGGAAAAATGGAAACCCCCATGGTTTCACATTCTAACCTCCCAAAGCTAAAATTTCAAAGCAGACGTTAAAATTTATGCTACCAAACCCAGCAAGAGCCTTCTCCCATATCCCCTTCAAATTCGTGTATACGTGTAATATGTAAAAATACATCCATTCTACCAATTATGAATATGACCATGCCCAACTGAAACTTGACCACCAATTTCTCCTTTAGAAGAATGAAAATATAGGAAAATGGAATATAAGGAGAATGAAAAGATAATTACAGAATCGAAATTGGATGCCTAGAGTAGGGTCCCATATATTCCAATGGTCAACAATGCCATTAGGGTTCTTGCTCAGCGGTTACACAATGAAGTGATACATTGGACCAACCATACTAAATCAACACAAAAATAATGGAGAGGATAATGGCATTGTGGGCACAAGGACACTCGACACTTCAACTACAAAATAAAAAGATCGCAATGCAACAAGTCACACAATTAATGGGAGTCACAACCAACAAAAGAGGGGTGTATATTAGAAAAATCAAAAACAACATTCTAAGGTATGCCGCCAAATCCATTTTATTGAAACTTTATCATACCAATAGAGAAGAAGGTACATAGGCTACAAGTGTCACAATAGCCCTAGAAATGATAATGAGCCACTATGAATACAACCTTTACAAGGTACTCACAGACGAATTCCATGAAAATATAAGGAAAATCAAGGAGGGCAAACACATTTTTTTGTTATGGGTCACTACTCTTATGTCTAGCCATGTATTTCACATGTACCCTACTAGGAAAAAGAAATCAAGTATAATGGGATCAAAATATACCCATAACAGAACAAATTTTGGAGCATATGAACACTTTGTCACAAGTGGAACAAATTACTTCATTGATTGGTTGGACTGATAATATCAAAAGAATGGTTGCCAACAAATATAGGGTTTCTGAACAAATAGTTGTCAAATATGAAAAATAATTCATTTTCATTGCGGATATTGATTACACATTCCTTCGACCCTTCACCCTATGGATTTCTCATATTGCCCCACTCCCATATGAAGCATCAGATGAACTTATGGCAACTAAAATCCAGGCTATTAGAGATCTTCCCATCCATATCAAGAAGCCAATACCACCAAGTATTGATGATATAATTGAAGAAACATGGGAAGAATTTAGGAAAAAATGTCTTGAGGATTTCACATAGGCGCCCGCAAGGTTGGTTGAGTCATCTAGACCATTGGAAAAACCAATAACAATGGAAATAAAAAGGGAAAAAATAAGGTATAGGAAAAAATAATTCGAAGGTCTACAAATGAAAAAAAAACCCATAAGAGAAACAAAAACCATCTACACATGCTCCACACAAGAGACAAAAAGCCAGGATGTCCAAACAAGTGGTCATGGAACAACAAACAAGTGATGAATTGGAATACTTGGGTGAAGATCCAATGGAAATTACAAAATCAGATAGTGAAGGACCCCCACAAGTAAAAACCCGTCCCCCACAGCAAAAATAAGAAGAAGACATTGGCCTAGAATTCACAAGGGCAATTGAATCATTGGTGGAATCTCTACTTACAAGGTCAACCTACAAGTTCTACAAAATATGCCTTGACGTGGGGTATAACACATATTGCACAACAATACGAAGCCAACTTTGCAACCAAAAAAAATGTTATGGTAGAGGCAATACTCCATTACTTAAAAGGATTTTTAGTAGTACTTGAAGATATAATCCATCTACTCCCATGCTCCTTACTAAAAGAAATAGAATTACAAATACAACTACAGGAGGAAATCATACTGGAAGATTTTGAGAAAGAACTTCATGAATTAACAAAAAAGAAAAAGAAAACAACCAAGAATATGAGTCGCATCAAAGAAATATAGGAATTACTTATGACATTAAAACAAAAGAAAAGAAAAACAAAGAAAAGAAGGGAAAAAAAAGGAAGGACAAGAAAACAAGAGAGGAAGAAGACAATAAAAACACAAAGGAAGAAGAAGAAAAAAAACAAAGGAGAAAAAAAAAAGAGAAAGGAGGAAGAAGAAAAAAAAAATTAGGAAAAGGAAGAGAAGAAGAAGAGAAAAAGTAAAAAAGAGGAAAATAAGAAGAGAAGAAAAGAAGAAAGAAAAAGAACAGAGGAGAGAGGAAAAAAAAGAAGAAAAGAAGGGGAAGAGAAAAAAAGAAGAAGAGGAGAAAAGAAAAAAGATGAAAGAAGAAATATGAGAAAAAGAAGAGGAGAATAAGAAAAAAAGAAGAGGAAAAAGAAGAAGAAAAAAAGAGGAGAAGAAGAAAAAAAGGAGGAAGAGAAGAAGAAGAAGGAAGAGGAGCAGGAGAAAAAGAAGAAAGAAGAGGAGAACAAGAAAAAAAAGGAGGAAGAGAAGAAGAAGAAGGAAGAGAACTAGAAAACAGAGAAGGAAGAAAAGCAGGAGGAAGAAATGACAAAAGCCGCAGAAAAACCATCCACATAGAGCACACTGCCAAGTATTCCAAACGCGAATACATTGTTGTTATCTCAGTGGAACTTACTCATGCTAAGCCTCCATGGTATTCCCTAACATTTATAAAAAAGGTATTGGCACAAAGAAAAGAAGCTCAAATCTTCCAGCTACAACATAGGGTGGTAGAACAAATGAAGGAAGAGTGCATAGTGCAACTTAAAAAATCGACCCCCATGCAAAAATCAAAATTTAGTAACATCCTTGAATAAAGATCAAAGAACAACTAGATGCAGCGGTGCGCGAATCTCGAAGACACAATGGAGCAAATGATCACGCAAGTCAAATTCTTCAGACCACTATATGTAGCATATCACACATTACCAATAGAAAAGAGGGACAAGAAAACACTACCAGATTTCTTGTCACACTCTCTGTCCAATGAGCAAAGAGATCAAAGAATCTGTAAAGAAGAAATATATAATTACAAAGCTGATGAAATGTTAAAAGGGACTACAAAAAATAAAGAAAACATTGCAGCAAGGTCAAACAAGCTCTCCAATCACTAGAAATTGAAATATCAAATGCGGCCACATATTACACTTTTTCCATGAGCTGGCTAGGAGGAAAAAACTGAGTTGGATAGGTTAGAACAAGAGCTCAACACAAAATCATCCTCCTATGATGTTACAAAGGACTTAGATGGCACAAGGAGAAAGAAACTAGTAGACTTAGTATGTCAAATGTCAAGTAAAATAGCTAGAAAGAGTAGAAAAAATAACATATATGGAATAATACAATGCTAGCATGGATAGGGCACTCACACAGCTGCAAAGAGAGTTTTCTACCACCAAACAGAACTACGCAGGAATTAAAAACAAAAAGCCCCTACAAAACTTATATCAATCATTCAGGAGAATACAAATTTAGAACTCTAGCTCGAATCGGCAAAAGAACACATAATGGCATGGAAGAAATTTGAAGGAAAATCACAAAGAAATATGATAAGTACCTCCCTGTGACCCACGCCTTAATCTAGAGGAGTATACAAATCTATCTATAATTTCTTGGAAACCATCGTGTCCTGTAAACCCAACTAGGTGAGTGGAGTGAGGGAACATATCCTTACACCAGACATCTAATTTCTAGTAAGTTGATGCTTTGGTATTCCTATGTTACACTAAGAAAAATGATTGTTAGGAATAATCCTATTAGTGCTCATAGGGGTTTGCATAATATATATGTGAGAATATATTATAATGTGGTTGAGTAAATTGTTATTAGTGTTATAACAATTTACGTAATTAGTGAGTGGTTGAGAGAATATAGGTATGCATTGTTAGAGTTGTTATGCCTATCTAAAAGCCTATATATATGGCTAATATATTGTGAATGTACATCCGGAACAAATTGAATGATAGATTATTATTTCATGAATTTTATTGTGTAAATCTGGTTAAACACCATTATTTGGTATCAGAGCAGGCGAATCTACTGACAGAAATTAGGTGTTCATTTCATTGTATTTTCTACACTGCCAAATATGTATTGAAGATTGAAAAACTAGAGATTAATGCTTTGGAGATCAGTTGGAATGTGTTGTAAGTAAGAGACCGTATAGCCTTCCAAGCTCTACTTGTTTCATCAGATCCAAGTTTGAACATACATGATACAAGGATATAAAAGTATTTCAAGTAGAGATACACCTTGAGGAAATATCATGCATCATAAGGTCTGTGAAGAGGTAACCATCTTATTGTAATGCTTCCAATAATTTGCAATGGAGAATATTTAGGTGATTCAATTTGGGTGTATTGTGGGAGCCCATCCTTATTCACACGACTCTTTTATCTTTGACAAGAATTGTTCCTTTTTGTTATTGATATTGCATTCTGATGTAATCTATCTAAGGCACAGTTTAGACCGTGTGCATCATTTAATTAATAGCTCATAGATCTATGTCTGAGAGTTGTTTGCGCTTCCAAACTGTCAGATAACTTTATAGCAGATCGGTGCTAATTATAGATATAGATTGTTATGGATCCTGTCATCTCCATCGAGCTATGATCTATCATTCTCAAATTTACAATATTCAACCTCTGAATGTTCTCTCTGTCAGATCTCATACTTTTCAAGCATGCAACCTTCTGAAGGAGAATTCAATCAGAGTTTGGCAAAATAATAGCATGACCTTGATCATTGTTTTCGCATACTCATTGTGAATCTTGGTGAATCAGTGTTTGCCAAAATAATAGCATGACCTTAGATCATTGTTTTCAAATTGCATTGTTCTTGTAAAAGTGAAATCATTGTCTCATTGTTCATTTGGGTCTAGTTAGTGACATTTTGCATTGATGAATACAAAGAACTGGATGTCTCCACCATTTTTCATAGATAAAATATCAACATTGAGCAAAGTCTTTGCAAGGAGCGGTGAACAGAAATCACAAAGAATTAAGAAACCTGCAGATAGTGACCTTTTGTAGTTCAGGCATGAAGAACAACTCCAAATTCAAGTAAAACTCAGTCATGAACAGATTTTAGGTCAGGTAATGAAATCAAATTTTTTTAGTAGCATTGTAGAGGTATTGAAAGCACCTTTCCAACGTATATTTCAGTTTATAAAACGGAGCTCTAGTTGTGGAATTATCAACCAAATCATTCTGTCACTTCAATGAAGTTGTGAGTTTTTGCAGCCATTTGTGTTTGGCTATTTTTTTAAATTTTTAGCAAAGACTATAGTTTAAAAAATTTAATTTTACTATAGCTTTTGTTTAATATTTACATTTTAAGAGCAATTATTATGTTTTTTAGCCAAATTAATATTTTTTCGAAACACTTCTTTTTTGGGCCTTTGACATTTTTGGAATCCTTGTTTCCTCTCAGTTCCAACGAGTCGTCACATGATAAATTTTCTTTTCATCTGGAGCAATTTTTTAATCGTTGATCCAATTTTAACTCAAATTGGGCCTTTTTTACGGGAAATTAAAACCTCAATAACTTTTGCTTGGTACCTCGAAATCGAGTGCCGTTTTTGGCAAAAGTTGTTTTTATTTTATCCTCTTTGCATTGATTTAAATTTAATTGAAAAATATGATGTTTGAAAAAATACATTACGGACGCATTTTCGGTGTTACCCGACGTCCAGAAAAATAAAGTGTTTCACAATGCGGGAGTGAAGATATAATAAACAATGTGGAAATAATTGAGCTTCATATCCAAATCAGGTTGAGTTAGCAGCATGTTATCGGAGGATGGAGGAAATGAAGGAAGGAGGAAAACCAATGTCCTGTCGTCAATCATCAACGATGAGGCCACACAATAGATTTGGTGACAAGTGTGTGTATTTTTCTTGGCATTTTCAGTGTGTTGATTCATTTCAGAGTTCCTATTTTACAGTTTTGTAGAATAATGGAAATTTCACATTTTGGGGGGGAATAGAACACAATATTCCATTTCCATTCTGTGTGAAATATATTCCAGTATGAGCTATTTCCTATATACTTCCCTGATGTACAAGCATAGTGGCGAACAGAAGCACCAGAGTAATTCAAGTCATGGATCTTAAAATTTTTTGTGGGAGATCCAAAAAACCACACGAGGTGGACAGTTGATGGGTTCCTGTTCATGTCAAGGTTTGTAGTAAACCTGTTTAAAACCATGGAAGGAGAGAGCCTTTCTTTTGGATCAAGGTCACGAGTCACAGAGATGGACATGCCACAGGGGTAAGCATACTACAGAGAAGTGTGTGAACGTTTTTTCTACCATGTTCGCACTAAGGGGGGAATGTTAGGAATAATCCTATTAGTGCTCATAGGGGTTTGCATAATATATATGTGAGAATATATTATAATGTGCTTGAGTAAATTTTTATTAGAGTTATAACAATTTATGTAATTAGTGAGTGGTTGAGAGAATATAGGTATGCATTGTTAGATTTTTTATGCATATCTAAAAGCCTATATGATGTTGATAGAGCTCTTCATTGATTTTGTACACTAAGGCATAAATAAAGGAAAGTCGTGGAAGACTGTGATAGTCGTGGAAGATTGTGATAGTCGCGGAAAACTATAACAGCCATGAAAGACTATGATAGCCGCGAAAGACTATGAAATCTGCGGAAGTCTACAAGAAGCCACATAACATAGAGACAACTACATAATTCAAATAGAGTAAAGACTGAACAATACAGAGTCACCACCAAAGGAAGTGACCTCTTGATAATGGTAGAGTCAAGACACGTATTGTAATTGAATGTAATTGTTAGAGAGATAAATGGATATAGGTGTGTAAGTGTGGGTAGAGATAGAGAAACAAGATAGAGAGATAGATATATGGAAGAATAAAAAGACTTGGAGATATAGAGAGGAGAATGAATATATGATGTAATGGATAGATGAGTGTGTGAGACGGATATGTAATAGTTGTATTAAATATATAAATAGAGATGGTTTGTGCAATGTGTAATGAATGTTGTTGTTATTTGATTCCTTTATAGGTTGCATTACAATCTGAACCATACTCTCAGTATGTCCTTGACAAAAGGGACAACTATTTAACCCTCACATTAGCGTCGAGGCTTAAGGTCAACAAAGTAACTCTTGGAGATGTGATATATCAAGCCTAGTTCTAGCCCATTTATGTCATCGATGATCCTAGTGAAGAAGGATGGTACTATGTTGATGTGTATTAATTAGAGAGCCTTGACCAAGAAAAATATCAAAAACATGTATCTTAACCTAAAGATTGATGAGTTGATTAACAAGTTGCATGTAGTTGTGTACTTTTCAAAGATTGATTTGAGATCAAGATATCATCGGAAACATGTGATGGATGAGGATGTACACAAAACAAACCTTCAAGTGTCATTCTGGGCATTATGAGTTCTTGGTCACGTCTTTTGGCATGAGAAATGCACCTCCCACTTTCTAGTCATGAATGAATCAAGTATTCTAGGAGCACTTGAGAAAGTTTGTTTTGGTTTTCTTTAATGATATTTTGATTTATATCAAGACTTAGAAATATCATCTGTGGCATTTGAACACAATTTTGAGTATATTAGAGAAACAAAATCTCTTTGCAAAAGAGTTCAAATGTGAATTTGGAATTACATAAATTTTTTACTTGGGTCACGTCCTTAGTACTCAAGGAGTTCAGGTGGATCAACAAAAGATCCTAGTCTTGGATTGGCCTCCTCCTAACACACTAACACAGTTGACAGGATTACTTGGCCTTTGCAATAATTATAGGAGATTTGTTAAGGGATTTTCATAGCTTCCAACACCTTTGACAAATATGACCAAGCAAGGAGTTTTTTGCATAGACAAAATTGGCACATGAAGCTTTTGAAAAGTTCAAGGAGGTAATGAGTCCACGACCTATGCTAGTTGTTTCGTATTTTTCATTTCCATTTGTATTCAAGAGCGATGCATTTGGAGAAGGGATTGGGGCCATTTTGATGGAGAAAGGGCGCCCCATAACTTTTGAGAGTTGAAAACTCAGAGTCAAAATAAGGATTCTCAATCTCTGATAAGATGATGTTAGCCATAATACGTGCCCTAGCCAAATTCAAGTAGTATCTAATTTGTGGTAGGTTTGCGGTTAAGACTAAACACAACTTAAAGTTATTCCTCAACCAAAGAGATACGAATAATAAACAACATAAATTAGTGAGTGAACTCCAGGCTTGTGATTTTAACACGTTGTAGTTGACAGACTCACTAAATATGCTCATTTATTTGTTGTATCATTTGAGATTAAGGTACCACATGTGGCTATTTATTTCTCACAGAAGCATTCATGCTTCATGGGTGCCTAAAAACATGTTGAGTAACAAAGATACAAAGTTCCATAGTTTATTTTGGCATAAACTCTTTTCATTAGATAGGAACTAAGTTGACCTACCCTCTAAACATATAGGCATTCATAGATTGTGAACAAGTGGATTGAGGGATATTTGAGGAATTATCTAGTAGAACACCAAAACAACATGGATCAAATGGCTCTACCAAAGGGAGCATTACTACAATACATCACATCACATGTTCAATGGTATGACTCCATACAGGGCCTTGTACGGTTATGACCCTCTTACTCTTGTGGATTTGATCATAACAAACAATAAAGTGTCAAAGGCAAGAGACTTGGTCAAACAAAAGTCATGAAATTTTGGAGTCACTCAAGGAAAATCTCTAACGAGCACAAAATCATAGCAAATGTATGCAGATCAACATTATATGGAGAGGTCTTTTGAGGTTATAGCCTTACCGACAATGTTCTCTCAGGAGGAGTGGAGCTAAGACGCTCAAGCCTTGCTTATACGCACCTTACTGGATCAAGTAAAGGATTCAGGAAGTTGCTTATGAGCTTGAATTACCAGAACACAATAGGATTCACAATGTATTTCATGTTTCCTACCTCAAAAGGCCACTTGGGAAGCAAATCACTACAACAAAGTTGCCTCCTCTAGACGATGAAGGTAAATTGATCTTGGTTCCAGAGACCATCATGACATCATAGAGAAGAAATTGAGAAATATGAGCATAACAGAATATTTGATGCGTTGGGAAAATCTCTCAGGGCAAGATGTTACATGGGAAGGTGCAGAGATCATTGAGCATCCCAATCTACAATTGCTTGAGGGCAAGCAATTCTTGGAAAAGTGGACTGTCATGTCCCTTTTTTAGAACTAAAATAATCAGGAGAACCATAGTTTATTCCTTATTTATCATAAGCTAAGGGATAAAGTTAGGAAAATGATTTAATAATAATATTATTTTTAGATCAGATAAAAAGGTTTGGTTTTAAACGGGGACCAAAAAAAACCCATACACAAAGGAACAAGTTTTCAAAGACAAAAACTTAAACAAGGCCATGAAGGCAGAGTCAAAAGTACTTGACAATAGGCCCCCACACAGACAGGCCAAACTACAAGAGTTTACAAATTTAACAGAGTTTTTTGGACCCTAAAGGAGCAGAAACAAAAAACAAACCAAACAAAAAAACGCAGCAAAAGGTACGCAATTACTTCATTGTGGCCCTGCTATGGGATTTAATAATAATAATTTAAGTTGCCCTAATAACTTTATTTTTATAACATTGTAGAAGGACAACTTATGTATTATTATTATTATAAAGGGGCATAATGTAATGTTTTAGTAAAAGTGTTTATATACACTTTTGGATGGAATATTAAGCGGGAAAAAAATCAAATTAAAAGGGTGATTATAAAAGGAAGAGTTGAGAGGAAGAAAACATTAGTCCTTTATCATCTAACCCCCCTTGAAAGTTTGAGCATTTTATGTTCAATTATTTTCCTAAGGTAAAAACCCAAATAGAAAAAGCAATTTTCTAAAAATAGAAAGTGCTTAAAATTGGTCGTAAAACATATGTGGAATTGGAGTGTGGAGATTCGAAGAGCGAAAAAACCCTCTTCTCCTACAAGGTGATTCCATCCAAGGATCGCATTTGAGCTGAAAGATTGAAGTTTATGTCTAGTTCCAGTCGAGTAAGATGGATTTTGGTGATTTTCAATTTGTTAAAATGTCACTACAGTACTACGTACCGCTCCAACAGTGTCGCACGACAATATCATCAAGGCTTCATATTTCACGAGTTGGTTTTGTTGTTTATTTTGCTAGTTTAAATAATAAATGAATCAAATATTGACATTATATATATTTGAATATTATATGCCAAAAGGGGTTTGCAAAACCTTTGCTACCCATTTGATATAAAAGATTCAATAATTAATATCTAATGTTGTTGTCTGACATTCAATAAATGTCAATTTTCGATTATGTTCAATGTTTATGTGAATGGTTCAGTAACCAATAGTGAGATTAGTCATTGTTGTTTAGCATTTCATAAGTGTGGCATAGATAGGAAATTCAACAAAATTGTAAAGGTAATAAAATATTAAAAGGAGACCTTACATTAACTTAGGTCCCAAGGAATACGAAAAATTGTGGGAATGTAGGACACATGTTTAGTATCATATACTACCATAGTTGACTTGGGTATATATCTTTATACTTCACTACTTGGCCAAACTCATTTACTAGAGTTCTCTCACCTACATGATGAAAATCTCTAGTCATATCATTTTGAATAGAGTGTCTCATCTTTGCTAAGGATTTTGCACTATGTTGGCAAGTAATGTTGTCATTGATGTCAAAAGGAGAAAGGAACATAAAGGTTGATTAGTAGTTTCAGTGATGCCATGTGTTGATGTTCATGTTGAGTTTCTTGATGAGGTTACATGGATGTATTGACTAGGTATCATGAGTGGGTATGGTTGCGTAAAGGTGTGATGCAGATGTATTGCAGTGATAGATGGGTATTTTGATGATGTCATGAATCTTTTTTAAGGCTCTTGTTAGGTGGGAAAGAGTGATGAATTCATGAAGAGTTGTCAAAAGTGGATGATGTAAACATGGGATTAAGATGCCTAATTGGTCAGGTGTCCTAGTCATCATACATGAAGGCAAATCATGATGCTATAAAAAGTACGTAGTGAGCTGGTTATACATCTATCAGGGCATGTAGAGAATGAGATATGAGGTTTTAGAGACACTCATAAGTGTCTCATAGTGCAAGTATTTAGGGTTTGGACATTGTTTCTAGGTCTGCATATCTAAACCTATTCTTAAGCCCTAAAGTTGCCTAATGAAATGAGCATTATTTGATATGTTTCAAAGCATGGATTATGGAAATGGTGAGTCATTTGGAAAAAGGTATAGAAGGGTTGTCCTAGAGGTGTTGATAAAAATTTTCCAGGTGTTGGTTTGTAGGTATTTGACCATGAAAAGTAATTATTTGCCTCTATCGAGTTCACAAAATTGAGAAACCAAGCTTGGGAAAATGGATTGTTTGATTCTCATTGGCAATTTGTGATGTCTGCATGGGATGCTAGAGATCTTCATGGAAGTTTATGAAGGGTTTTAAGCTCAATGATTTCAAACATTGGTTCAGATATTAAGGGGAAGAGCTTTATGAACAATCGTTAAGAAGGTAAGGTGGTCTAAAACCCTTTTTAAACCCTAGTTAAGAAGCGATGGTGAAGAACTTGCTCAATCATGCCCAGAATGGGTTATTAGACCTTGGTTAGTGATTAGAGGTCATAGAGGACTACTCCAACTTTCTCCAGGTGGCATTTAGGTGTCATGACAGTGTGTGGACCCCACAGTAAATTACATTTTTATGAAGAATTTGATATAGCTCTCAAGTTTTGCATTGGATCAATTGATAAAATGGATGTTTGAGGAAGTATCGAAGCTATGCTACATGTACGGGGTGGTTTCATATCAATTTTAAGCCCTTAGATGGTTTGTAGAAGTTTATCTTGCAAGACTGGTTTTTGGGGCAATTTTTGAAAGTTTTGGTGTTCTTGGTTACAGAGGTGTTCTTGGGTTCCTACAGTCCAAGTGATAGTATCTAAAGTATTTGGTGATGACCCTGAGGTCATGATATTTCTATCCATATGTCATACTTGCATGGTTAAGGTGTTTTCGTACTGGTTTGAGCTTCATCTTTGAGGATTGTTTTTGTAGGTCATAGACCTAAAGATGATTGGTGAATGCATGGTTAATGGTTAACAACTAAGTTGATGGATGATTAATGAATGGCTAATGTTTAAGTGAATGAAAAAATTTTTTCCCACTGATTCACCCCCCTCCCCCCACTCTCAATGGTTGTGCTTCCAACAATTGGTATCAGAGCAGGGCCTTTGAAGCAATCTTAACAAGCTTGAGGTGATCCTTTGAAGCACAAAATGGATGAGCAGTTGAGGAGGGAGTGTTATGAGTTAAGATCAATGTGGTCAAGAAGGATGGAGAAATCATCAAGGAGCTCAAGAATTCAGCTAGAGGTTGTAAGAACAAGTTTGAGTTTAAAGGAAGAAGAGTGTAACCAGTTGAAGAACCAAGCTATGTCCCTTAGAGGTAGATCATGTGAAGTCAGCAAAACTTAGTGATAGAAGTGTTTATGATGATGATGGCAATGAAGAGGCTAAAGTAGATTTGTATGCTAAATTGGTGCATCAAATGAATGGAAGAATCTCTAACTGAAGTTTGAAGATCAAACACTACAAGGAATGGAATCTCAGTAGCATGAAGGATGTTCCAGTTTATGATCAAGATCCTTCAAGGAAGCTAAGAATGTGTCAAGATTAAGGTAGATTATGGAAACCCTAAAGGCTAGAGGAGGGTGAATCACATTAGATATGAATCAAAATTGAGGTATTTGAAGGTAAGAATTGGAGTAGGCATCCAACAAGGTGAAGTCATTATGAGAAGAGCACTAAGGCTTTAGAGGATCATGTATGAGCACTATATGAAGATTTTAAGTAGTCAAAGGATCTGCTAGTGAACATAGACACGATCTGGAATGTGTAATAATCATGCTTTGAAACCATGAAAAAGAACATTGGAGGTGATTGAGACAACTTGATCTACCAAGGTCATGTATAGCTATGTCCTAAGAACAAATGAATATTCAAAATAAGCATATGTAAGTTTAAGAAAAGGTTCAGGTATGCATGTTTGAAGTTAAACTCAGTGTTTTGACAACCTAATATAAGCTATGAGGCACTTGAACTGAACAACGGTCTAACTTGCAGTAATTAATATGACCTTGTATCATCAATCTACAATCATGTGCAATTATGAAGACCTAAGAGGACGTAAAATTTCAATGATTGTTAGTACATGTATTAGGTACAGTTGGAGGAAATGTTTGGGAGGTATTGAAAGTTTGATCAAGATATGCTTGTCACTACAATTAGGAAATAACAATGCTATAAATGAACTAGATTTGCATGAGTTGTGTTGTTAAATACTATGGCTAATAACAAAACATGTAGAAACAGTAACACAGATTAAATGAGCATAGAGGTCTAAGGTGTGATGTTTAGATCTCAATCATGCAATGAACTAAATCAAGCAGGACAAAAGGAGAGGGTTAGCAAACCACAAGTGAAGATCTTGCCTTGGCAATGCTAATACCTCCCAATTTGTATTTCGATGTCTACAATGAATAAATAGAACTCAAATTCTTATTTCATGTAGCATGAAGATTACATGGTGGAAAATACAAAAAATTCTCTCATCTTAGATGGATCGATCTATGTCAATTGTATCTCAAGTGTCCTAGCATTATCCTTATGTGAGTATATGACTTCAGGGGGGGTTCAGTGGCTCTGTGATCAGAGATAGATTTCTACTAGGAGTTCTAGTTAGATCTCAAAGGGGGCCTATCAAGATCTATGAACATTCACGGTAATGCTTGTGAAACTTGAATACATGCATTCATGCATAAGTCTGAGTTTTGGTAGATGACTCTCATACAATCATAGTAACTTAACTAACTGTGTCAATTGATCAAGTATGGAGTGCATTAAATTATGATTTGGCATCAGTCTTAGTTCATGATCAAATTTGAGGATTGTAATCACATTAATCAGGTACATGGCGTTGAGTCTTCTTCTCACTTCTGAATAATCAAGCTTCTATCTCATGTTTTACGTGTGAGCTTAGGAAGAGAGGTTGTCACATGTTGGTGATAAGCTCCTTATGCTATCATTCTAGCTGACTTTGTATGTGTGTTAAGAAGCAAGGGGGATTTGAGCTATTGATGCTTTGAGCTGCTTTGAGTAGCAAATGATGTCCCTTTGACTAGGATGTTAGGTGAAAACAGACTAAGCCTGTTCATCTCTTGATTTGGTAGCATTTGAGCACTTTCGTTCAGTTACTGTTTAAGTAGTTGGTATCCTTTGCTGTCATGTTAGTTGGTATGCATATAAGTAAGGGGGATTCTTTGCAAACAAGGTTGACATTTATACACCATGAGCATAGTTGTAGTGCCAAGAAGGCTCATATTGCAATCAAGACGAATAAATAGCATACTCATAACCCACAAAATATTAGTAAACTAATAATAATTAGTAGTGTCAAGTAATATCCATGCCATGAGTTCAAGATTATAATGAAAATGTCTTGTGCACGTATCACAAGGAAATACAGTGTTGAAGGGCTACAGTAATGTCCTTTTAAGGCCATGAATACAGCTAAGGATGAGCTATGTTGCTTAGAAAGTTGTCAAAATAAACGACTCATTATGAGGTATACAAGTTTTGACCTGGTCTGATTTGGTTGATGTTTCCAACCAAATGGTGAGCCTATTGTGATGATAGGTCAAGAATAATGCTAAAAGGTTGCTTTAGTAGTATGTATCCATGTCAGCAATGTCAAGAGGATCACAATGATTCATTGGTCAAGAAAGATATACATCATGTTATTTGCCATATTTGTCACCAATGAAGGTCATCATTGCAAGTGTATTGGCATCATTGCTACTCAAAAGGACAAGACAAAAAGTGAAGGTTGATCCTAAATTTAAAGAAGTCATTGAAAACCAAAGTGCAATAGTTGCATGTACAAGAAGTTTGATGAGGTTGCAAGGTATCTTGAGATGAACCAAAGATGGGTACAAGTCAAATTCTGATCTCCATTTGCAAGTAAAAAAAAGTATGTTTTCCAGTGATTAAGAATGAAGCATGTGATTGAAGAGAATCTTGTAGTGTATGACATGAATGTCTATCTACATGAGGAAGTAAATGTGAATGGATTGATCATCAAGCCGAATAATACTAAGAAGCCCTAGATTGGATATGATTTATTGTTGAAATAACAAGATGTATGTCATGGTGGTTTGTGGTATGTAGCAGTTGAAAAAACATTGTGAGAGCAGTGTTGTTGAGTTTGAATCATCAGGATGAGGTATTAGAAAGTAAAGTGAAAAAGGTATGTTTTTGTTTGTAGTTATGATCTATTTAGAGTAATTTATTAGGATTATATCTTCTATTATGGAGTCCTAGGTTGCCTAATGAATTGAACAGGTTTGATTTCAACATGAAGATGTTTATATGAGTTTGAGAAAACGTGTAGTAGGTTGGTCCAAAGTTGTTGGTTCAAGAAAGGTCTAGATGTTCTATGCAATTAGGAGCTCAAGAAAAAGTGAGAGTGTGGTTTTTCCTCTACCGAGTTCACTAATCATTGAGTTTACCATGCTCGAGAAGCTCTGTTTGATGTATCTAGTTAGCATGCATGAACATCTGCATGGGAGGCTAAGGTCTAAGTGATAGTTAAACAAGGTTCCATGAGCTCAAGGTATACTAGGGTAAGGAGCTCATGCTAGTAAGGTGCAAAAGCCTTGACCAATAACAAGTTGGTTAAGACGGTATTAGTTTGGTCAGTCTTAGGTATTTCATCACAATTAAATTCTTGTCAAGTTTGTTAGGACGATGGGGAAGAATTTATTCAATCAAGCCCATAATGTGGTGTGTCAAGAGCATGTGCATGTAGTGATTGGTTAAGGTGACATTTTAAAGTCACTCGTCCAAGTGTCTCCATGCTCTCATTTAGGTCTCATGACAATGTTTAGGACCATATAGGGATTTGCATGAAATCTGAGGTCTACATTATGATATAGCTCTCGGGTTTTAGACATTGGATCAGAGTTTGTTGAAGATAGAGGAGTGAATGACTAAAGTAGGGATAGTTATGCTGAGCATGTCTGGAACTCAGTGATATCAGGATCAAGTCCAAGCCCATAAAAGATGTTTGGAATTATTTGTTGTATAAGAATGGTATGAAGTATTTTGGGAAATGTGTTTCAAGAAGAATTCAAGGTTTATAAGGATGAGTGACAAGGTAAAAAGAAGGTGTTCTATGGGTACTCATAGGAGGATCCAATTGATGGTAGTCTACAAGTATTGGTTGATGACTTCTAAGGTTATAGGAAGCTTTCTATCCATATGGGCATGACTATTGAAACTAGGTACAACGTGCTTTAAGGTATTGTTTCAAGCTTCATGCTCTAAGGACTATGTTTGTAGGTGCTCAGACCTAGATCAAAGGTATGAGTGAAAGTGAAAGCTTGAAATGATGTTATGCAGTCAAGAAAAGCATGAATGAATAATTGAATGGCTAATAGTTGTATGGTAGAATGAAGGTGCTTATAAGCCCATAGAAGACTGTTTGATGGTACAGGATCCCTGCTCTCATTGGTTGTGCTTGTGATGACACATTGCCCTTGATCTAAGATAAATATGATATGTTCTAAGGGTTACTCCCTTTGAAGGATGTCATGGCTTGATGTATCATTAAAGGTAGTTGCACAATATACATGGATAGGATGGTTCAGTGATGCTTGAATACAAAGTCATAGATGTGCATAAAGTTCAGGGGGAAACAATCAAATTTTAAGAAGCCTTCGAGGTAAATAGGACACCCATTTTCATGATCCCCATTTTACTTGGTCCTTATTCATGATATTAGTATAAGTAGTGTTTTATCTCCTGAGAAATCCAACACATGTATTGATTGTGATCCTATTCATTTTTAATGCTTCTTTTTATCTTGTCTTATGTTTTATGTTTCTTTTACTTAGATTACATTTGATACTTTAAAACCCATCTTTCTACCATGTCATTATAAAATTGTTTTCCCATGCATTAGATTTCATTTGATATTTATTGCATCTTAGGTATCATTTTAATTTCTTTGATTGCCTCACTTAGATGTTAATGAAGATATCTTACAACCTTTTAGGCATGCCTTGTAACATTTTGAGTCCGTTTCGTCAAAAATATGGATTTAGGTGAAATAGAGGTTTCAAAGGTTTTCAACCTATTATGATGACCTTCTTACAACCTTTTTCAGAGGACCTAATTACGTCATAATTACAACCTATTTCCAACCTAATTACTATCCTATCATCCTTAAAAAAGAGCAAACCCGTGTTAGCTTAGAATTTTATTGTTTATTTACTTGTTTATCTTCTAGTGTTTATTTTCCATTGTGTATTACTCAAATAGGGTGCTCATAGCAGCTCTTTCTACACTCTAGTGATTAAACTATGTCAAGGCCGCAGTTCCCGGAAAAGATAAGTATAGAGTTGAGTAATGCTTTATTGTAAGTTAAAAAGGTTTTTCATATTTCTTGTATTTGGTTTGTTTCATTTTATGTCATGAAGTGATTTGTGTTGCATCTTCCTTTCCTGAGAAGATACATCTCATGTACACTTTTTGTGACACAGGATGATGTTTCAGTTTGAGAACATATAATACACACCTAAGTTTTTCACTGGTTTATCTTGGCTTTGGCTCTTTGAAGACATTATTGGTGCATTGGCTTCCTGGAGTGGTGTCTTCATGGACATTACAAGGAGCAAAGAGTAACCAAAAATGGTTACATGCAGCTAACAATGGTTGCACTGGGCTAGTTAGCAATGGTAATAATGAGAGGACCTTTATGTGCAATCAAATTATATCACACTCCATTGTTTTTATACATTTACATGTCCTTTTTACAACATCCCAATGACATCACTTTACTATCTTCTTATAGTCACCTACTTACAACACACATATAACTTCGTCATCACACCTTTATGCAAATCCAAAGTCTTCTTCCATTAGACCAAACTTCCTTTCGAGTCCCCATGATATTGCATTTCTCATAGCCAATGGTACCAACCAGAGTCGATACCGTCTAGTTTGCATTTTTTAATAGCCAATGGTATTGACCATGGTTGATACCATCAAGTAACAAAAACTAAAATGCCCAATCATGATTATTATATATACTTCGCATTTTAGTGATCATTCCAATACATTATCATCACTCATTTAGTCTTGTGGTGCTTTCCAATCTACCGATACAATCTTAAAGGTCTTATAGTTGGTCTTGCGTATCTTTTTGGAGTCTACACTTGGATCATTGGGTATTTATGATTCCCAAGCATATGAGTTTCTTTTATTTTGGTCTACAAAGCCTTTGGAGCCTTGGTATTCTCCAACAAGTAGCTTATCTAGGTCTTCTTTTATTTGTTTGTGATGCCCCACATCAACTCTCATTAAGTGTTGCTAACCCTAGGGGGAAGTTAATGTGCCAATAATGTCTATAATGAAGAAAGTATCTCTATCCTCTCTTTTCATTTATGGTATTTAATATTTAGATGTTTATTTGATGTGGTCATGCATAGGTTAGGGTAGAGGATCATATTCTTAATATGTACAATGTGTGTGTGCATGCGCGCAAGCATGCGTGCACGCATGTGAAGAAAGGGGCTCCACATGAAAGATAAAATGAACACTCTTCACATGACTTTTGATCTTCAACAACAAAATGAATGAAAGATTGATTTTTTCCTTCAATTTTCTAATTTGAGGCAATCCTTTGTTGGCAACACCATTCTACACATTTATTAAACCAAATACATGTAAAAGTGCTTCCGAGCCCTTGAGTAAACAACAAACACGCTTGCGCGCGCAAGTGAAGAAAGGGGCTCCACATGAAAGATAAAATGAACACTCTTCACATGACTCTTGATCTTCAACAACAAAATAAATTAAAGATAGATTTTTTCGTTCAATTTTCTAATTTGAGGCAATCCTTTGTTGGCAACACCATTCTACACATTTATTAAACCAAATACATGTAAAAGCGCTTCCAAGCCCTTGAGTAAACAACAAAATTAAAAAAAGCACAGCATAGCATCAAAAATTGTAGAAATTGACTAGCTCCTTGTCTTAAAATATGAAAATATCATAGTGCCTCCTTTTACCATTCTCCAACAAAAATCTGTAATTCTTATTTTGAAACATTACAAATATGTGTGTGTATAGAAAAAAAGGAGTTACCCACAAAAGGTGAAATGAACACTCTTCAAGTGACTCTTGATCTTCAACAACAAAATCAATGAAAAATCAGTTATTTTCTTCAATTTTCTAATGTGAGGTGTTCCTTTGCCAGCAACATCATTCTACAAATATAGTAAACCAAATACATGTAAAAGGGCTTCCAAGTCCCATAAGAGGATAGATTAATGTCAATATCAAAAACAAACTTCCTCTAATCTATCTCAATTTCTGTGTACCAAGGGTTCTTGCAAACCTTACTAATCAATAAAGGAGGTCCAAAAACTTACAAAACAACTTGATTTTCTTAAAACAAACACCACGTGTCGAAGTTATGCCCTAGGTAATGCTGTGCCTAAAATGCAGTATTGATCTGTCAAAATATCATTGCCAGGTCATTTTCAAAAGTGCAAATCTACTGTGTAAAGCTATAAATGGAGGTGATTCTTGATCGATTGTGTTATCCTCACTGTCCTCTATATCTCTACAAATTTCCATTGGATATATGTTCATTCGATTGTGCAAATTGCATTTCAAAGCAAGGTAACAAAATTTTCAGGAAAATCTGTGAAAATGGCTAGGAACGAGTTTGTCAAAATATGGCTGGCGTGTCATTTTCAAAAGCACAAATTTTTCACGTAAAGCGGGAAATGGAAGTGATTCTTGTGACATTGTGTCATTCTTGTATCCCTCTACATTCTCACCAATTCTTATCAGAATTTGTATTCATTTGATTGTACAAGTTGGACTTCAAAACAAGGCAGCAATATTTTCAAGAAATATATGAAAATGGCCTACTGTTTTGTAAAAAAAGATCTGAAAAGGCAGTTTCAAAAGTAAAGACAACATGCAGAGGTAAGCTGTGAATGGAGGTTATTCTTATTCCATTGTGTTCTCTTTACATTGTTCTACATCTCCACAATTGTTTGGTTATAGATCCCAATTATTTGACCTCCAAAATGCATCTCAAAAAAGTTCAGACAGTCAGTTTCAGAAATTGTGAATTAACAGAAATAACTCCAAATCACTATGAATAATGCAAATTTGACTCCTGAGGAACAAGCATCAAAAAGGTGTTTTCCAGTTGGCCTAATTATTATTTCCACAATGTTTCATGACTTAAATCTACAAGAGTTTTTCCTTGCAAATTTTACCAGAACTTCATGTTTTTTGTTATACACAAGGATTGCAACTTTACAAAAGTACTGTGAATATTGTAGATAGAGCTATAGGGCCCAAAGATGGAATTCTTACCTTGGTGTAGCTAAGTTTCTCACTAGTTAACGCAGTCATATGTTGAGCCATTTTCACCCAGCTCCAAAATATTGCAAAATGGCTCTCCTTTTCGCATAGCACAAAAACATGAAGTAGGTAAAACATAAAATCAAAATAGACATCATCAAAAGGGGCTTAGAAGCAAAGGAAAATTCAAACATGAGAAAAATAAAAGACACAAACCGTGTGCTCACCAAAGCCATTTTGAAATATTCTTACCTTGAATAAGCAAAGGTGATGTAGCTGAGTTTTCCCTCAGGTTTGACCCGTGTATGCCAAGGTCCTTCAACAGGGCACAGGCATACCAAAGGGATAATCCTTTTTCTATTTTTTAGTTGCACTACTGGGCATCTGAAAATATTTCTTGAGTATATACCATAGTGGGATTAACAATTTGTTTGTGGTCTTGTGCATGTGCATCCTATTCCCCTA